>BNST01000139.1:0-22987 GCA_019650275.1 Xylocarpus granatum | reverse complement strand
TATTTATGTTTTTATTTTATATATTGTTTTGTTTTATATATATGTTTTTTTTGTATGTTTTTTGTGTATATTTTGTTTTGTTTTTTTTGTTATATATGTGTATATTTTGTATATTTATAAATTTTATATATATTTTTTATTTTTATTTTCTGTTTTTTATTTTTATTGTTTTATATATATTTTTTTTATTTTATATGTTTTTTTTATTTTTTATTTATTTATTTTTTTATTAGTTTTTCTGTATGTTTTTTTGTATTTTTTTTTATTTTTTTGTGTATGTATGTATTTGTGTCTGTATTTGTTTGTGTATGTATATTTTGTTTTTTTGTATATTGTGTTTATATATATTTTATATATTTTTATATGTTTTATATATATATATATTGTATGTATGTGTATTTTTTGTTTTATTTTTTTTATATTTTTTTATATTTTATATTTTTTTGTAGTATATTATTTTAAAAATATTATTTTTTTTATATGTATATATATATATATGTATGTTTTTATTATTTATATTTGTTTTTTTATTTTTTATTTTATGTTTTGTATTTATATATATATATATTATTTTTGTATGTATTTTACATTTTTTGTATTTTTTTTCTGTATTTTTTTTGTTTTTATGTATTTTGTGTTTTATAATGTTTTTATGTGTATATGTGTTTTTTTATTTATTTTTTATATATATATTTTTTTTTTTATATTTTGTATCTATTTATGTTTATTTTGTATGTTATATATATTGTATTTTTTTATTTTTTATATGTATATTTTGTTTTTTATATTTTGTTGTTTTTTATTTTTTATTTTGTGTCTATTTTGTATTTTTGTATTTTGTCTTTTATGTGTCTATGTATGTATATGTGTTTTGTTATATTTTTTTTTATGTTTTATGTTTTTTTTTTGTGTTTTTTTTTCTGTTGTTTTTTATTTTGTGTGTGCTGTGTTTTTTTGTTTTTTATATTATTTTATTGTTTTTATTTTGTTGTCTTTTTTTTTGTATCTTTTATTTTTTTTTGTATATATGTGTTTTGTGTATGTGTATATTTTTTTATATATATTTTATATGTTTTTTTATTTTTTTGTGTGTGTGTGTTTATGTTTGTGTATGTTGTATGTGTGTTTTTTGTATTATTTTTTTTATTTATTTTTTGTTTTATTTTATTTTATTTTTATATTTTGTTTTGTATTATGTATTATTTTATTTTTTTTGTGTTTTGTTATATTTATTTGTTGTATTGTTTTTTTTGTTTTGTATTTTTTTTTATTGTGTATATCTTTTTTTTGTGTATTTTATCTTTGTTTTATGTGTATTTTATGTTTTTTATTTTTTTTATTTTATTTGTATTTTTTTATTTTATTTTATATTTTCTTTTTTTTATTTTATTTTTTTTTATTTTATATTTTTTTTATCTATTTTATTTTTTGTATTTTTTGTTTTATATTTTTTGTTTTTTTTATATGTGTATGTATATTTTATATTTATATTTTGTTTTGTATTTTTATTAATATTATATGTATACATTGTTTATTTATTTTTTTTCTTTTGTATTATCTTTTTTTGTGTTTTTATATATTTTTTGTTTTATTGGTTATTTTTTTTTGTATGTTTTTATATATGTGTATGTCTATATATATATTTTTTATATTTTACTCTATTATTTTTATGTTTATGTTTATATTTTTTATATATGTTTTTTCTTTGTTTTTTATGTGTATTTTTTATTTTTTTTTATTTAAATTATTTTATTTATATATATATATATATTTTTTTGTTATATTTTTTTTATTTAATATTGATATAATATATATATATATATATATATTTTATATATTATTTTGTTTTATCTGTGTATATTTTCTATATATTATTTTTTTTCTTTTATTTTTTTTATATTTTATATATTTTTTGTATATATATATATTTATTTTCTTTTTTATTTTTTAATATATCTATCTATTATTTTATATTGTTTTATTATATTTTTATAATAAAATATATTTTTTATTTTTTATCTTTTGTCATTTATTTTTTTGTATTATTTTTTATTATTTTTATTTATTTTATTATTTTATTTATATTATTTTTTTATTTTTTTGTTTATTTATATTTTTTATTTTATTTTATATATTAGTTTGTATTTATTTTTTATGATATTATATATATATTTTTTATATATATATATTTTATATATTTTTATATTTTTTCTGTATATATGTTATTTTATATTTTTTATATTTTATATTTTTTATATGTATATATATTTATATATATATCTTGTTTCTCTATATTTATTTTATTTATTTTATTTTTGTTATATATTGTTTTTTTTATTTTATATTTTTTTATTGTTTTTTATATATATATATATATTTTATATATATGTATTTTTTTTTATATATTGTTTTTTCTTTTTTATATTTTATTTTTGTTTTTTTTTGTTTTTTTGTTTTTTTGTTATATATATTTTATATTTTTTTTTATATATTTTTTTATATATATATATTGTTATATTTTTTTGTTTTGTATATTTTTTATTTTTTATTATGTTTTTGTAATTTTTTATATGTTTTTTATATTTTATGTATATTATCTTTTTTATATTTTATCTATATATTTTATATATATATATATTTTTATATTTTATGTATATATGTTTATATATTATTTTAATGTTTTTCTTTTGTTTATGTTTTTTTGTCTGTATGTTTTTTTATGTATTTTATTGTATGTGTATTTTTTATGTTTTTTTTGTTTATTTTTTTTATATTTTGTATATATTTTTTTTATTTTATATTTTGTTTATATATATATTTTTTTTAATTTTTTGTATTATATGTTATCTTTTTATTGTTTTTTTATTTTTTTTTTAATTTAAAATATTTTATATATATATGTTTTTTTGTATATTTTTTATTTTGTTTTTGTGTTTTTTTATTTTTATATATTTTATATATATATATTTTTTTTTATTTTTTTTTATTTATATTATTATTTTTTATATCTTTTTTTATTTTTTTTATATGTTTTATATATTTTTTTTTTTTTTTTGTATTTTTTATATATATTTTTTTTTATATTTAATTTTATGTATTTTATTCTTTTTTTTATATGTTTTTATTTTTTTTATATTTTATATATTTATATATATATGCTTATTATTTTTTTTATATTTTATTTCTTTTTATTTTATATGTGTTATATTTTTTTTTTTTTGTTTTTATTTTCATTTTTTTTTTTTTTTTTTGTCAAATTATCATTACTATTAGTTTTTCAATTATAACTTATTAATATTATATATTATAATTTTTTTATGTTTATGTTTTTTTTTTTTTTTTTTTATTTTTGTATTTTTTTTATTTGTTTTTTTTTTTTTATTGTTTTTTTTTTTTTTTATTTTTTTATTTTTTTTTATATTTTATATTTTATGATTTTTTTTTTTTTATTTTTTTTTTTTTTATTATTTTTTTTTATTTTTTATAATTTAATTTTTTTTTTTTTTTTTTTTTTTTTTTAATTTTGTTTCTTTTTTATTTTTTTTTGTTTTTTTTTTTTTTTTTTTTTTTTTTTTTTTTTTTTTTTTTTTTTTTTTTTTTTTTTTTTTTTTTTTTTTATTTTTTTTTATTTTTTTTTTTTTTTTTATTTTTTTTTTTTTTTGTGTTCTTCTTGAGTGTTTTCTTATAATTATTTTTATTTAAAAAAAAAATCTTTTTTAAAAAAATTTGTACCTAAGATCACACTATTTCGCAAAACCCCATACCTTCCATGAAACTTTATATTATTTTTTCTTTTTTGAAAAAAAAAAAAAAAATCATAATATATATATAATACCTTTTTTTGCATTTTATTGGTTCTATCTTTCTAATTAATCATTACTTTGCCAATGTTTTGTATTTTTTTATTCTATGTATTTGCTCTTTTTTTTTTTTTTTTTGATGATTCATAATATTAATCACATTTAGCTTGCATTTAGTTAAGATTTTTTGTTTTTTTTTGTTTTTTTAGTTTAGATTTATTAATAACAATGAATAAAAGAAAGTAAAAAAAAAAAAAAAAAAAAATTGTCTTTTTTATTTTTTTTTTTTTTTTTTTTTTCTTTTCGTAAACATTCTTGTTAGTTTTTTTATTTTGTTTTCACGCATTTCTTCTAAAGCTATTTTAGATAGTATTTGCTTTTTTTTTTTATTTGTGTCTTTTTCTTTTTTTTTTTTCTAGTGAAATTGTGTATATTTTTCTTTTTTTTTTTTTTTTTTTTTTTTTTTTTTTTTTTTTTTTTTTTTTTTTTTATTTTTTTTTTTACTTTGTTTTTTATTTTTGTTTTTGTGTAAACTAAGGTGTTTATCTTCTAAAATGTATCAATTTTTATTATAGTTTTAGAAGTATGTTTTGACATGCATTTTTAGAGATGCTTTAGTTGGAAGGCTAACTTTTTTTTTTTTTTTTTTCTGTTCTGTAAATAGCTTAGAACCGTTTTGCTTTATTATATCCTTTCTTTTCCTACTTCGGCTTTATGTTCTTACGCTTGTTTTTTTTTTTATTTTTTTTTTTTCTGCGTTTTTTTTTTTTTTTTTTTATTTGCCCTAAGATTCGTCGTTTTTTTTTATATCGTAGGACGCTCGAATTCGGTTGCCGTAACTGGTAGGAGTAACATGTGTATGGACTAGGGATCTACCCCCGTGACTAGGTGCAAAAACCAACCCTCGCATCCAAGAAGAATAGTGCTAATGCCCCCCTGCGCGCCTGGTGATCGCCTAGGTTGCGAGCCCACGTGTGGTTTTTTTTTTTTCTTTTTTTTTTTTTTTTTCCTTTTTTTTTTTTGTTTTGTTTGTCACTTTTTTGTTTTTAAATACACCTCGCGCACGGCCGCCCCCCCATCTTTTTTATCTCTAGGACCGACCGACGCCTCACCTGCACATTCAAAATAGCGTTCGGACTCGTGTGCCTTCCAGAACCAGGGGTCTTCGAGCCTGCTGCGTATGATTAGCCAGCATTATCGAGTCGAGACCAGCAAGCAGCAAGCTACGGCTTTTCAGCGCTGGGAGAGGTCCGAGCGGGAGCGGTCTTAAGACTTCCTGAGATCTACTAAGGGACTAAGGGAAGACACTCAGTTCATAAACCGATGGCATCAGTAAGACCACTACTCTCTCTCTCTTTCCGTCAGTAAAACCTCTCTTAAGAGCAGTTTTAAGACTTTCTTCGATATACTAACGGAGCCCTCAGGTAAAAGAAGAGGTCATTCTCCTAATGGTTGCGAAGAAGGTATTCATGAGAATAGGTTCTTATTCAATCTCTCTTTCTGTCCGTTCAACAGACAGTTTTTCTTCTTCAAGTGAAAGCAGATGATCTTATCTTCTCTTTGACTAGGTTACTTCTCTTTAGTCGAGTTAATGTAGCTATGCTATTCCTAGTCTTGATCTCTTCTCTAAACTTGTTGAGAATGCAGAGAAAAGAGAGTGTAGTGATATTATCCAGCAAAAGATACATATATACATATGTTGCAGCTTTTACAAGTTACCTTCCTGCATCTCTAAATGCATGTCAAATCTTCTACCTAATATTGACTTTTAGAGATAAAATACATTGCTGCAAGTAAAGTCTATCACATGTTTGTAACCAAAAACTAATCGTAACATTACAAACAAACCAAACTATTGAACTGTAGCTATAAGTACCAAAACAAAGTCTCATTCTTAACACTCCTCCTTGAGAATTTTGTTTTGAGACTCCAAGCTTATCTCTGAGCATTTCAAATTTTCCTTTAGGCAAAGCTTTGGTTAATATGTCAGCAATTTGATCTTCTGATTTGCAGTAGACCAAATTGACTTCATGATCCTTTTCTGCCTCTCTAAGAAAATGAAACTTCACCTTCATGTGTTTGGTCTTTCCATGCTGAACTGGATTCTTGGCCATAGCAATTGCTGATTTACTGTCACTATAAATTAAAGTAGCATTGCTTTGAATGAACTCTAGGTCAGCCAACATTTTCCGTATCCAAATACACTGATTTGCACCAGCTGCTGCTGCAATAAACTCAGCTTCTGCAGTGGATTGTGCAACTACCTCTTGCTTCTTAGAACTCCATGAAAATACACCAGAACCAAGTGTGAAAACATAGCCAGAGGTACTTCTGCCATCATCAACACATCCAGCCCAATCACTGTCTACATAACCAATAAGATTTAGTTCTTTTTGTGGTCTAAACCAAACACCAAAATTGTGAGTACCCTTTAGATACCTAAGAACTCTTTTACCTGCACCAAAATGTATTTGACTAGGTTCCTGCATAAATCTTGACAGCAAACTTGTAGCAAACATAATATCAGGTCTTGTAGATGTGAGATACAACAGACTACCAACAAGACTTCTATAGAGAGATGCGTTTGCCTTGTCTTCACCATCAAATTTGGATAACTTTTGATTTACAATGAGAGGTGTGCTTGCTGGTTTGCAATGTTGCATAGAAAACCTTTTAAGCAAACTTTTAGCAAAAATCTGCTGAGAAATAAAAGTTCCCTCATTGGTTTGACAAATCTCAAAACCAAGAAAGAATTTCATTTGCCCCAGATCTGTCATCATGAACTTTCTGCTGAGTTGTTGTTTGAAATCATCAACATCTCTAACTTTGCTGCCAACAATCAGCAAATCATCAACATATAATGAAATGATCAAGATGTCTGCTGTAGATGAAACCTTAATATAAAGAGTAGCATCATTACAACTCCTCCTAAAGCTAGAATCTCCAAGAAACTCATCAATCCTGCTATACCAAGCCCTTGGTGCTTGCTTCAAACCATATAAAGCCTTGCTCAATTTATAGACTTTATCCTCTTTTCCTTTTACTTGAAAACCTTCTGGTTGCTCGATAAAAATTTCTTCTTCCAAGTAACCATTGAGGAAGGCTGACTTGATGTCTAGATGGAAGATTTTCCACTTGTTTTGAGCTGCCAACGCAATAATCAACTTTATCGTATCAAGTCTGGCAACATGGGCAAAAGTTTCTCTATAATCAATACCTGCTTGTTGAGAATACCCTTTTACAACAAGTCTGGCTTTATGTTTGTGAACAAAACCATCTGCATTAAACTTGGTCCTATATACCCATTTTACTCTAACTACTTGCTTATGCATAGGCCTATCTACTAGCTTCCAGGTTTCATTCTTTTCAATGGCAGCAAATTCTTCTCTCATAGCATTATACCAAATTTCTGAATTGATTGCTTCCGGAAAACTTTGAGGATCAGCTACTGCAACTATGCATCTGGCATACACATCTGACAGATTAGAGGTTCTCAGCATAGGTGAATCTGACGTACCAAGAACATTAAACTCACCTTCAGTATTGGAACCCACTGATATACTAGTTTGACTACTTGAATTTTTTGGAAGACTAGAGAGAATTGGTGAAGAATCAAAATTTCCTTCCTCCCATCACAATATCGAATGCTCATCAACAAATACATCCCTGCTGACATTTATCTTTCCAGCTTCTAAATCAAAAACTCTGTAACCTTTTACTTGACTGTTATAACCAAGAAAAATTCCTTTTCTTGCCTTTTCAGAGAGCTTGTCCCTTTTGACATCTGGTATGTGTGTATAGCAAACTGATCCAAAAACTTTCAAATGCTTGACAGATGGTTTTTGACCAGTCCAAGCTTCATATGAGTTTTTCCTTCAACTGCATGAGTAGGCAATCTATTTAGCAAATATACTGCAGTGTATACAGCTTCTGCCCAAAACTTCTTCGACAAAGATTTCTCATGCAACATGCTTCTTGCCATCTCAAGTACTGTCCTATTCTTCCTTTCACACACCACATTTTATTGTGGAGAGTATGGCACCGTCAGTTGGTGTTGGATTCCAGAATCTTCACATAATTCTGCAAATTCTTTGGAGATGAATTCCTTCCCATTATCAGTTCTTAGCCTTTTAATTCTAAAGCCAGTTTCAGTTTCTGTCATTGCCTTGAACTTCTTGAAGTAGACATATGCTTGAGCTTTATTACTCAAAAAGTAAACCCAAGTCATTCTTATGAAATCATCTATGAACAAAATGAAGTACTTATTCTGACTCAAAGAAGGGACTCGCATAAGACCGCAAATATCTGAATGCACAAGCTCAAGTCTCTGTTTGGCCCTCCATTTAGCTTGAGATGGAAAAGGTGGTCTATGTATCTTTCCCATTTGGCAGCTTTCACAAATTTGATTACAAGAATTAATTAAAGGCATATCACTAGCCAATTTCTTTTCATGCATCACTTTCAAAGACTTAAAGTTAGCATGCCCAAATCTTTTATGCCAAAGCCATGATTCATCCACAATAGTCTTACAAGCAAGTGAAGGACTTGAATGCCATCGAATAGCAAAACATTTATCACTCATTGGTACAACAATAAGCTTTTCTCCAAATGAATCAGATATCAAACAGGAGTTATCCTTAAAAACTAATGAATAACCATTTTGCATCATTTGACCCACACTAAGCAGATTTTGATCTAACTTTGGAACCAAAAGCACATCATGTATAAGTCTTATACCTTGTGCAGTTAAGACAGAAATGGTACCTTTTCCTGCAGATTCTATAGACTCCCCATTTCCCAGCTTGACAGGAATTCTGAAGGAAGGATCAAGGCTGACAAACAACCTTGAATTTGATGTCATATGGTTAGTACAGCCATTGTCTAGCAACCAACAATACTTTTCTGAAGTTTTATCAGATGAAGTAGCCATAAAAAGATGCTCTTCTGCATCCTTTTGTTCCATTACATTGGCTTGTTGCACTGGTTGAGTTTGTTGTGAAGAAATTTGTTGAAATTTCTTTTGCTTGCAGAATTTGGCAATATATCCAAATTTTTTGCATATTTTGCATTGTATTTTCTTCCAGCAGTTACTCTCTAGATGATTGGTCTTTTTACAGAAGGCACAAGGAGGAAATTTTCCTTTTCCAAGCTCCTTGAACTCGGCTTCAGCAATCTTTCCTTTGAAGCTCTTGTCACATTGCACCTTTTTATCCCCTTTAGAGTTGGATGGTTTTGAACTGAGCCTGGCTGGAAAAGCTCCTTCACTATAATTTTCTGATCTAACGGAAGTCCTTTGTTCCTGAGCTTGAAGCTTGCTAATCAACTCAGCAACTGTTAACCTTTTAAGATCATTTGACTCCTCTATAACAGATACCTTTGCCTCAAACTTCTCTGGAAGACTTATCAACATCTTCTCAACTATTCTTTGCTGCTCTACCACCTCTCCATATAACCTCATTTGGTTAACCAGGTCTTTGACCTTCGAAGAGTACTCCTGGACAGTCTCAGATTCCTTCATTTTGAGATTTTCAAACTCCCTCTTGAGAGTAAGCAACCTAACAGACTTCACTCTATCACTTCCTTCATATTCCTCTTTCAACTGATCCCATACTTCTTTTGGGGTTTCAAGAGTCATAATACCTGTGAAGATGTGGTCTGCAAAGGCTGAATGAAGAACTGTAAGAGCTCTGTCCTTCTTAAGCATTTCTTCCTCATGATGCTTTATTTGAGCAATGGTGGGATTTTCCCTTAAAGGAGGTGGATCTCTGCCTGTATCTACTGCATCCCATAGCCCTAAAGATTTCAAATATACTTTCATTCTAACCACCCAAACTTGGTAGTTCTCTCCTAAAAACATAGGCACTGCAGGGTAAGAAGAACTTGCAGAAGCCATAACTCACTTGCTATGGTGTTTACTCTACACAAGCAAAACAACAGGATAGTCTTTTTCCAAAGAACCACACAGCCCGTAAGAGCCTTAGAGCTCTGATACCAATTGTTGAGAATGCAGAGAAAAGAGAGTAGTAGATATTATCCAGCAAAAGATACATATATACATATGTTGCTGCTTTTACAAGTTACCTTCCTGCATCTCTAAATGCATGTCAAATCTTCTACCTAATATTGACTTTTAGAGATACATTGCTGCAAGTAAAGTCTATCACATGTTTGTAACCAAAAATAATCGTAACATTACAAACAAACCAAACTATTTGAACTATAACTATAAGTACCAAAACAAAGTCTCATTCTTAACAAAACTCTGGTAAAACAACTTGTTAACAACAACTTAGGTTGAATTCCGGCTTGTAGTGATAGGGCAGGCTCCCTCTTGGTCGAGTGAGCTTTCGCTTCCTTATAGGTCCTAGGTTCATCATAAGAGACAAGTGAAGCAAGGAAAACATGGTGTCGAGGAGTGAATGTCTCATAATCAACGGGAAGAGTAGACTTACGTGAAGAAGGGCGAAGCATGACTGAAACTGAATCTGGTGTCGAGGATGAAGCCTGTGGAGGGGGAGGCTCTTCTTGAGCTTCACTTTCATCAGATGAGTGAGACCTGTCGGAATGAGCACAGGGGGAACACTAAAGTCCCTATCTACAAAAGAAAAAGGTACAAGAGGATCCTTATCACAAGGAGGATCATATCTAGGCAATAAAGAAAATTTCATCTTATTAGAACATTGAAAATTGTTTTCGTGACATTTCTAGAAACGGGCACCTGTAAGTGAGTTTATCCAGATCGAAGGAATTGAAAATTAGGCGATTTTGTTGCAAGTTGTCTCTAACAGATGAATGAAGTAAAATATAGCATGTACAACCAAAGACATGCAATCTTGAGTAAGAAGGAGGTAAACCAGTCCGCTTCTCAACAAGAAATAAATTTCCAGCAGTAGCGCTAGGGAGACGATTGATGAGATAGGCTGCAGTTAGAGCTGCTTCAGCCCAGAAATATGTAGGGACACTACTTGAGATAAGCAAGCAAGTCTCCACAATAGGCATAATAAATAGGGGTTTCTCCCAGCTATCCTTTAGGGTAAGGGGACACGACCGTTGGTGCATGATTCCCTTACGAGAGAGAGGGGACTGAAATTCATTGGACATGTATTCTCCCCTTTTTCTTTCAAATTATGTTTTAACAAATTCACAGAAATTCTCAAACACATGTTAGTACATCAGATTTCCATTTCAAAAATGAAATCTGTAAAGTCGTCTATAAATTAACAACATATCTAGCCCCTGATTTTGAGGCAACTGGGGCTGGACCCCAAACAGCCGAATGTATTAGAAAAAAAAAGCGCATTTAGTTTGAATATTACTCAACAAAAATGGAACAGAGGACTGCTTGGACATAACACACATTTTGCATTTCTTACATTTCCATTAAGTACTTAAAAACTATTACAGGAATCAATCATTGGAAGAGTTTCGTCATTAGGGTGTCCTAATCTTTTATCCCACAAAGCATGCATATCGGTGGAGAAACAAGCAAAACTAGATACATGAGCCGAAATAGACGTCAGGTGGCAGTCATCGACGTAGAAGAGTCTCCCCTCCTTACGGTCTTTCCCAATCTGCTTCCCGGATTTCAGATCCTGAATCACACAACCTACAAATAAGACTGAACAATCATTATCAACTTATAACCAATAGACAGCAAATTCATAGAGTTTAGGTACAAACCATATTTGGAAAGTAAACCACACTTTTGGTGAACGAACAGAAACAGATCTTATTTTTGACGCATTGCAAGTGTATCCATTTGCAATGGTTATGGGAACAGTAGAATGACAGGACTGGATGCATTCAAGCAAGACATATCACCTGTCATGTGGCTGGAAGCGCCCGAGTCCACTAACCAGAGAACTGGTTGACGACATTGCTAGGAGTTTTCGAAGCACTTTTTTGATGGATGCTTTCACTCAATGGGCAATCACCTCAGAACTATTCTGCGAAGCAGACAGAGAAGCATGGGTGCTATAATGTTAGGGCGAAGCAAGTGCAGCGGTAGTAGGAGTTGAAACAGCCAATGCAGGCGCGTAGCCCTACTCTTTGATGTCCTTTTTCTGAAACCCTCATGCGAGTCCGACACTCATTGATGGTATGTCCCAATTTCTTACAGTAAAAGCACCTGATCGATGATACATCCCCTGATGTTCAGTTTTCGTCCTCCACATCCCCTGTTCGGAACAACATTTCCAGATCTGGAAACGAAAGCCCTTTCGCTGGATGTATGCGCGACAGACAAAGAAGCAAGTCTGCTTTCTTCTCCCATTAGATCTGATAGGGCATGGGGCAACCTTTTGCAGAGAAGAGCACGATCCGGTAACCCTGACTTCTTCTGCATTGTCCTTACGAATCTACACTTCCTTTCACTTGCAGTGAAGAATCTTGCTGTATCTCAGGCTGCGCTTCACTGGCCTTAACGGTATCTAGCTGTCACCTGAGCATGGAACTCTCCGTTTTCAACGACAGAAGAGGACGCTGCCGTCTTCTTGTCGATACTACGCCGCAGGATCAGATCCCTAATTCGTATTAATACAGTTAACCCTATGCTTCGGGCACTCCGAATCATCATGATCACCCATTCCAAACCACTGGCACATCAACAGGGCTGGTGGCTTATTGGGGCAGTCTTTCTAAAATGTCCCCATCGTTAGCATTGCCAGCACTGAACGATCGGACGACCCTGCTGATCTCGGGCAATCAGTTGTCGTTGCGTTTGTCACAGGTCTCCCCCTTTCTGATTCTGGCGGGTTTCCTATCCTACTTATAGTGATTCTGTTTGCTATAAAGTCCTTGTACAGCCGTTTGGTACGTCCTTTGATCCCGATTCCGTCGAGTTTTCTCAACATACAATCGTCGGTAACATGGTCTTCCGACAAATATGACATAACTTTTCTTTTCACAAAACAAGAAAATTTTAATTCAAGTGAAAAAAGGCAACATACAAGCATTGATATGCCGGATTTTGCCATCTTGACATAGACGACTTGAACGTATTACATCTTGATGTACCGGTACATCTATAGTACCCTTCCATAAGAAATAGGGGTGTTACCACAAACAAGTGATTCAAGAAACACAAATATATGCAAGTGAAGGGAGTCAATTCAGTCAATTCATTTCACCACTATGTTCTTCCTCTAGTTAGGAGGCTGTATAGCTAGACCCGACTACTGCAGCCATAGGTGGACAGACAAAAAATCTAAGGATAAACCCCACAGAGACAACTATAGACAAAAACATGTATTACTTAGATTTAGCTCCGTTCCGGCAGGGGGAAAATCCGGCCGGAGAAAAAGGACTTCAACTCAGCTTTGGGATTGAAGTTGCGCTGTTTGTTAGAGGATTTTCGCCGGAAAAGTATGACTGAACAGTCGTTCGCACATCTGCTTGACTTTATTTGTTGTAAATTTTGAGTTCAAATTCGTGATTATCTCCGGGACCTCGTCCTCAACTCGGTGAAACTCCTGCATGCACCATTTACTGCAAGAATGCTTATCATTTCCAGTACATGGTTCTGGCGGGATATGCGCCTAGCCCATATTTGAGCCGGATCGCCGATGATCGCCAGAAGGACCGCCTGAGGAGGACGAAAAAGCCCTACTCGTTCAATGATGAGGTAGGTAGCGGTGGCAACACAGGCATAGGGAGCCTCTCTCTCCACTCGTGTGGCCTCGAATAAAAACCGAGAAATCCCTACTATTCTAAAAAGGGTCGAGAGGGATCCAAGCAATGCCTTGCCTCCAACTCCAATGGCATGTTAGCTTCAGTTCTGACTGCAATTTGGTGTGAGCTTCTTATAAAATGAGAATATTGGTGAGGTTTTGTCTAATAGCTAGGCTGAACCTCTAGAGAACAAATCATTGAAATTCGATTAGGGAACCTTTAAACTTCTCAGCCTTGGATCTAATGCTTCTTGGGTTGTAAGAATTGCGTTTCATAAAGTTGATTATTCTGTTAGAAGCTATATTTTAATCGTTAGTACAACGAATATTTCCTGATTTCATTAGTCTTCCTCAATTTTTGGCTAATCATTTCGAGTTTATTTGTCAGTGTTTGCTGAATGCTTTATTTGATGACCAACGACAGTTGGCAACTGTCATTACGGTATTCCATGGAAAAAAACACTGCACCTAGATATTTAAACTCTATGGAAATGCCCTACGGGATAGCTTCTGGCCTTATGCAATATGACCTCAGCAGTTCTTGGTGATTTGAGCTCAAAATATGCTTTGCCGTATATACATGAGTTGTTTTAAACTGTATAATTTTTCTAGTTTCTCTTGGGATGCTGTTTCTAATTTAGTCACCTCAAACAAAGATCACGTAGTTTGAGATCAAACCAGATAAAAAAGCAAGGAGTAAATGGAATAGAGAAAGAGACCAGAAAAATGCCAAATTTTATGAGGTACTGCCCTTGTTCACAAAAAGCACAAAAAGGAAAAAGAGAGCAGATAAGGCCATTCAAAGATACTACAGTCAAAAGAACTTAGACAATTAACGATAAGGCTAGGGCTGCGGTAAAAAAGAGTTATACACCAGTGTTGGAAAACACTCGAGACCACAAGAAGAGTCGGTTTTTGGTGGCACGAGTGAGGCGCAGCATCCTGAGCACACAAAGAGTGGAGGAACAGTCTCACTGTCCTAAATGCCACAGCTGCGGGTGTGCTGCCAGACCTCACAAACATCACATTCCACCATCCTCTCCCCATCATCATCTTGAGTGCCACATTCGCATTTCACAACCCAATTGTCAGCCCCACCTTCATACCTCAAGCGATTCTCTAAGCCTATCCCGGTCCCTCTCACACATAGCTCTGCACCTCACTCAACTGCTCCAAAAAGCAATTCCTCATTCTCCAATTCCTCTAGCTCTGAAATCTCCATCAACACAAATTCATCTTTTATACAGTACGTGTCCTTCAGTGCATTTTCTACTGTTCGCTTCAATTATCCAACTATTGCATGCATTGGAACTACAATGACTTCACCACCATTTCCATTTCAGCTTCTGTGCCACACAATCTTGGAACTAATCAGCAAATGAATCTCAGATACTGATCCTCCGCGTCAACAAACGGCCAATCCTTCGCATAGTGCTTACTCTCCAGAATAGCCTGAGTAGCCAATTCCACCAGATGTGATCCTCTGTAATCCAACAGAACATTGTTATGCAGATCAACCAAATCATTGTAAACATCAAGACCTGGCACCAGAGATGATGCTGCAAGAAGCTTTCGAGGTGCTTCTTTTTGCGGCTCAGAAACGTTAGCCTCATTACCAACCTCACGGATGAAATATTCCAAAATTCGAGTGACTGGGTTCACTGTGCGACGCACAACATGATTTCCTACAATCACATTGTTCATTGCTTTTAGAAAATGATCCAGCAGACCTGTATCACCTATATGAAGCCGAGCTGCATCTCGCAAATCTTGTCGTATCATGCCACCATGTGCTTGATTCTCTTTCAATGCGTCCACAATGACTTCTGCTGTAAATTCTAGTCTTCTTGTAGGCCATCTACTATCCATACACGCAACTACAGTAGAGAACCTCCTATAAGCTGTTGACTTCTCTTTTCTCAAAGCAAAGGCTTGCTCTGGGTGGAGATTCTGCTAGGGGGGTCTCGTGATGGAAGATGGAGGAGCTGAAGTAGCTTTGTTAATTTGCATAAAAGCACAAGATTTGATAGTTAACATAAACCTGAGTAGATCTTTGATTGTAACCAGCTGGCTTTCACTCATGTTTCTGTAATGACGAAATATTTGCTTGATTTCTCTGCCTTTGTTTTGTCAGTTTTACCAAAATCTTTAATGATCACTTCAAGTTCCAACAAGCTAAGCAGTTCAATTGCACTGATAGAATTGTGCTCTGCCACTCCAAAGCTTCCACAGCAGAATCTGTAGCCCCACCTACAAAACCAAAAATGTCCATAAGCAACGCCATAAAGCAATCTAAGATCCATTGACCTTTTCTCTGCCACATAGGTACTTAGAACCGCCTTCAATGCCATTAATGCAGACCAAATGACCAAACCCGTTACAGTGAATCAGGCTATGCAAGACATGGGTCTTCAGTTCCATAACATCATCATCCAGAGGCTTATTCCACTCAGATCATCGGTAGGGATCAGAAGAAAAAAGCATAATTTTCACTAACCAGTGCATCGGCATTGATCACAGTAGGGCCTGGGAGAACTCTCGACGTCCTCTTCAATGGTGCAGATCTGTATGCAAAGCATCCTTTAAGAGTCCCCTTCTTACTTAAATGGTAAATTTTTGAAAATAATTTTATTTTTACCTCTCTTTACATTTATGATTAACCCTAATTCATTCTTACCAAATTAACCACTTTGAACGATTTTGCCCCAAACTCTAAAACACAATTTCATTTCTACCCTCAGAGCTACTAAAAAGTAAAAACGTGATTTTACTCTGGGTCCCTGCGGACCCGGAGGGATTTTGCTCTGGGTCCGTGGGGACTCAGAGGGATTGTGCTCTGGTCCCCGCGAACCCAGAGAAATTTTTGCTTTGCATCCCTGGGACCCAGATTTTTCCTGTGATAGCTCTCTCTTCATCGCTTCCCGGGGACTCCAGGGCGATTTTTGCTCTGGTCCGTGGGACCCGGAGGGATGTTGCTCTGGGTTCGGGACCTAGAGAATCGATTTTTGCTCTGGGTCCGCGCGGACCCAGAGGGATTTTGCTTTGGTCCCCGCAAACCTAGAGAAATTTTTGCTCTCAGGTCCGCCGGGGACCCAGAGGGATTTTTGCTCATGGCTTGCTCTGGGTCCGCGTGGACCCAGAGCAAAATTTTGTTCATTAATTTGTTTAATGAATGTGAGTTATTATCAAAATCTCGATACAAATAGAATATACTGTTCTCTGTGGGTTATTACACAAAATGAAAAATTTAATCTATTATTCATTGAATGAGGTGAGAGAAACACGATATCTCACTTGCAACTGACTTTTGGTTGCATTTGGATTATCTGTTTGGACTATTCTTTAATAGTTCTGGCTTGTATTTAAAAACCAAACTTCCGATCTATCAATCTATCTATCATGCAAATGCAAGAAAGAAGAAAGAGAGAGAATGATAAGAAGAGAACAGGATTCACGCACACCCTTTTTATCTCTCTGCAGTATCTGGTCCCTTTCATATAAATGTAAATGCAAGAACACCATGTTTTTCAGTGCCACTGTTGCAATGATTAATGACAGATTCACTCATCCCCTTAGACGATTCAAACACACACGCAGACACAAACAAACTCTCATTCATTCATTCACTTTAAAATCTCTCTCTCTCTCTATTCATCAGAATCAGGGCCTAAGACAGCAGTAGCAGTAGCAGTGGCAGTGGCAACAGGCAGAGAGATGAAGAGAGAGCTATCACAGGAAAAAGCATCTTTCCATTTATGCGGAGACCATTCGAAAGGTACATCACGCGCCCAGACTCCTTACTCGCTCTGGGGGCGTGAGGTCCACGCGCTCAGATTTCGCGGTTTGGCCTTCGTCTTCCTCCTGCGTTTTCTCACCCCAAACACCAAAATTGACCTATTTGCTACAATTTCCCCTATCTACACGCCTACTTCTCTACCATTGTGTCAACATTTGACCACACAAGAAGAAATAAACTACCACAGCAAGTTTATTTTTGTCCTGTAATTATGAAAATTCATGCCAAAATCTGGAAAATTATTTGTAAGCACACAAAGATGGCAACAACACAATCCAATGTAGAGTCACACTAACCTTTTTTCTGATTGTTGTTGTAATATATGTACTGTCGAAGATGAAACTCGGGAGTGACCAGCAACACAATGTAAAGGAAAATGAGAAAAAAATGAATGAACTGTGTTTTTTAGAGTTTGTGTTTTAGGGATTGAGGGCAAAATTGTCCAAAATAATTAGTTTGGTAAGAATAAACTAGGGTTGGTCATAAATATAAAGAGGCTACAAATAAAGATTATTTTCGAAAATTTTCCTACTTAAAATAAGGAGCAAGCCTAGAATCCCCATTTCTCTTTACCTATTGATTAGAGCTAGCAATCCCTAAAAGAGTCAAGCAAGGAAGCCTACTTCTTCCCGACTAGCAGTTGCAGACTAGCTTTAATTTTTGGGCGAGGGGTACTAGAAATTCTTTAAAGGATTACCAGAGGAGAGGGTATTTCAGGGACTTCAAGTGCAATCAAAAAGATGAAGAGGAAAGCAATTGGGAAAACCTTTTATTGGGTCGTGAAATAGGCTGTTTTTTTTTGGCATAAATCTTAAATTTAATAGAAGAGTCGTAGATTGTATAATAAAAAAATAAGATAATTTTTCAATTAAAAAAAATCGAGTTATATATAAAGGTTAATTCCGTGATAATGGAATGCACGCATTAATAATCTATGATGATCTTAGTAAACAGGCGGTGGCATATCGACAAATGTCATTATTGTTACGCCGACCCCCAGGCCGTGAGGCTTTCCCATGCGATGTTTTCTATTTACATTCCCGTCTCTTAGAAAGAGCCGCTAAACGATTGGACCAGACAGGTGCAGGTAGCTTGACTGCCTTACCCGTCATTGAAACACAAGCTGGAGACGTATCGGCTTATATTCCTACAAATGTGATCTCCATTACCGATGGACAAATCTGTTTGGAAACAGAGCTCTTTTATCGCGGAATTAGACCTGCTATTAACGTCGGCTTATCCGCTCAATTGAAAGCTATGAAACAAGTCTGTGGTAGTTTAAAACTGGAATTGGCACAATATAGCGAAGTGGCCGCCTTTGCTCAATTTGGGTCAGACCTTGATGCTGCGACTCAGGCATTACTTAATAGAGGTGCAAGGCTTACAGAAGTACTGAAACAACCACAATATGTACCACTTCCAATTGAAAAACAAATTCTAGTCATTTATGCAGCTGTCAATGGATTCTGTGATCGAATGCCACTAGATAGAATTTCGCAATATGAGAGAGCCATTCTAAGTAGTATAAAAACTGAATTACTACAATCCCTTTTAGAAAAAGGTGGGTTAACTAACGAAAGAAAGATGGAACTAGATGCATTCTTAAAAGAAAGCGCCTTGCCTTACCTATGATGCAAGGCAAGGAATAATGGACTGACAATCACCCCTTTCTTCTCTAATTGTAGTTTTCTTATTATGGATCTTGGTTCGTGCTTTTCCAATCATGACAGGACTCGTCTTGCTTGTGTGTCGCCTCAAGAAAATAGCTATATCTCTCCATGTGGTCTAATGATTGTTGGGCATGGTTTGCTTGAAATGAGGTATTCGATAGAATTACTTTCATCACTAGGCCTTGAGGAAATCGCTTTAGTGCTGCGCAGCGAGCCAGGGAAGATGCAGCCGAAGTTACCCAGAGAGCTATAGCTATAAGTGAAGCGCTGGGAATGGAAATGCCCATAGAGGTAGTAGCAAGAGAGGCCAGGCCGGGAGGCGTGAGTCAGAAGCAGAGCTTAAGGGGGGGGGTCGAAGGGTCGCCGTAGGTGAGGTAGCCTGGTGCGAGTCACAAAATCCAATAGTTCCATTTTCCCACGTAGTTCGTTGGTCAAACCAACGATTCTCTTCTTAAAGTAATCGAGAGATCTTTTTCTAGTTAGACTTCTTTCCATCAATGCAATGAAAGAACCATCCCTTCCTATTTGTTTGTAACCCTTCTTTACCACTTTAGGGGGGGGTGGTTTACAAAATGGTTTTTAATGGATTGGATAGTAAGCGAGTATATTCTTTCCATGGGATTGTCGGTGAGTTTGGCGATCGACCTGGCATTTAGAGCTGGACGACGTCTTCGCGGGCTCACCCGCAGAACATGGAAGAAAAACTGTCGGACTTTGTGTTCGACTCTTTAAAATAGTTGATTTCTTCTAAGCTCGAAGTGCTTTTTGAGTCGCAGGGGCTGCAGTTGCCCGCGCGAATGAGCATTCAATTCAGGATGTGGCCACCCACCTCCATTTGGACGTGGAGGATCTTGCCACTCTTCAAAACATTTATAACTCACTTGCGGAACAAGGCATACAAAGTCAACATTATCATGCTGCAGTAGCGTATGTTCTCCAGTTCTTAGCGGGTGGGTAATTTTATGTGAGAAGAAAGGTAAGAAAGAACTGCCGGGTGGCTCCGGCTCCGGAAGTAGTCACTTATAGAAAGAAAAGAGGGACGAACCGGGTTTCCAAAACCAAAGGCACTTCAGAGTGGTTCGAATCCACGTCGTGGGAACCTTCAAAGCACTTTTTTCTTCCGCTACATTCCTATCATTCGCTCTTGGCTCAAGCAAGTGAGCAGCGCCTCCACTGTAGGATTCCTTCTTTTGTTTTCAATTATGTTCTCATACCCAAGCCCTGAAGGTATCTCCTATCCCTTTCTACAATACCCATAGATGAAGTGCTTCGTTTATCCACGAAAAACAGATACGAGAAATTCGAAAGTAAACTGATCTATATCTCTACGGTCGTTCCCAATTTTTCAAGTACATATGATTTCAGACCATGCTTGGGGCGCTTCCGACGTTTTAGTGCTTTTGAAGTATCCATTGAAATCTCTCTTTAAGTGCCCGGTTTCCACCAAAAAAGCATTGCCCTTCGTTCCTGCATTAGGAGACAATAGATAGACTTAGGTGATACACTAAGAGAGTCGGCTAGGTAGTACACAATGAGGATTCCCCGTCTGACATCTAGGAAAACTCCTTTCTGCTGTGTGTGCTTGCCACTCTATTCTCAACTATTTCTTCTCTTCTAGTTGATCCTGACGAAAATAGGATCAGTGGCGACTCCGTATCTCCATCTTGTATTGAATAGAAATTGGGGGCAAAATAATTCGGGTTTTCTAAGCAGTTTACCCGGAATGTGATGGAACCCACGACCTGAGTGTACCGTTACAGAGCACTTTTTTTTTCTTACGATGATTGGTCTCCGGCTACAACAGACATCTTTCCTCTAGACGTAAAGGGCGTTTTAGTATCATAATTTTTTGTTTAACCAGAACAGGTCTCTAAAAGAGGTGCACTTGAATTCACGAAAAAATTCCGAATTAAGGATAGCTTTTTGTCCGATTCCGTGGCTGCAGCGGGCTGCAGTCCATTCAGACCTCTACGAGGCTTCGTGGTGCTGGATATAGGAGGTCTTCTTCAAAGCCGTAGCATTTAATTACGGCTTTAATCACTCCAAGCATTGGTATAGACACACCTAGACTACGAAGCTAGGACGGTGGATTGGAAAAGTACGGTAGTCTACGTTAGTAGTGATTCGCCTGTCGGAGTAAAGAGAAAGGTAGGTATTGAGTTATAGGCCATACCATTGAGGACCAGATTGACCTTTCTTTTTAATATCTTTTTATTGAAATATCGAACCTTTGCTTAATAGTCAAATACCTGCCAAGCCCAACCTCTTCTCTTAATAGCTTCCTTTTTAGGTCTTTAAGGAAAAGAGCCTTACCAAAAAGAAAAAGGGCTTAGTTAACCTACAGTCAGTTTTTCTCTCCCTACGTAAAAGGTTCTTTCACCTATCACGAAAGCTCAGATCTGGGCGGCGGGCTTGGAGTGCGCTGTAGTCATTTAGAGAAGATTTTATCAGTCAGAAGGAATGGAAGGAAAGCTACCTGATCGACTAGACAAAGACTAGCTCAACCATCCTTCCCTAGAGCTGAATCTTTATTAGAAAGCTTGAAACCTTCTATTGAAGCAGGAAGCCAATATATTAAGACCGAACGAGGTTAATGTTCAAGCATATAATGCCTGCCCGGGTATTTCTATCTCTTTGAAGATGGAAATTTCGATTCGATACAATTCCAACAAGAAAGAGAAGCTAGGCTCGGCTTGGATTGGAGCTACTAAAGAAGAAACAAAGCTTGGAGCTCCGTAACTACTCAATCAGTGAAATTGCTCAATCTGAACTGATAACTTTAGAGATTGGCTTGGTTGTGCTGGCCAGGCTGAATAGGCCTATGAATTTACTTTACTATATGGGATGGGACCGTCTCGATCTGCTTGCGCTTAAAGGGAGGTGGGCACTGGCGTATAAAACTTTCCCGGAGTAGCTAAGGTCCTTTTCTTACAGGGAAAGGTATAATATAATAAGCTCGTCACGACGTCAGGGGCGGGGCTGGTCGCGTCTTGGCTAGTCTAGTCTTGTATAGCCTTGTCTTGGTGTCTATCCTCTACTGAAGGGTTTCCCCTTATGAGGTCGTTCCCCTTGTTCGCCTAAACTTCCCCTTATGGAAACTTATCCCCTAACCTAAAAGAGTACCTAAAAGAGTAAGACGGTTCCAAGGCTCGGGAGAGTCCAGTGCCCTGGTCGTTGCTTTTTCAAAAAAATCTTTTTCAAAAAAATCTTCCACTTGAAGCGAAGCATACTGTTAGGTGGGACTCCCTTTCGAGTAAGCTACGGTCTCTTCTCTCCTTTTACGTATTCGTTTCGACATGGATCTGACGCCGACAGATTACCTTACCGGCTTAAAGAAAGAAAGCACTACTCTACTGGTGCGCACTAGCGTCTAAAGAAATGCCAATCGGTCAATTCATACGCGGCAAGACACCTTTCGTTTACGCAATAGAAATGGAGAAGCTCATAAAGCCAGCACAACTAAAGAAGGCCTGACTTCCCCTTCGAAAGTGGCTTCGTGAGTTGTTGATACTGAATACCAAGCCTCTTTCATCACTCCCTCTAAGGAATCCTTCCTTATTTTAGGCTAGTCCATCTAGGCTTGCTTCAGTGGATTTTGAGTTGGCCCTTAATGAGAAATGATAGACGAACTACTTGTAATGGTTATTTGTGACCTATGAATGATCTAAAGATGCGTGCTAAGCTCGCTAGGTGGGGTGTGATAAGGGATCTCCTTCTCGTGTCCCTTTTGTGCTTCGTAAGTCTCCCTGTGAAGAACCATTAATTAGGAGGTAGAAAATAGGATTCTCAATGCAGGTCGATATGGATGAGAGGAAAGCTATCTCTCCTCAGTGATTGACCAGAAAATCATGCTGCAAGGATGGCCAGGGCTAGGGTGGGGAAGGTAGGCAATAAAGCACAGTGCGCGAGAGGGGCCGCTTCCCCTAAGCGCGCTGTACTAAAAGAGCTAGATATAAGCCTAAGCTAAAGCAAGAGCGCGCTACTCAACAAAGATTTCAAGTACAGCGCGGGGGCAGAACTTGCATCCAAAAGCAACCACTGAATTGACGATTG
>BNST01000138.1:0-294767 GCA_019650275.1 Xylocarpus granatum | reverse complement strand
TACTCTGACAGTTCCCTGTCGTCCTTCCTCTTTGCCTGCGAAACTATACTCTTTGACTCCAAAAAATAATAACGCCCCCCTATCGACTTTTTTAAAGACTTCTTATACTTGCAACTTTGAATCCGATATTAATATACCATCTCACCCTCGTTACTAACCCTTACTTATCTTTCCTCCACTATAATTCCACCCTAGCTTTTAGCCTTTATCCTATCATTTACACAATACCCTCCTCCCCCCTTATCTATACACACTAATAAATTACCTGATGCTTTACTTTTCTTTTTCTTTTTTTTTTTCTCTTCTCTAAAACCCACAAGCAGGAAGACACACCCAATAAATGAAACAGATAATATACATTTTTCTGTTTAGTATTACTTACTAAAAACTCTTCTATATACTTCACGATCTCTTTCTGTTTTTAATTTCAACCTCTATTTCTGCTTTTTTCGACCCGTACTCTTTTCTTTTTTCTACTCTTTTCTCTGGAATTTTATTTTGTTATGTTACTCAAATTTTTAATTAAAAAAATAAAATTATATAAATACTAATAAGCGGATGAGTAAAGAAAAGATACCTATAAATAACAAGAATCAAACTTTTCTTTAAACCTTATCTCTATACCCTTCTTATCTTTTCTTCCTTCTTCATAAATATTTTTTCGTTTTTTTTTCTTGTTTCATATTGTTGTTTTTTTGTTATTTTATATACTATAACATTTACCTATGTTATTTTAGTATTAACCAACTTTATACTTTTGACTCTCTTCTCGCTATCAATAGCCTTCTTCTTGCACCTTTTGTTCGTTTTTCACTCATGTCTACCCAGAACCTTAAAAGAAAGATAAAATTAGGAGTATTATACATCTTTTTTTTTATTTTTTTTTTGTTACCTTTTTCGTGCCATACTAATTATTTTTCTTTTATTTTTTGTTATAATTTTTTTTTTTTTTTTTTGAATAATTTTTTTATCATTATTTTTTGTTATTTCGTCAACCTCAGAAACTCAAGCTTTTCCACCCCCGTCCCACCACTCAATTTATTTCCGCGGTGTTTTTGACTTTATCTATTCTTGCGGCGCAGCTTCGATTTTTACTCGTTTTTGTATTTTATCTTTATGATAAAACCGCGTCTTATCCCTAATATCCGTGCTGTATTTTTTTGACAGGTAGAAAAATACAAAAACAAAACAATTGTCAGACTACCGCTGGTACAATAAAACCATTTGTTTTTGATTTTGGGGGTTGTTGTGTTATTTTTTGTTGTGTTAGTTTGGTTTATTGTAGAGATAATCGCTTATAACCCCTAATGCCGTCTGCTGGATTTTTTTGTTGTTATGGTGAATTTGTTGTGTGGACTGTGCCGTGTTTCTACGACATAGTTAATTTGGAATACACCTAACCGACTTTTTTATTTTTGATTGCTATACCAGGAGTATTTGAAGACATATAAAAATTACGTGTGAGACTTTGAGGCTCTAATCCTAATGGGTATTATAGCCGAGAGGTTTATTTGTTTTGTGGTGGTATTGTTAATATAGAAGAGGCCATATAGATACCGCCTGACCGATAATCCAACCGCGCTCTGGTAAAGGGCCCCCCCGCTTCCCTAAATGAAGAATGATTAAGGACTTTTTTTTTCCCTGCTATATTCCCATTTTACAACACATGAAAGACTTTTTTGCTGCCTTTATTTAGTTAATATTACTCCTTGTTATACATATAATAACCTGCCAACCGCCGGCTGGATATTACTCTACTTACCGGCTGAGAAGGAAGGGTTGATACCTTTTTGAGGAGAGGATTTATACTAGCTGGAACTGGTGCTTTTCCCGGATGAATAAACCGGTCTCTGTTCTTGCTCCAGGAGAAAAATCCATCAAAGAACACCATAAATAACCAATCACTCTTATATTAAAAATAATATTTTTAATTATAAATAAATAAAGAGAAAGAGATTTGCATGTTACAAGTAAAGGATTGGGGAAGAAAGAGAAAGAGAGGTAATAACAACGCTGTAGCGATAATAATACGCGCTTTAAGAATACACCAAAAATTAC
The DNA here is from genome assembly GCA_019650275.1 of Xylocarpus granatum. NCBI lineage: Eukaryota > Viridiplantae > Streptophyta > Magnoliopsida > Sapindales > Meliaceae > Xylocarpus > Xylocarpus granatum. The sequence continues at coordinate 292,709 of BNST01000138.1, read as the reverse complement.
TAATTTGGAAATTTTTATTTGTGTGGGTAGAAGGATGTATGTCTTTTGTTTTCTTTCCAATCCTAACCATCCGGAAAAAAGGGAGGGAAATGGTGGGGGTCGGACCTAGCTGAAAAAAGAAAAACAGTGGAAAATCCTGGGCAGGAAGGAGAGATTCCTCTCTCTACTCTCTTTTTTTTGGGATTAAAGAGGACTAGTGGGTTCGTTTTTTGAGGTAAATTTGTTGTAAGGGGGAGAAAATACTGGGTTGGAATGAAGTAAATGTAAAATAGGTCGGGTGGGTTGGGGGTTCTTTTTCTTTCGGAGTCTTGGGGGTTTTTTTTTGGTGGTATGGGGGGTTTTTTTGGGTTCTTTCTCGGGGGGTCGGAGGCTGGGGGGGGGTCTCGTTTGGTGTTGTTTTCTGTTGGGGAGGTCATACTGGCGGGGGCGCGCAGGGGGTCGTAGGAGGGTGGGGTTATAAGTTAATAATAAGGGAAAGGAATTCTTTTTTTTACTAGGGGGTAAGGGGAAAGATTGGGTTCTTTAGAGAAAAATGAGAGAGGAAGGGAATAAAGTTATTTTTTTTTTCTTTCTTTTTAGGTCACATTTCTTTGCTTTGTCTATTTTCTTTTTTTTTATTTGTAACACTTTTGCTCTTTTTCTTTTTTTTCTCTTTTTTTCTTATTTTTTTTTTTTTTTTTTTTCTTTCCTCGGTCAACCATTCCTCACCATTTTTTGCCGCAATTCATATTTAGAGACATCCTTTGTGATGAGATCCATGGGTTGTAAGAATGAAAAGTCTTCATCCATGTCAACATCACTCTGGTAAGCTTAAAACAAGGCCTAATCACAAAGAATTCTAAGATATGCCAAAAAGCAAAACACTTGAACAGATACAAGTGATCACAGCATATCATAATCAAAAGAATGAAGCAGACTAACATTACTCAAGTTTGCTTCCATCTCCAAATACTGAAGTCCCTTTTGTACGAATGTAACCAGAGCACCTGGGGGAATCAAATTTCCATCAATAGTGCATTTGTTGATACCAGCTTCATATCCTAGAGCAAAAGCTGAGTGTATAAATCCTGCAGGCATGGATTCGCCAAAAGTCAGAAAATACTCATTACTATTAAAGAATCTTCAAGGAGCCATAAATTAACAGCATACATTGGTGAATGTGTTGCTATGAGGCTATGAGTAATATCCCAAAAATTAAATAGGCTAATGAGTAACTCAATGTATTGATGCATATTAGAGCCTGTAACAGCATTCATGGCAATCATCTTAGTGATGGCACTGATCATTATTAGACCCTTAGAAACTAGCTAGAATTTTAGTTTTTAGCAATCAAGTACATCTGATCTATTCAGATATATTTTCTAACATCATGCACACATGGTTGTAATGTTCATATTCAGTGTTGAATGAACTAGCAATACAGGTTTCACTGTAAATTCAAAAGTATTTAGTACTTTTTAATTTCTTAATCTTCTCTTTATGTCGAAGACCTTATAATCAACAAACTATGCTGAAACTTAAGATCAACATAAAATGCTTGCATTTTCAATCATCCTCCAGCATGAAGCTAAGGTTTCGTGCCATTTGATGTAAGAATCAAACTGGCCTCATAACTCAGATGAAATACAGTGTCTAACCTTCACTACATTAAAACACAAATACTGTGGCAAGTATGTATCGCGCATGCATATACGCATAACATACTAGCAAGGCCTAGAAAGAAAAATAAAAAGTTAAAAAACACCGGTCAACAACTTAAAATATAATACTAACTATCAAGAAAATACAACCACCAACGTTATGTATTCTATAATAACAAAAAGTTGAGCGACGTTGTAGGAAAACAACCAAAAAAAAACCCTAGTCGTGAAATATTGAAACAAAGCAAAGACGCTAAATAAACAAAAAAAGCTTCTCACGGATCTAGACGCCCATGTCTGTCACTCCATATATTAGAAAAATCAGTTCCACGATTATACCTTTTTTTTACCCCAATCAAACCCCTAAACTAAATTCAGACGTAATTGAGTCGCGAAACGGGCTCGAACAGCCCCATTAATTGTAATCATCGACGAAGTACGATACAAGCCCTAGAATTTCTACCTACATAGAGAAACCTCTTCGCTGTAACGAAACCTACAAAAGGATAGACGTAAAATAAATTTAAGGAGTAGAGATAACCTGACTCCTGTAAATAACGGAAGACGAGGTAATTCAATTCGGCGGAAGTAATGGAGGACATTGTTACGCAGACTTCGCCGGAATCAATGACAGCGACGACCGATTAAAAAATCATGCGGCCCAGCTCGAGCACCAGTAACACAAGCAAAGAGAATTTTATGATGCCGCTTAACTGATACTTGCAGAGGCGAAGAGAATCTGAGGCGAGAGACAAAGACAATCGAGCAAGAGCATCAATCTGTGCGCGTCTATTTCATCATTTAATTTAGCTAAATGATCACGGATTATTGCGATTCTTACCAAACCTTTATTGGGCCTTACGAGAAGCCACTACGTTGTGCCACGTGGCAAACCTTACAGCATGAATCAGGGCCTGATTAGACTGGCTTTACAGAACTGTCCTTCTTACCGACCTCCTACTCAAACAACCCACTATTTTAGAGGCCCACAGGGTGTGATCTTGCCGAGTCGGATCCAGCAAAAAGTGCATCTTTATGACATGCAATTTTTTATAAATTCAATTTTATTTTTAATTAAAATAAATTAAAAAATAATTAAATTAAATTATTATTATATTAATTACAAAATTATCGGACACTACATAAATTAAAATAAAATATAAAATATAATATATTAATATTATTTTAAAATCCTTTATATCCCCCTCCATGCTCACCTTCTTTGCCTATTCTCGGAAACCTCCGATGCACAGTTGCCTCTACGAATTGTCAAAAAAAATACGGCCCCATCTTTTGATAAGTTGAATTTGTGGAATAAAGATAGAATTCAGAAATAAGGAAGAAAAGAGAAGAAATTAAGAGAAGGAAACCTTTGTATTTTTCTCATTTTCCCCTCTTCTCTTACATATGAACTTTAAATAGATCAACGATAACAAACTTTAACTAAATCATAGGGAGCATGTTGCCACTAACGGTAGTTTCAAGCCACTAACGGTAGTTTTAAGCCACTTACTCCAACACCCAAACCCCACTAACCTTATCTACTGTAGAATAAGTCAACAATTACAATAACTACTTCAAATAATAAATAATACTTAATAGCAAAATAAAGATAATTAAATAAAGTAGAACAGAGTAGCCTTGTTCATTCACATAGATTGCATGTGGACATATCATTCCATCCCCCTGAAAGTGTCCTTGTCCTCAAGGACAAAGGTTCGATACATTCGTTGGAATCGTCATGTATTTTTCCATGTGGCATCTTTTGGTGGAGCTCTGACAGTTGGTATTTTTGTTGAAAATTTGAGTAGAAGAATTCGTATCCTGTAAGGTTAATAACTGTAGATAAAATTTCACCCCTGTTAATTGTTGAAGTTCACTATTATCCAAAGGCTCGAGGTGAGTTCGACGCAATCCCTGTAATAAATGTTGTCGTCCCTTCTGAGCGAAAGATAAGGTGAGTTTACGATAATCAAATTCGACTGGACCTAACGTTTCCAACCACTGTACTCCCAAGACTACTGGACTAGAGGCAATTGGCAAGACATAAAAATCAGTTTCAATGGACTGACCTTGGATATTCAAAATAAGGTTATGACATCGGCCAACACACTCAATTTTTTCACAATTTCCTACCATCACCTGAAAGGATTGATCACGCATTACGGGCAAAGCTAGCCTCTTGACGGTTGTTTGGTCGATAAAGTTGTGTGTACTACCACCATCGATGAGCACCGTAACCTTCTGATTTTCAATTTTTCCAGCCATGCGAAGGGTTTGAGGATGATTGGTTCCTGACATGGCGTGAAAAGAGATTTCGGGCAGCGACTTAACAAATTCTTGTTCATTGCCTATAGCGCATTTTTCTTCTTTTTCTTGCGCGGAACAGTTTTCTATCATAAAGAGTTGCGGCCGCTGGCAACGATGTCCAGGCACGTATTTTTCATCACAGTAGAAACAAAGTCCTTGGTCGCGACGCTCTTTAGCCTCCTGCGCAGAAATTCGGCAAACAGGTGGAATTGGATCTGGCCTCTGATTTGGGGAAGGACCAAGAATACCGACTGTTGGTGGAACTCGCTGGAACGGTGGTGTACTGGAGGTTTTATAGGTGGCGCCGCTACTGGTCTTCCGTTGTAGATTATTTCGTTCTTCGATCAAACGAGCGATTCCTATAGCTTCGGGTAAGGTTCTTGGTTGTTTCACCTTTACATCCAATCGGATGTCATCTCGCAATCCCGCTATGAAACACCCAACAAGGAATTGCTCAGGAAGATTGTCAACTTGATGTGATATCTTTTCAAATGATTCTTGATAGGTTGCCACTGAGGTTATTTGTTTCAACCTCGTTAATGCTTCTGAAGGGTCTTCGTAATCCGTTGGTCCGAATCGTAGAAGGAGTGCCTTGGTGAATTCTGCCCATGTAAGTGGCCCTCGAAATTTGGTAATCCATCGATGCCATTGTAGGGCAATGCCTTCCAAGTGAAAGGAAGCTAGTTGCACTTGCTGTTCAAGTTCCACCTTTTGGAATTCAAAAAATTGCTCGGCCTTATAGATCCACCCAGTTGGGTCTTCTCCATGAAAGTTAGGAAAGGTTAATTTAAGTCGGGAATGTTTGTCCAATGAGTGGGGAGGATTGGTGATGGTTGCGTGGGTTATGGTTCGGGAGGACTCTGCTGGTGCAAAGGGGTTGATTTCGGCAGCAAGGGTATGGTTTGTTTGCGAAGCACGCATGAATTGGATCTCATTGAGCACTGTCTGCAAGATAGACTCATGTCGGCTCAAGATTTCCTGGACTTCACTTCTAAACTCGGCGTTAGATTGATGGGCTTTCCCCCTAGTCTCCATTGTTGGAACCGAGCTCTGATACCAATTGATAAGTTGAATTTGTGGAATAAAGATAGAATTCAGAAATAAGGAAGAAAAGAGAAGAAATTAAGAGAAGGAAACCTTTGTATTTTTCTCATTTTTCCCTCTTCTCTTACATATGAACTTTAAATAGATCAACGATAACAAACTTTAACTAAATCATAGGGAGCATGTTGCCACTAACGGTAGTTTCAAGCCACTAACGGTAGTTTTAAGCCACTTACTCCAACACCCAAACCCCACTAACCTTATCTACTGTAGAATAAGTCAACAATTACAATAACTACTTCAAATAATAAATAATACTTAATAGCAAAATAAAGATAATTAAATAAAGTAGAACAGAGTAGCCTTGTTCATTCACATAGATTGCATGTGGACATATCACTTTTCCTTCCAGCTCGGTTCTCATCTCGCGGTAGTCGTATCATCAACTGAACTTGCGGATGAATGTTTCGTCAAAAACGACCGCCCAACAACTCTTCTAGCCAAGCACTTTCCGCACGGTGACCACTGGCGAACCTCCGCCGCATCGCTGCCATTGAAGTATTCTCATCCAATCGTCTGAACATGTTTGAGGGGAAGCGATACTGCGGTGGAGGACGAGGAAGAGTCTAGGAGGTTCTAGCATTTAGTGGGAGCTGGAATCCCGGAGATTTCTTGCCTATATTGAACTGGGTTGGTTATTCTGGGTGAAGAGTTGATCATCCGATGATTGCGCTGGAGGAGGCTATAATGTACCACGTGACGCAACCTCGCTGATAATGAATGGGCCGGGCCATTCACAGAGATCCGATAATTGTGGAATGATCCCACTAGTGTTGAGCCAGAGAGACTCGAAAGCGGAGAGAAGTAAATCTTGCCAGTTATATTGCCTTTTGGGCAGGGAAGAAGAGCATGCCCGTCCAGGCTCAACGTTTGGAGCGCTTAACCTTCAGTGTTTTGAGTGGGAAGAGAATCGGTACAAGTTACGGCCCGGCCCGCCCCGTCCCGTTATAAGTAACATTTGCTTTGGGCAATAACTAGGAATCTTCGAACTTCTTCAGGGATATTTTATTTTGTTATATTTATAAAATTAAAATTAAAAAAAAATTAACACGGGCACAGTAAATTAATACATCAATTAGTCGATTCAATTATTAATTTATTTTCATGATTTATTCATTTGATTTTATTTATTAAATATTAAATTAATTTATTTGATTTTTTTTATTAAACATTGAATCAATTTAAACCGGGGCAACAAAAATTAATTAAATATTAAATTAATAAGTTGATACGATAAAATTATTTAATAAATAATAAAATTATTTAATAAATAAATAAATTTATATTATTTAATTAATATAAAAATTTTATAAAATTTTTGTTATTTTATTGCTTAGTAAGATTATTTTAATTAAAATTTTATTTATTGATAATTTTTTATGAAATTAATTAATTTTAAAATAATAATAATAAAATAAATAATTTACAATAGTTTTCTCTCTCCAAACAAGTGGTTTGCTTGTCGTGATGAAATTCTTTTGCTGTGTCATTCATTATGTCATGTCATGTGACTATTTTTCCACGTGATTGTCACGTGACGGGACTCTTTTGTCTAAGCTCTGCCCTTATAATTTCTTGATTGATGGCTCGGTATTAAAATTTTAGATGGCAGTTGCCGTGGCCGGCCGCTGATATTATAAAAATACAACGCACCGAACCCATTGTCATACGAGTCATATCCCATAAGACAAGAATTTAGGTTTTTCTCAGCTTTATTTTTTTTATTTAATTAAATAATAATATATATTATATTTAATAATAAATTATTTATATTATATTTTAAAATTAAATTTTAATTTATAAAATTTATTAATATATAATTTAAAATATTTATTATTAAATGTGCTGCGTATTATTATTTTATTGAATAAATAAAAAATTTATAAAAAAATTTAATGAATTTGAATAAATAATTTAAATTATTTTTTAATAAAATTTATAAGTTAATTTATATTTTATAATATAAATTAAAAATTTTTAAATATAATTTAAATAATTTATTATTAAATATCACACTATTATCACTAAATTAGAAATGCAAAGAGAAATTATCTTGAGAGATTTAAAGAAAAAAATTTTAAAATAATTTTATTTTAATTTTTCTTAATATTTTTAATCAATTTTAATACATACTTATTAAAATTATTATTTAAGATAATTTTATTTTCAAATCTTATTTTTTATACTATTTTTTTTTAATTGACCAATTTAAAGTATTATTTTTTTTTATTTGGTCAATCAATCTAAAATACTATTTTTGCTCTGTGTTAGTCTACTTAAGGCGCTATTCTTCCATGAATTGGTTTGATCAACAAATTTAGAGCACTATTACTCCAACTTATGGTACTACTATTTCTATGAATTGGTCATCATTCCTCTTTAGGTTGGCGAAGCTATAACATTATTTCTTCTTAAGTTGCTTTTAGAGTGTTATTTATTATATTAAAATAATAATTAATATTTAAATATTTATTTTATTAAACTTATATTTTAATATTAGTGGAAGAAAGATAAAAAAAGTTGAAAAGAGAGAAAGAGAGATGAAGTAAATGAAAAGAGTTAAAAAAATAAAAATATATTTTTAAGAATAAAATAGAAAAATATAAATTATCTGTAAGAATAAAATTATTAAAATTAATTATTTTAATAAAAATAATTAAAATTAGTTAAAAATATTAATAATAATAAAAATAAGATTATTTTTATAGTAAAATTTTAGTCAAATAAACGTGGTTGGAATAGAATATTAAGTACTTGGGCCATGGACTCCAGCAGGCTGCATTTGCGCAGACGCCTCATCTGAGCATCATCGAGCAATAATGGAGAGCACAACCATTCTCTGCACATCTCTTTCGCTTCTCTTTCTAATATTTGCTTTCAAGATCTTGTTTCCGGCAAGAACAGCCCGGAAAAACCTCCCACCTAGCCCACCTTCTTTGCCTTTTCTCGGCCATCTTCACCTCATAAAACTGCCGCTACACCGTTTTCTCCACAACTTGTCTACAAAATACGGCCCCATCTTTTCACTGAGACTCGGTTCCCGCCTCGTGGTAGTCGTATCATCCTCTAAAGCTGCCGAGGAATGCTTCACTAAAAACGACGTTGTTTTCGCGAACCGCCCGAGATCCCTCTTGGGCAAGCACTTCTCCTATAACTGCAGCACTCTTCTGCAAGCCCCGTACGGTGACCACTGGCGTGAACTCCGCCGCATCACTGCCATTGAAATCTTCTCAACAAGTCGTCTTAACATGTTTTCATCCATTAGAAGAGACGAAATCAAACGGCTGCTCAAAAAACTGGCAAGTGGATCGCGGCAAGAGTTCTCTAAGGTAGAGCTCAAAACCATGTTTTCGGAGTTAACGCTTAATGTTATGATGAGAATAGTGGCAGGGAAGCGGTATTATGGTGATGAAATTGAGAATGAAGAAGAGGCGAGTAGGTTTAGAAAGCTTATGGAGGAGGCTTTCGAACTTGGTGGGACCTCGAATCCGGGAGATTACTTGCCGATATTGAAGTGGGTTGGCGATTTGGAGAAGAGAGTGGTGGATCTTGGTAAAAGAATGGACCAATTTTTGCAAGGGTTGGTTGATGAACGCCGAGATAAGAAGGTTGGTTTAGAGAACATGAATAATCTGATTGACCGTATGCTTTCTTTGCAAGAGTCCCAACCAGACTACTACACCGATCGGTTTATCAAAGCGCTTATATTGGTCAGTATGTTTCTCTGAATCTCTATCTGGTTGTATTTGCATTGTTTATCGAATTAACCGTCCAAACGGGGAGAGTATCAGGGCACAATCTAGGTATGAAACAGTTTTAACATGTCTAAAGGCAACCGTTACAGCAGTTTATAGTTGAAGTAGAGTGGGGTGGTAAATTTATTTATTGATTATAAATAAAATAATTTAAAAAAAAATGTTTTTTTTTACTGTAACCAGTAAACATTACTTTGTTCATTACTTTTTAACACTGTAAGACTAATTTTAAATTTAATGACTCTTATTTTTAACCAACTGATGTTGTACGTGCAGAGCATGTTAATAGCAGGGACAGACACGGTAGCAATTACACTAGAATGGGGTATGGCTAATTTGGTCAACAACCCAGATGTCTTGAAAAAAGCTAGAGTTGAATTGGACAATCATGTGGGACAAAAGAGTTTAATCGACGAACCAGATATCTCCAAACTGCATTATCTTCAAAATATCATTTTAGAAACCCTTCGATTGTATCCAACCGCCCCACTTTTAGTACCACACAGATCATCGGATGATTGCGTTGTGGGAGGATATGATGTGCCACGCGACACAACTCTATTGGTCAATGTATGGACCATTCACAGAGACCCTGGGTTGTGGGATGAGCCTACAATTTTTAAGCCTGAAAGATTTGAAAGTCGTGAAAGTGTGACCCACAAACTAATGCCTTTTGGGCTAGGAAGGAGAGCATGTCCCGGGTTGGGCTTGGCCCAACGTTTGGTCGGTTTAACTTTGGGCTCATTGATACAGTGTTTCGAATGGAAGAGAATTGGTCAAGACGAAGTCGACGAAGTCGACATGACCGAAGACAAAGGGTTCACCATGCCCAGAGCTCATCATCTTGAAGTTACGTGTAAAGCACGTCCAATTGTAAACGATACCGTATTTGGTTATCATTAGAATTGTAGCAGTTACACTGTAATGCTTTGTGCTCTTATCAATTATGATACAGCCGTTGCTTAATTGGCTGGCGCAAATCTTATATTAAATTATTCCTGCGCGTCTTCGTAATTAATTAATGAAATAAAATTATTGGATTAATAAATAATCAGATTAACAATTATTGGCATTAATTTATCTTGCAATAGCAACTCATCCTTATCCGATCTTAACAGACAGCAATACTTCTAGAATAAATAATTTAGAACACATCTGAATCTGTGTCTGCCTCCGGTGGCCGGAGATCTAACAACTCTCGCTCCGGTTCGGCTTGTTAGAGACGAAGTCCTGAAAATAGAGGAGAACTTCTAGTGGCAAACTAACACAGCAAACTATTATTGATGCCTTGATTTGGTTTTCTGATAATTAGACTTAAAAGAGACACAACAGCTATACCTGATCGTATTCAACACTGGGAATCCAGTCATTTACTGCAGGGTTGCTCTTGAAAGCCGGTCTGTTTCCAAACCCATCGCCCTGTTCATTTGCCAACTGAACATTATATCCATTTTCTTCGCCTCCTTCCTTCGTCATGCTTATAAATCCACTTCCTGTCTGTTCAATGTTCACACAATTAAGCCTCAGGGTTACCCAGAATCTACAACGAAATCAAATACTTTAACAGAAAAATCAAAAGGAAAAGAAGTTTGAAATAATACCGTATGATGCTGTTTGTCGATGGAAACCAACTCTTTGTAGTACTGTGTTTCCACAAACTCAGCTTGCACTGTGTTTCCGGAATAGAGAACCTGCAAACATAGTTGATATCATTTAGAGAAAACTAGCAGACAAAGTTGAAAATCCATATGTATCAATACAAGATCACGTCATAGAATGGAACAGAATACAGACAGGAGACTGGGACTGAAGAAATCGCAGCTTGTCAAGCTCAGGGATGTTTTGGTCAGTAGTGGACAAATCTGGAGACTGGTTGTAGGTGCTTGTCGAGTCGGGTTCGCTTCTGTTGGGCTTGGTGGGTCGTTTAGGGGCAAGAGATTCGAACTGATCTCTGATCTGATTGGTGATCTCCAGCTGCTGGTCTGCGTCCAACACCTCGTCGCTCCGGCTTGGCTTAGTCACCGTCGACTGTCCCACCATTTCTTGCTTTATTTATCGTTGTTTTTATTCGATTGATGCCGCACTCCGTTTTCTTTGTGTTGGATTGGAGGGTCATTGGTTATATATTTATGGCGGAGAAATCTGTGGAAAGAAATTCAAAACCAGGGGCGAAACCATCGACTCCATTTGTTTTTTTATTTTTCGAAAAAGTTTCTCGACGTTGGGCTTTCGGGCCTACACTTAGACTACAATGTCTAGTCAGACTCCACCTTAGGCCCTGATGCAGGCCCCATTTAACAAAGAATGTTGAGAGTAGCTTGGAATGCGTGTAAGACGTGAAACGGAGGCAACACGCCACCAGAATTTGCAACTCTACGAACAAACAGTGTGACCGAATTACTGATGGTGGTCTTAAATGACCTATTGCAATGCAGTTAGGTGCAGCTCGAGAACTGTCCGTGCCAACTCGGCGGAGTTCTAAAAGGGAAGCCCAAGATTACTGTCTCAAAGTCGCACTTCGGGGAAGAAAACAACCGAGAGAGCTAGAAGCTGGATATGAAAACTACAATTGCTTCCATATCAACTCATACCTTTCTCGGCCTTTTGGCGAAGATCAAGTGTAGTATCTGTTGTTGACCGGGCTATTAGTTCAGAGTATTAAATTTGTTTTCTTAGGGGGAGGATCCGCCACGGTAGCTTGCTACCGGGGTCCTCGACCGTCGCCCATGCGTTGCACTACAGCAGGGGCCCAGCGCACCCCCACCAATTCAGGTAAAATCCTTTTTCAGATTGGGTCACTGAGGGCTTGGTGGTTCGTTTGACTTCAGATTATGAGCCGTGTCTGGAAGAAATTTTGCCCACAGACGTCCATACTACGCTTGATACCCCATGACGAGAGACTATCAATCACCATCAGTTAAAGTTCACGGGGTCAGGACTTTTCCTTGGCTAATACGTTAGGACTTCTAATAAAATAATTAGTCTTTAATGTAGCACCAAAAACAGCATTAGCTTTCTCGGGACACCAGTCCTTTTCATGGTAAAAAACTGAGAAAAGGCAAGTCACGGGATTAATATTGGATTCGGAGGTCCGTCAATGCCGTTATCTGGTGTAATCTGAGATGGCCTGAAGAATAGGTTTCATTGACTCCGAGAATTATGTGCCCGAGTTGTTATAACTGTGAATTTTGTTCGTGTCATGTAGGCAAAAAAGATTGGTAAATTAGAACTGAGTATAGAATTACAGTTTGCTGCTGGTTATGATTTCTCTCCCTTTTATCGGTTTGGTCTATGTTACCAGATTAAATGGTTTGATTTTCGATTGGAATTAAAAGCAAATCAAATCTAATTATTCATAATTTTAAATACAACATTATGTCAATGTCAGGTATAGAACGTTCACACAAGCTTGAAAAGAAAATTTCACGAGAGTAGAGTCAATATGTGATGACAAGATAACATTCAAGTGGCTCTTGTGCTTCACGGGGTGCCATTATGGACGATTTCATACCAATGGGGGGACCCTCTCACCCACCAAAAGAAAGAAGACATTCAATACTTTTGCCAGTTTCTGAATTTCCAATGGTCCACAGATATTTAGGCTTTTTATAATTTCACTTATTAAATAAAGAAGACATCTCATCATGGCTAAAATTCACCTCTGTTATGTTATGTTCATAGATACTAGAGATTTCATGTCTTCTCCAAGTGAATATCTTTAAACTGCAACTCTTCAATTCTCACAAATTAGCTCTTTCCCTAGTAAGTTTGATCATGGAGAAACTTGAAAGCGACAGAACCCATAGATCTTTATTTCCTCTTATTTTTCTCTTCCAGTTGTTACCACTTGGGTGTCCTTCTTCAGCTTACACCGCCCCTGGCAAGTACTTCATCAACTGTGGTTCAGACACCAACGAGAATTCCGCAAACCGTATATTCACAGGGGACCTAAATTCACCTTCGGTCTCCTTTTCAAAACAGAGCCGTGGTGTTAAAAACACCAATCAGTTAGCAAATACGTTGGCTATTTATCAAACAGCGAGAGTTTTCAAGAAAGCATCTTACTACGAATTTGAGATGAGCGGTAATGAGACTTATTTGGTACGCCTTCATTTCTTCGCCTTCTCTTCTCCAAGTGATTTGTCCACTGCTGCTTTTAAAGTTTCGGTTTCTGAGTTTGTGTTGTTAAATGATTTTATGGTCCAAGAGCGTAGCCAATCTTCTGTAGTAAAGGAATTCCTTCTGAACATCACTCCAGGCAAATTCAAGATCTACTTTATACCACAAGTATCGTCTTTTGCCTTTGTTAATGCCATAGAAGTCTTCCCTTTACCTGAAGGTTTCATTCCGGATGGCGCTCAACATTTTAGTTTCACAGGAACTAAGACTAATTATCAGGGCATACACTCGAAGGTTTTGAAGACAGTTCACAGAATCAATGTTGGAGGCTCGACGCTTACACAAGATAATGACACTCTTTGGAGGAACTGGGTTACAGATGGTAGTTATTTGTACAATCCAGCAACTTCAGAAACTTATCAGTCTCAAAGTAAGCTTAACTATCAGGGAGAAGTTAGTGAATACATTGCTCCGGTTCCTGTCTACCAGACTGCCAAACAAATGAAGCCTTCCAATAACTTCAACATAACCTGGCGTTTTAATGTGAGCATGAATGCAACGCACTTCGTCCGGGTTCACTTCTGTGACATTGCCAGTACATCTCCAAATGTTTTAATTTTTAATCTCTATATTGATGGCTACTCCAGGCAGGAAATCAATCCCTATAACAATAAAGAATTTGACCGGTTGGGAATACCTTTTTACAAGGATTTCTTGGTTGATTCCGATGATCATGGAAGTATGAACATCAGTGTAGGTCCTAATGCTGACAGTATTGAGCATAATGCCTATTTGAATGGACTTGAGATAATGGAGCTACTGGACAAGTCAGGTTCAGCTCCTGAAATGGATAGACCCAAGAATAAACGTGTCTTGCTTGTGGTTGGTTCAGTTCTTGGAGGTTCGGCTCTGATTTGCATTCTGGTAGTTGTGTTGTTTATGCGTTTGAAAGGCAGAAAGCAAAAGCCTGATGAATTAGCTTCGGAGTGGTCTCTATTACACATATATGGAGGAGGGAGTTCTCATAGTAGGGTAACTGAGCGAACCTCGAACGGTTCCCCGATGCGTACTTTAAAACTCGGATTAAAAATGCCTTTTTCTGAGATCCAGTTTGCAACGAACAAGTTTGACAGGAAGCTAGTGATTGGTAAGGGTGGATTCGGAAATGTTTATAAAGGAATACTCAGGAATGGCATGAAAGTGGCTGTAAAACGTAGCCAACCAGGATCCGGCCAAGGCCTTTCAGAATTCCAGACAGAAATAATGGTTTTGTCCAAAATTCGCCATCGCCATCTTGTTTCCTTAATTGGGTATTGTGATGAAAGATCTGAGATGATACTAGTTTATGAATTCATGGAAAAAGGGTCTTTGAGAGATCATCTATACAAGTCAAAGTTCCCCTGTTTGTCGTGGAGTCAAAGACTTGAAATATGCATTGGTGCAGCTAGAGGTCTTCATTACCTACACAAAGGTACAGCTGGGGGAATCATTCATCGTGATGTTAAGTCCACAAACATTTTGCTGGACGAAAACCATGTCGCCAAAGTTGCTGACTTTGGCCTTTCAAGATTGGGTACTCCTGATGAAAACCATGTTAGCACAGCTGTTAAAGGCACTTTCGGTTATCTTGATCCTGAATACTTTAGGTCACAGCAGTTGACAGAAAAATCCGATGTTTACTCATTTGGTGTTGTTCTTCTTGAGGTATTATGTGCAAGACCAGCCATCAATCCCTCACTTCCAAGAGAGCAAGTGAACCTGGCTGAATGGGCCGTGCTTTCCAAGAAAAAAGGGCTTCTTGAAGAGATTGTTGATCCTTTAATCAAGGGTCAGATGAGGCCAAACTCATTGAGAAAATTTGCAGAGATAGCAGAGAAATGTTTGGAAGAAGATGGTGCCAATAGGCCTACTATGGGCGATGTGTTGTGGGACTTGGAGTATGCATTACAGCTTCAGCAAACTGCAGCAAAGAGAGAACCACATGAGGACAGTACAAACGATGCTTCGTCTGCATTGCCATTGCCTAATCCCAGGCGTTTCCCTTCATTTAGTGTTTCGATTAACAAAGATGATTTGTCCATTTTGAGAGACGACAACAGTTTAATCTCATCAGAAAGTGAAGTTTTCTCTCAACTGAGGAACGACGATGCCAGGTAAAGTTACCAGATTTAAGTTTCTTTAGCCCTATGCAAAAAACAAACTTGCTACCCTGCAATAAATTCTGATCTATATGGACTACTCTCGTTTGCTGTAATATTCTCAGTTCGTCCACGTACTCTCTCAGTTTACAAGAAAATTGTACAGTTGAGTATTTGCATGATAGTAATTAGTTTACATTTATCAAGTTTATGAAGGATATATTACAATTGTTGTGCCTCATTTCATGGCAGTTGTTAGTTTATAGTCCCAGAAAACTAAGTTCTCTTTCTCTAGTGAATCGAGATCTGATAACTTACCTCAGGTATGTCTTGGAAGAGATGAAGGCTGGAAAATAATAGAGAACTTCTTGCAGGAATCGAACACAGCATTGTATTGACTATTGACGCTAGCTTTAAGCTTGATATGTTTCTGATAGTCATACTTGAGACAGCAACTATACCTGATAATCTTCAACACCGACAAACTAGTCATTTGTTGCAGGGTTTCTGTTGAATTTGAGACCAGGTCTATCTCCACCAACATGGCAATGTCCATTTGCCAACTGAATATTATGCGCATTTTCTTCGCCTCCTTCATCACGCTTATAAATCCACTTCTCGTTTGTTCAATTCACAAAAGTTGTAAAAAAATTTATGTAAATCACATCTAAAATACAACCAGGAGGGGACTAGGACTCAACAGATCGCACCTTGTCAAGCTCAGGATGAGCAACTCCGCAAATATTTTATTCCATCGGTACGATTAATATACCAGAAGATAAGTGCTTGTGTGAATTACAGCAAAGAAAGTATATAGAGATTAGATTATGCAAGTACGTAAAATTGAACTAGCCGCAGGAATTTTCTTCGACTTTGAGATGTCTAATATCCTCGTTTATCTGCTCTTATACACGTATGTACATTGGTTTTTGGTGGTTGTCTGAGTCGGGTTCACTTCTGTTGGGTTTGATGGTCCTTTTGGGTCCAGAGCATCGAACTGAGTCCTGATCTGATTGCCGATCGTCAGCCGTTGGTCTGAGTCCAACATCTCATCATTCTGGCTTTTGGTTTAGTAACCGTCCACTGTCTCAATCTAAAGTCCTAGTACAAAGCATATAGAGATTGATGTTGTTGAAAAATTACCTTTTAGGATTTGCTTAAATCTCATCTTTGATTTTGGCTTATCATTATCTTTAATTTAGGCTTATTACTTATCCTTTGTTATGTTTCAACTCTATATAAAGAGCAATACGATGAATAAAAATTTTAGAGACACTTTCAAAAAATAATTACTCTCTTCCACTCTTTCTTTTTTCTTTGCCAATTCATATTGTTTTGTTCTTGTGCTAAACAATAATAGTTTGGTATCAGAGCCTATTTGTTATCGAGAGATTTGTGCGTTGAGTGAATCCAAACACAAACCAAAAATACAATAACCAAAAATAAGGATGAGATATATTCACCTTGTCCACACTACAAAAAAACGAACCACCCACAAAGAAAGTATTGGTGGAAGCCTAATGTCAAGTGCAGAAAATGTGGTAAGATTGAACACATAGAGCGGATCTGCAAATCACAACAACATGAAGAGACAAAAGTTTCTATTGAGGAACTGCAAGAAGACCAACTTTTTGTTGCAACATGCTTCGCAACAAATATCAGCTCTAGTGATTCCTGGCTAATTGATAGTGGCTGCACAAATCACATGACCAATGATCAAGAGCTCTTTAAAGAGCTCGATAAAACCATTATTTCCAAAGTAAAAATTGGAAATGGTGAATTTATTTCAGTCAAGGGCAAAGGAACTGTGGCTATAGAAAGTTTAACAGGTTTAAAGTATATTACTGATGTTTTATATGTGTCTGATATTAACCAAAACCTGCTGAGTGTTGGACAGCTAATTGAAAAGGGTTTTAAAGTCATATTTGAAGACAAATGGTGTTTCATCAAAGATGTGAAGGGTAGAGATGTATTCAAAGTAAAAATGAAAGCAAAAAGCTTTGCTCTAAATCTAATAGAACTAAACATAATTTAGTGAAAGGTGTGCCATTGCTTGAAGACAAGTTAGCTGATTGCGTGGCTTGTCAATATGGCAAGCAAAATAGAAGACCCTCCTCTCAAACGACATAGAGAGCAACATGCAAGCTGCAATTGTTACACACAGATATTGGAGGACCTCAAAAAATATCATCATTAAATGGTAGTAAGTACTACATTGTATTTATTAATGATTATACCAGGTTTTGCTAAATTTATATTCTCAAATTCAAATATAAGGTTGTTGATATATTTTGGAAATATAAAGCATGGGTGGAAAATCAAAGTGGCTGCAAGATACAAAAGATAAGGTCAGATAACGGGAAAGAATACACCAATGATATTTTTGATAAATTTTGCAGAGAAGCTGGTATTGAGCATCAACTCACTGCACCTTACACTCCACAACAGAATGGCGTAAGTGAGAGAAAAAAATCGAAGTATTATGGAGATGACAAGGTGTTTGCTACATGAGAAGGAGTTGCCAAAGAAACTATGGGCAGAAGCTACAAACACTGCAGTTTTTTTGCTAAATAGGCTGCCAACTAGAGCTTTGTAGAAAAAAAACTCTGTATGAAGCATGGTTTGGTTACAAACCCGATTTGCAAAATCTAAAAATTTTTGATTGTCTTTGTTTCTTTTATGTACCACAAGTAAAAAGAGACAAATATGATAAGAAGGCAGAACCAGGAGTTTTCATTGGATATAGCAATTTTTCCAAAGCTTATAGAATTTTTTAACCATAAAATGGAAAAATTGTTATAAGCAGAGACGTCAAGTTCATAGAAGATAGACAATGGAACTGGGAGAGAGTCAATAAAAACACAATTGTCAGAGATTTCGCAATACTTTGATGATGATATAGATGATGTCCCAGTTAGAGGAATAAGGTCTTTATCTGATATTTATGAAAATAGCAATATTGTTGTATTTGAGCCTGCAGATTTAAAGAAGCTGAGAATGATGACAAGTGGGTTGAAGCAATAAAAGAGGAGCTCAGAATGATTGAAAAGAACAACACTTGGGAGTTGGTGAACAAACCTCAACACAGAAAGGTCATTGGAGTCAAATGGGTTTATAGAACCAAACTTAATGTAGATGGTTCTATAAATAAATATAAAGCCAGATTAGTTGTGAAAGGGTATAGTCAAGTGTTTGGAGTGGATTTCTCAGAAACTTTTGCTCCAGTAGCACGTTTGGATACAATCAGGATGTTGCTTGCTTTAGCAGCACAAATGAGATGGAAGACTTACCAGCTGGATGTAAAATCTGTTTTTTTAAATGGTAATCTTCAAGAAGAAATTTATGTAGAGCAGCCCAAGGGATTCAAAGTCAAGGGACAGGAGGAGAAAGTCTATTTGTTGAAAAAAGCCTTATATGGTCTTAAACAGGCACCCAGAGCCTGGTACAGAAGAATTGATGAACATCTTCAAAGTCTTGGATTTGTTAAAAGTCCAAGTGAAGCTACATTATATATAAAAGAAGTAGATGCTAACTTAATTATAGTTTCTATTTATGTTGATAATTTACTTGTAACAGGAAGCAATGAGAAACTGGTAAAAGAGTTTAAAGTCAAAATGCTCAAAGTATTTGAGATGACTGATCTAGGCTTGATATCTTACTTTCTGGGTATGGAAGTGAAGCAAGATCATGATGGAGTCTTCATAAGCCAAAAGAAATATACAAAGGAAATACTCAAGAAATTTCACATGGAAGAATGCAAAAGTACTAGCACACCAATGAATCAGAAGGAAAAATTTACCAAGGATGATGGAGCAAAAAAAGTTGATGAAAGCCAATACAGGAGCCTAATTGGTTGTTTGATGTATCTTACAGCCACTAGACCAGACATAATGTTTGCAGTGAGTTTACTTTCAAGATTCATGCATTGTGCCAGTGAAGTATATTTCCAAGTTGCAAAAAGGATTGTAAGATATATCAAGGGCACCACAAATTATGGTATCAAATATTCTTACTGTCAGAATTTTAAACTTCATGGTTATTCTGATAGTGATTGGGCAGATTCTGCTGATGACATGAAAAGTATAATAGGATTTTGTTTCAACTTTGGAGCAGGAATTTTTTTCATGGTGTTCAAAAGAAAGCAAGATGTGATAGCTCAAAGTACAGCAGAGGCAGAATATGTAGCAGCTAATGCTACAGTAAATGAAGCAATTTGGATTAAAAAAATAATTGCATACTTACACATGAAACAAAGTGAGCCAACACAGATTTATGTAGATAACCAAGCTGCAATTGCAATTTCAAATGACCCTGTTTTTCATGGCAAAACTAAGCATTTCAAGATCAAGCTGTATCACTTAAGAGAAGAACAAAAGAACGGCGAAATTAAACTGCTTTATTGCAAGACTAAGGATCAAATTGCGAATGTGTTAACTAAAGCTCTACCAAAAGCTAGACTTGAAGACTTAAGAAACATATTAGGCCTCTACAATTACTAAGGCAAGGAGGAGTATTGAAAAAGAGTCTTAGTTTGTTAGGATTTGCTTAAATCTTATCTTTGATTTTGGCTTATCATTATCTTTAATTTAGGTTTATCACTTATACTTTGTTATGTTTCAACTCTATATAAAGAGCAATACAATGAATAAAAAATTTAGAGAAACTTTCAAAAAATAATTACTCTCTCCCACTTTTTCTTTTTTCTTTGCCAGTTCCTATTGTTTTGTTCCTGTGCTAAACAACAACAGATATTGACTTTGTGCTTGATAAGATAACGAGCAAGGAGGCGGTCATTCATTATGGACTAACAAAACCACTCAGCTTGTAGAAGTTAGAAATATTAAGGGACAAGCTCAAAGTTCAAGCATGGAACTTTGCCTGAGGGGGAAGTTGAAGATAGCGTCAAGCTCACTAAAGCTTTAATTTATACGTGCAAAACAGGAAACAGCAGAATTAAAACGAGACAAACAAGTTCGTTACAAGTTTTTGCAGGGCTGAACCCTCCAGCTGATCGAATGGTTTTCAGCTTGGCGGAAACAAAAACATTCCTTGATGACCCATAGATGATTTCTTCTCTTAGGATTTCTGGTTTCTTGTACAAGATTATGTTAGGGCAACATTGCCTTTTTAATATACATATTATTCTCAGTTCAATAGATTAGGCTATATACATCTTCATTCAGAAGTTAACAATGAACAAGCATTTAATCAGATAAATGAATACCTTCCAATAACTTGAACATAACCTGGCGGTTTAAGATGAACATGAATTTAAGGCACACTCTCCAGGTTTGCTTCTGTGACATTGTTAGTTCATCTCTAAATGTTTCAGCCATTAATCTCCATATTGATAGCAGCTTCGGCAGGAAATCGATCCCTACAATGATGAAGGAATTTAATAGTTGGCAACACTTTTTTTAAAGGATTTTGTGGTTGATCCTGATAATCATGGAAGTGTGAACATCAGTGTAGGTCATCTAAACCTGCTGAATTACCTTCGGGTTGGTGTCTCCGTTGCATACATATAGAGGATGAAGTTCTCATAGTAGGGTAATTGAGCGAACCTCTAATGGCTCTCCGATGCCTACTTTAAAGCCTGGATTAAATATTCATTTTTTTAAGTTTGACAGGAAGCTAACGATTGGCAAGGGAGGATTTGGAAATGTATATAAAGGAATACTCAGGAATGGCATGAAAGCCACCAGGTTCAGGCCAA
Organism: Xylocarpus granatum; assembly: GCA_019650275.1. NCBI lineage: Eukaryota > Viridiplantae > Streptophyta > Magnoliopsida > Sapindales > Meliaceae > Xylocarpus > Xylocarpus granatum. The sequence goes on along the minus strand of BNST01000138.1, from coordinate 271,927 downwards.
GGCCTTCCAGAATTACAGACAGAAATGATGGGTTTTATCCAAAATTCTCCATCTTGTTTCCTTAATAGGGTATTGCGATTAAGGATCTGGGATGATACTAGTTTATGAATTCATGGAAAAAAGGACTTTGAGGGATCATCTATGCAATTCAAAGTTCAATTGTTTGTCATGGAATCAAGGGCTTGAAATGTGCATTGGTGCAGCTAGACGTCTTCATTACCTGCACAAAGGTTCAGCTGGGGGAATCATTCATCGTGATGTTAAGTCCACAGACATTTTGCTGGACCAAAACCATGTTGCCAAGGTTGCTAACTTTGGCCTTTAAAGATTGGGTACTCCTGATGAAAACCATGTTAGCACGGCTGTTAAAGGCACTTTTGGTTATCTTAATCATGAATGCTTCGCGTCTCAACAGCTAACTGAAGAATCATATGTTTACTCATTTGGTGTTGTTCTCCTCGAGTTACTATGTGCAAGACCAGCCATCAATCCAAAAGAGCAAGTGAACCTGGCTGAATGGGGAATGTTTTGCAAGAAGAAAGGCTCCTTGAAGAGATTGTAGATCCTTTAACATAGGGTCGGATTGTTAAATTTTATAGTTAAAGGATCGGATTGTTAAATTTTATAAAAACTTTAACTTGCAACGAAAACAAGAGAACGGAGAACATGAATACATCCGAGTATTGAATGTCTTGTTTCAAAGGTTATACACAGCTTCCAGAATACAGGGACAAAGAACGAATAGATAAGGCTATAAAGAAAACAATGAAGAAAAGCATTAAAAACCAAAGATAAGACACCGCTGCAAGATATGATTCTACACTCTGCCGAAGTTCAAAACAGCCCCCTTCAACCCCCGGGATGCAGGCAACCGGAAGGAAAGGCAAGACTGAAAACGGCTGACTGGAGGTAAAAGATATTTGGGCTTCAAAGGGCTTCACTTAGGGCATTGGACTTGAAGAAGAAACGGCCCAAGAGGAAGGTCCATCTGCAGCTTCAACAAACGGCGACAAAGAGAGAGCCACACGGGGACAGTGCAAACGATGCTTCAGATGGATTACCATTGATTAATGTCGAGCGTTTCCTTTCATCTAGCATGTCGATTATCAAAGATGATACACCCATTTTGTAGGGTCAGGAAGATTTGATCTCATCAGAAAGTAAAGTAGGTCTTTACCCAATTTTGTTTCTTCAGCCCTCTGCAAATTTCAAACTTCGCTGCTTTGTTTCTAAATTCTTATCTCTGTGTACCATTTATCCTGGGCGTAATTTGCTCTGTTTGTTCCCATACTAGTTCAGTTTGCAAGAAACTGAACGGTTGAGTATTTGTTTTAACTTATCAACTAAGGATATACTTGTAAACACTCATTTATTTTGCTGACGATTATCTTAGTCTGAGGAATCCGTGAACTAACCTCAAAATCAAACAAACACCTATCTGTAATTTGGTCATGGAATCAGCAATTTTGTTCCATTTTTCTTTGATCGGAGCATATTTAGTCATCAGCGTTTTGACTTGCCCACTTGGGGTTTAGTAACTGGCACAGACTCAAGCAATGTTGTCTGCTAATTGAGCCAGAGCAAGGAACTAATCATATGCCCTGTAATCGTCCTGTATAATTTTGTTTAACACTGAACCAAAACTAATAATTAGTACAAATAACCAATAGGCAGGATCAAAGAATTCTAATCTAAAACGTGTAATGTAATGTACAGCAGCTGGATACATATAGTTCTACATTTATGAAACAAACAGAATATCTAGGAATGAAATGAGATACAACTGAGTCCGAAACAGATGACTAGTGGCCAGAGCCTTTCCTGCTAGGTCCAGAAGCCAGCGTAAACGCTCCTTCTTCCCTTACAAACACCCGACCTGCAGTCGTCGTGTCCTCGACAGGGTTATTGGATGAAGACGATGAAGATGTTTTAACAGCGTTTTCCTTCTTTACCGTTGATCGTAGGGCTCTACAATTGACAGAACTCGACTGTGAAGACAGCAGTAGCAACAGCAGCAGCAGCAGGATTGTAAGAACTGAACGGAAGTGTCTCATCGTTGTCTCGTCTGGTGGCTTTCCTTTACTCCTTTCCAAATAGCAAGGCTTCAACAAATACTCCTTTTCAAATATTCTCTCTACGTGAAAAGAATGGCTCAGCATTTCCATTGAATGAGCTACCGTCCTTTAAATAAGGAACCGCTTTGGTGGGAAAGTGGTCAAGGACGGCGAAGTTCCTTTTGTCGTGGAGACACCCTTTAAATTATATGAGGGTTTGACTGCAACTATTACTTTCACATCTCAGAATTTGAATTGGGAATTTTATTGCCAATTCGAGATACACAGGACAGGAGATCCCAGATGCCTTGTGCTGAATATTTTTATCCTGAAAAACGAATGCCATCCATGAAATGGGAGGTGGGCAGAGCAGAGGTCGTAACTAGCTCCAGCTAGTAAATTAAATAATGCACAAAATATACAGACCATTGTTATTCTCGATACCATTTCAATGGTAACTAGAAAAGAGGACAGGGACACGATACTAAAGGTCAATTGCATAAACATAACCTCTAAGAATCAAATTACTGTTTGCATACTTCAAAAGCTACGTGTCTTTCCAAGCACTCCAAATTTTCAACATTCAACAACCAACTGCAACAACAGTGTCAATCAACTGGGTTTACGTGTGGAGATTATGCAAGGAGGAGTTTGTTGGTAGAACATAATATGGCCAAATAAAAAAAAAGAACTGAAGGGTACAGGAATTTGTGGGTTTCTTTCTTTGAAAGCCAAATCAGAATTAAATTCTCTGTAGTTGGATTGTGAGGTTCGGAGGGAGTTTCTTGGCAAGCCATTGGAGGGTCAGAGACAGAATGAAATAAGTCTGTCTGCCCACAAATAGAATATTGAAAAAATAAAGTTGCCAGGAGAGCACATTAAATTGAGGTTGCTGGTTATTAATTATTGGGGCACTTTATTTGAATAGATAGACTACCCAACATGGGGTACTTTCATGTAATTTGCTTTTGGGCATTTGGTCAAATAATAAATAAATACATAAATATATTTTTTAATAATAAAATAATTTATATTTAATTATTAATTAACAATTAAAATAATTTTATTTATCTATATATTTATTAATTAAAAGTATTTTTTTCTAATTTTTTCTTAAATTTTAAAATAATAACAAATAAATAAATATTTTTATAAAAATTAATTGAAATTGTTCGTCAAGTTGTGATTAATATATATATTTTTTAATGTTACAAATACTTATTTAATAGAGTTCGTTTTATCAATAAGATTGTAATATATTATAAAAATCAAAATTTTAGTTTTAGATTTTGAAGCAGGTATTTAATAAATATTTTTATATTCTATAATATTTTATTATTAAAAGTAAATATTTATTTATATTTTTTTAATATTTTAATTGATTATTAATTATGTAATATTAATTAATCAAAATAATTTTAATTTGTATTCTAGTTGTTAGATGTGAAAGCGAATAAAAATAAATAATATATTTTTTTTATTTTATGTATTTTGTATTTTGATATATTTTATCTCAAATTTAATAATTTTTATATTTATATATTTTTAATTTTGACATGCATTATATTTAAATTTAACATATTTTATATTTTAAATAATATATTTTATTAATTTTCACAAAAAAAATATATATATTTATATATGATTTTCTCAAACTTTAATTTGTATATATCTATAATTTTGCCAAAACCTTGCCTTGCCTCATTGCTCGTCTTCCGGACGACCCAATTTGCAAGTGAAATATGTGATACCAATGCTAAGGTTCTTGGCATGATATGGACAACTAAATCCGAAGATAATGTCGTTTATTACTGATCACATAAGCTCCACGATTGCATCAATGATGACAGACTGGTTGATGATTTATTTAGTGGAAGAAAATCTTCACCAAAGATATGCATACGATTCCAGCCATGCCCATCTCTTCCATTAAGCCTCGCAGGATTTTATTTCTGAAACCCCCCTTGCTTGGTTTGGCCAATGCATCATGCTTGCTTCCTCTGCCACCTTCCATTAGCCTCCTTGCAAGCAAAGCAGGCTTCGGAATATTACAGAAAAACATGGGAATAAACAATTATTTTGTAATATGACAGAGCGTTTAACACAAAGAGGTCATATATGAGGCAATATGCACTTAAACAATATGCTGTTTACATCTTTATTTCCAATTTATTAAAGATTTCGAGAATTAAATTCAATATACATATATATTTTTTATTATAAAATAGTTCTTAATTAAAACTAACTAAACAAACAAAGGATTCTTATCTTAATAGGAGAAATTTCTTAATTGTTTTTTTCTCAAATAATTAGTCAAAAATATCTTTAAAGATATGCATTTATTGTTATTATTTGTCTCATTCAATTGTCTGAACTTTCTATGGACTGCCAATAATCTCATTCAAGAGTTTTTTTTGGTTCGAATTTGATTTGGTTAATGTCAAGATAACTTTGGTTTGGTTTCTTGGCACTTATGGGTTCAAGGGTGGTGGATTATTATAGTTCTCTTCTATTCAAAACAAATTTACCTTAAGATTGGTTCAATGTTTTAACCCATTTATTTTTAAAATTGGTTCGATTTGTGTACTTTCTCTCTTCAACACAAAATATTAACATCATTTATTTGATTTGTGATGTTTTTTCAAATTATATTTGCTAATTTATTTAGTCTTGCGAGGAATGATCTTGGATATTTGGTTATTTGACAGTCCTTAGTAAACTACAGTTATATTATGTTTTCTTATTGACACAATGGAAGGGCATCCGAAGAAATAAAGGGGAAGAAGAGAATGAGATAGTTGTTCTTAAAGTTCACTGATTTGCATAATTAATTAAGAACAGAGAATAAATAATACAAGTAATTTCTCCTTGCAGGCTCCCTTTAGATCTCTTCAATCTTCACAGTCTAAGATATCTTAAAACTAAAAGAAAGATTACAATGCCATACTGCAAATTATGTCACCATATTTCCATACATATTAAAACAAAATGTGCCAATCATTTTACTGATTGACAAGAACAATATTCTGATGACAACTCTTTATTCGTCTCAATCCTTGTCCCTATTCCTTTTCCTTCCTTGAATTCCATAACCTGCTGCTGCAAACACTACAAGAAAGTTGTTTCAATGATGTTTTCTTTCTGAATATGTTTCGAGAATTTCGTTGGTAAATCGATTGATATTCAGATCAGAAGAACCACCGTCGTCTGCAGCTTTCTTCGCTTTCTCCTTCCACGCTATGGCCCTCTTCTTCAATTCTGTTGCCTTGGCACCTTGTGTTACCTCCACAATGCACCTTTGCACTTCCTCTGCGCTAAGAGTTCCATCATCCTCGTTTCTCATCCTCACGCCAATCTTGAAAACGTCGACCAAAAGCTTGGCATCTATTGGTTGGTCTGTCCAATCTGGGTAAGCAATGACTGGCACGCCAGCCACCAGAGTTTCTAGTGTTGAGTTCCATCCGCAGTGAGTGAGAAAGCAAGCGACGGCTTGGTGCATAAGAACTTTCTCTTGAGAACACCACTTTACGACTAAACCTCTATCTTTCGTCGCTTCCAAAAACCCATGTGGCAGTTCACCAGCTTTCTTATCAGAGGACTTCTCTTGGGGCCTAATCACCCAAAGAAATGGTTGGTTGCAATTCTTTAGTGCAGTGGCTATGCTGTCCATCTGATTTTGCGTTATCACGGTTATGCTGCCAAATGATATGTAAATCACCGATGAAGATGGCCTCTTGTCAAGCCATTCTATGCAAGAATCTTCAGCGCTCCACATATCCAAACTAGCAGCAGTAACGGTTTCTTCTTTTCCTAACACAAATGGTGACACTAATGGACCAATGGGAATAATTGGTTTAATCGAAGCCATGGACGCTACCACATCCTCCTCTAGCTCGTCGAAAGAATTTCCCAGTACCCATTTTACCTTTTCCAAATTCTGAACGAAATCTGACATCATTTTTTTGAAATCAATAGGACTAGAAGGATGGATAAAGGAAGGCATTTCTTTTACTAGAAACACTGGCATAGCAGGCAAATCTACGGCCTCATTTGGGTTGTCCAAAGCTGGAAATAAGTAAGGTTGCTTAAAGTAACGATAGTAAATGGAATAGACAGCGCAGGCTTGGATCCAAAGCACTGCACAAGGGATGTTATGTCGGGCAGCGACATCCGCTACCCATGGCCAAAAGGGATTGGTAATGATGCAGGAAAACTTTTTGTCCTTTGTTGTGAGATTGGAGATGAGATTTGAGAGATTCTTAGACCCTTCATTTGCTAAAGATTTGAGCAGGGTGCCAACATACTTTTGGCGATTAAAGTCATCGCTGAGGCCATCAGAGAAGAACTCAAAGTAAATCCCGGGGCGGTTGACGGAAGTTATAGGGTTCTGCATGTGCTTACGCGCAACTTCAGTGGTAGCGATAGTGACATGAAGTCCCTTTGATACGAGGAGTTTTGCAAGCCTTATGATTGGGTTCACATGGCCTGTGTATGAAGATGTAACCATTAAAACACGTACTTGGTCTTCGCTCTCCATCGCTTGTAATCAAGAAGGCAAATATTTCTCAGAATGAGAAGGGATTTTCTATTAAGTGTTGATGATACAAGTTATATATAATCTATGCTGCCCTTAAGCAGGTTCAGTTGCACTGATTAAGCAGTTTCAATCTTATCTAATATTCCCTTAAATATACCTTTTCCTTTTGTGGCATGACCATCTATATCACTATTGGACACAAGAAGCAAGACCCTTTATGGAAAATCATGCAGGATCTGACAGTGGAGTCCTTCCCCTTTTAAAGATAATATGGAATAAAATCCAATACCATCCCTTGCTTGGCGTCATTCATAGTTGTAAACAACCCTAAAAGTTAATTCTATGCAATAGCTTAACTGTTGTGCAATGTCCATGCTTAGTTGGACCTGCAACAAAATTCTCCAAGTGTTTTCTAACAAGATATTTCCTTGTATGAACTCTGCCATAAAAGGCGTCACGAAATTCATAAGAATACGAATTGACTTGGCAACATTACAACACTGAGACATTTAATACTGAATGTTTGTCATTACTCACTTGAAAGAATTCAGAACAATATTGAAAATTTACTTCCCTTGTATGGGGGTGCTTTACCCATCCAATTGTATACACCGGACGGAAATTTCAGTTTGCTGGACTATTTTTTCCCCCCCAACATTTCAATGATTGAAGAGAAAATTTATTTATAAAAAAAATAATTAAAAATTATTTAATAAACATAATTATGAGCATTTTTCATTAGAAAGTATATATGTACATACCTGTAATCATTGTATCAATATATTTTTTGTTAGGATCATATTTGATGTAGGCTCACTCTCTGTCAAAATGGTTGAGTTTGATGAACAATATCCGATAAACAGTATCGTATAAACAACGAAGAAACAATACCAAATGTTCAAAATTGTATTGCCCAAACTCTGCTCGAGCGAAATGAACAGTGTCATGAACAGTTTCAAGCAATCCTCATTGTTTGACCTTGGCTCAAGTAGTCGTACTATTTGGGAAACCTGTTCGACTTGCGTTTGAATACTACTTGAACGGTGAAAGTAATCAGAAACAGTACCTTTGGGTTTTTCAAAACTTAGCCTAATTTTAAGGACAATCACTTTATACTTTTTCAAAACTTTCTAAGTAGTAATTTTAGTATTACCCATTAATTTTCTTGGAGAAAATATAAATTACATTTGTATTTGTAAGATTTATATAAATATTTTCTCCTGATAAATTTTTAAACTCTCTCTATAAATTCAATTATAAAGTCTTTAAATTTTTAATCATTGTTGACTAAAGGTTTTAACTTTGTAAACATGTCAATTAAGGATTAACTGTTCAAGGAAATATATCTTATTTATCTGGTTCAGCATGACTTTGTAATATGTGGATATGGTGTGATCAGAATGGATATAGTTTTCGAAACCATTATACTGATAATCTGAAGGCTCCCTCACTCAGTTGATGGACAAAAAGATCAATTCAACAACATACAAGTCTAATAGTTTTATCTGCAATTGCATATGATCTATGATCTAATGTGTAAGAAGCCATGGCCATTTTACAAAATTCCAACAAATACATGATCAAACAAGTTTTCAAAGTCAAATGATGCATGTAGAATATCAGATTGGAATTAGACTGATTATGAGAATGGATTATACATATTTTATTTAGAAATTGTTTGTGTGCAAATTTGGACTTGAATGGCAAGCTAACAATCTTATTCAAAACCCTATTTAAAAAAATAATTTCATCATAAATAAATAATACTCAATATAAAAAATTAGTTGATACGAAACGTGGTGAATCAAAGAAATTGCATAGAATTTTCGTCAGCAATCAGAAGCAATATTGTATGTTTGACCATCGTTCAATACTTGAATTGAGAAAAAGTCTGCACAAAGACTGGAAGTAGAAAAATAAAATTAAATAGGAGCAGTTAAAACCAATCCCCATTTGATATATATATTGTTGCAACAGACATGGAAATTGAACCACAGAGAGATTAAGATTTCCATGGCTCTTTGATTTTTTAACAACTCCTTAATTCGTCCAGTTATATACAGCCATGCTTTGTGAGTTTGCCCAATCCATGGAAGTTCAGTTCCCGTATGCAAAAAAGGAGAGAGAGGGAATGAATGAATTTAGAGGGCGTTTGTTTGAATCAAATAATAATATTCAAAGATACGAACCAGACTGGGACTGTTATATGTATATTATAAAGCTATTGTTATCTTCAATAACTGGAAGATGTGGCAGATGATGCCCAGAAGTCAATCAAATCTCTGTGAGTTTATTATTCCACAGAGTATCAGGTTAATGATCAAAGCCTATAGCAAGCAATTTACCGGTACACAGGAAAATATGGTTGGCAAGTAATGTTAATTTAGACAGTAGACCATTAAGAGCTTGACAACTGACCAAGAAACATGTTTTACCCGAAGAGTGTGTCCACTCCCCTTGGTCCAATCACCGTGATTCAATAATTCAAACATTAAATTTTTGGTCTTTGGAAATTAACTTGTAAGAATCAAACGTTCGACTACTGACTTGCATGGCTGCTGCCAATTCAATGAATAACTAATGCCACTTGTTTCTATTTTCAATTAACATTATTTTCTTCACCCTCCAATTTAGACTAGGCAATCTCCAATTCCTCGTTGCTTCGTGGGTAAGAACCCGAGGATGCCTGCATGTTTGGTTTGAATATAGGAGATGATCTAAGTTCTTACGTCTGTTTGAATGGAGTAATAAATTCCAATATAACTTAGTCAAAAATAAACTGAGAACTCTCACCAGTCAACATCTTACTCGCCAGCTCTATATATAACCCACCAGGTTCTCCATGTTGCATCCCAATACCATATCATATCGCAGACACTAGCTAGTTAGCTTTATTCCCTTCATTAAATATTATGGCAGCCATAATCAAATCTTTCAGCTTACTTTTGCCTTTTGTACTACTCAGTTTTGTTTTGAATGAAGCTGAAGCTCGTCCCTTCAATATCATGCTGCCAAAGAACTTGGTGAGTAGAGGGTTTGAGGGTTTCTTTGATGGGTTATATCTTGGAGCGATGAAGCAGTCTGGCCCGAGCCCTGGTGGCGGACACAAGTACACTGACGCTGATACTCTTGGAGGTATGAAGGATTCGGGTCCGAGCCCCGGTGAAGGACACAAATTCACTAATGATCATACTCTAGGAGACAAGAAGCAGAAGTCGGGTCCGAATCCTGGTTTTGAACACAAGTTGGCAGACAATCATTCCCTAGGAAGCATTAAGCCTTCCGGTCCCAGCCCCGGTGTAGGACACAAATTCGTAAACAAGTATCCTCTGGGAGGCGTTAAGCAGTCGGGTCCAAGCCCAGGTGGAGGACACTAAAATCCCCTCGATAACCCACTTGTTCTCTCCGTTACTCTTAATATTCTTTTCTTTCTTTCTTAAGTTATGCTGTAGTATAATTACCATACAGTTGTTTAGTGACAAAGTCTTTACTCGACCTCCGACATCATGTACTTAGAACTCTGTGCATTGCCCGGCCAAATACAGAATAATATCAACTTGTTTTTGTTTATTTTCCATTCATTTATTTAATTTTTTCAGATTAATTTAGTGTCATCAATACCATCTTTTATAGTTTGCATGGCCATTATCGTTGATTCCAATCGTGCTGACAGTCTTTCTGATGTGCTGCGCACGTGTTCAATAGTCCAGTTCATACTGCCGCCCAATTTATCGGACCCTAAATTTTCCCAAGCCAAACTTTGACCGAACAAATTATTATTCCAAAAGTCCAAAGTGACATAAAAAGAATATACCACCCTCTTATTATTATATTAACATAATTAAATTATTTATTTAATAAAATAATATAAATATATTTATTAATTTTTAAAAAAAATAATAATATTCTTTATTATTTTTTAATTAATTTTTTTATTTAATACATATATTTTATTAAATACTACTATCATATTTAATAAATTCAGTGATAAGACTATTTTACCTCAAGCCTTCTTCGTAAAGATTATAACAATTATAATTGTTATAAAGATTCAAATACAAGAGGTTGACTAAGATATTATAACAATTATCATAATCTTAAATTATTAATGATGATTTGATATTAGTATTGAAGTCAAAAATTAACAATAAAGGAGGCGACCAAATTTACACTAGGGCAAGCGGTGAAACCAGTTTTTTTCTTCTTGGTGTGGTGATTGAGTGCGATTGCTTCTTGAATGGAAATCCAATCAAATCAAGGTTGTATCAAATAGAAAAATGTTAGTCCTTCGATCTTAGTATTCTACTAATTTTAATTGTTACTTTCATAAGGTTTTCTAAATTTAAAAAAAAATTATAAATTTTTATTATATTTTATTAAAAAATAAATAAAAAATTTGAGATTTAATCAACGACCTGTGTCTGTTATATGTCTACGTCATATGTTTCAAAGTCAAAAGTCTCGCATTCAAATGGATGTATTATTCAACCACTTCAATGAAATTTAATCTATATATATTTTTAAATTAATAATACTTTTTACATATCTTCTTACGAACTTTTTTTTTAAAAATATTTTGACATATATTTTAATTTAATTTAATAAATATGTATAAATTATGTACTAATTTTAATAAAATAATATCAAAAAAATATTTATTTATATAGAATTATAAATTATTTAATTTAATAAAAATATATAAAATTATATTATATAATATATATATATATATATATATATAAATAAATATTACAAATTATTTTTATGTTTAATTTAATAATAGAAATGGTTCAATAATTATAAAAATATTTTATAAAACTAAAATAATTTTAATTTTTTAATATTTATTTATTTATATTTTTATTATATAATTATATATATCAAATTAAATAGTTTATAATTTCATAAAAACAAATAATTTCTAGTATTATCCTATTAAATTAGTACTTAATTTATATATATGATTATTAAATTTAATATTAAAATATAAAAAATAATTTTTAAAAGTATTTACATTTATATGTAATAATTATAATTATACGAAAAAAAAATAGAAGAGTATATTTTTGGGAACGTTTTAAATAGTGTTTTTTTAAAATTATAATTAATTTCATTAAAGATGATAAAAATTAATAAAAAAATAATTTTTAATATTTAGCTAAAATTGAAATAATAATAATTTTATTTTTAAAAAATAAAATTTTATAAAAAGGATGTTGATGGATTTCCCCTAAAGATGGTAAACAATAACCCAAATGCACAAAAGTATAATGAGCCAATTAAGACAGCAATCCTGAAATGTTGAGTTCGAAGAAATGCAGTAGGACTATAAACACATTTATTACAAGAATTTATTATTAATTTTTAAGAATTTAATAGTATATAAATATAAAAAATAAATAAATAATTCTGATTTTATTTTAATTAATTTTTAATTTTTTAATAAATAAAAATTAAAAAAAAATAAAGATAGAATCTTGGTGCAAAATGAATGGCTCGATGACAGAAGGTTGACCACTCTAAAACGTCTATTAGGAATATTGCTCCTGGTCCTGGCACATGGGACACGACACCCCTCCTCGTCCAATAGTTGATATTGCTGCAACGACCAGTACGCTAACAGCTATGAAAACTCTCCTTGAAGGCATCAAGAACTCTGCTCCCCGTCCTGGTGTAGGGATGCGACAACTCCTCCTGCTCCGATTGTTGACGTTGCTGCGAATGCAAGTTGAATTGAGTGCAAGAATTGCAAGAGATTCGAAATCTCAACGTGCAGTATTCGGAATATGAAAAGCAATTCCAACTTCAACAGACTATCAGATCTGAGACGTCATCGCTGATTCCATTGATTTCTATAAAAGCAACAGGGCGGAATATTGTACTCAAGAAAGCAAGACCAGGAAGGAAACAAAGTTGGACAGCAGAATTGATTCGAAAATATTGATCATCTAGTGATCAGTTTTAACTGATTGGTTTGACCAACGTCACCGGCCAACGCTGCCCTTTATTCTCCACCGCGTGTTTGAACATCGTACCTAAGTTGTAGGTTTACTACAGCAATGCAAGGGAAAAAACCTCTTTCGTCATTTTCCATCCACTTCATTTCACATGGCAACAGAACTCAAAAGCTTTGAGTTATTGTGAGAGCTGTCATGTCATGAATTTTCTGAACAGTAATGCACAATTAATCTTAAACTGTTCGATTTTCATAGTCACCTGCTGCATCATGCTTATCTGTCTTCTGCTATTGCATGGTTCAGAGATTGAAGCTATCAAGCAATCGGGTCCGAGCCCTGGTCAAGGAAACAAGTTTACGGACACGAGAACTCCTTGGTGGCATTGATGACCCAAAGAAGGGGTGCTATTTAAAACTATACAACGTGGTTATATAATTCTAAACAATAATATTTTAGTATAAATTTAAATTTTATGAAGAGCGGAGGTTTATGCTTGATAATTTTTCTATACATAATTTAACAACAAATAATAATGAGTAGTAGAAGGTTAAGGGGCTGACGGAAAAATGGTATAAATAAAGGGACTCAATTGAAAAGTTCCGTTCGTAGCGATTTCAAACAGTGCGGAAACGGGACAAGGGCAGGGGACCAGTTACACTCGCAGCAGAGAGATCTAACCTGCAGCAAAATTTATTGAAAGAAGAGACAGGACTCGTCGTCTCTCTGCTTCGAATAAAACTCAAGAATGGGAAGCTCATCGAAGGACGACCTGGCCAGCGACGCCGACACGTCGAGCAGAGAAACGCCTCCTCCCAATTCCGACCTCTTCACCGAGGGCGAGCGTGTCCTCGCCTATCACGGACCTTGCATCTACGAAGCCAAGGCAGTTCTTTCTACTTTTTTTTTCTTTTTCTTCAATTTTTCTTCCCTGTAGAGTTCTCCAAATAATATTTCTTTAATTTCTGTCTTCTTGTTTCATTTTTCACTTTAAGATAATTGGATTAACTGTCTTGTTTAATTTTGTTTCTGTCATATTTGAAGTTCTGATTCTTGTTTTACGAGTGTGGAATCTTTGGTTTCTTTGATCTTTCGATTTAGTTTTTGATGAATCATTAGCTCATAGTTGATAATTTAAGCGTGTGAGAACTTGAGTTCTTTGAGGTAGTCAACAACCTTAATTTGTGTCACATTGTAACTTGTTGTGTTCTTAATTGAGTCAAATAATTGCAGTAATAAGTACATTTGAGCTGTAGCTTTTATTTTACAGTTCCACGTTACACAAATGCCATTTTTTTTTAATATATACTCAGATTTGGGGAAAAACTTGTGCTTTTAGTGGTAAATGTGGTATGCTACCTAAATTTGGTTGGAAATGTCAGAATGTTGAGGCTCTTGTTCTTCAATATTATTCAGGAGGATTGTGGTAGCTTGTGATGTATAATTTTTACTTTTTCATATGGTGCCTTCGAATTTTTAACTTGCTAAAGTGGATGTTTGGTTTTACATTGGTAAAATGTGATACTTATCAATTTAAACCTGTTTTCTCATAACCATCTGCTATTTTCTTAAGTCCTTGTGCACATGCAATCTTGATAGGAGTACTAGTCTTTAATTCTTTTAACATCGATTGTTGCTTTTGCAATTTAAGTGTTTGTGGCCTAATTTATTTTATACTTATATATTAGGTCCAAAAAGCTGAGCTTCGGAAAAAAGAGTGGAGATTCTATGTTCACTACCTCGTAAGTCTGCCCACCTCCACCTACTCTGCCCTTTTCCCTTAGTTAGCTATTTAAAATTATGATGTACTTTCTTTCTGAGTTTCATTCAGTTACTATTGTAAATGCATTGATATTCTAGCCTTACAATTGAGGTGCTTGACCACTCATACAGTGAGGAAACTAAGTCTTACCTCATTTACAGTATCAAGTGATGAACCTTTTTCCGTCCTTGCAGGGTTGGAATAAAAAGTGAGTACTCCCTCTGTTGGATTTGCCTTGCCATATTTATCAAGTTCCTATTTCAAAACTTAGTGAGGGACAGAAAGCTTAATTTGGAGGTCACCTTCCTCCTTTGCCTTCTTTCACCTGCTTTATTGTTACTGCATTTTTAAGTGCTTTAGTGATTTGTAATTCAGACTGTACTGTTTTAAATGTGGACACTTAGAGACAGGTTTGCTTAATATAATTACTCATTTATTCCTTTTTTTCCCCTTTCGCTAAATTATATAAGCTAGAATTTGTAATGAACTTAAACTTTCTGTGAAGAATGCAACACAGGCCTCATTGAGAATCAACAGAAACAGGAATTAGGTAATTTTGTTAACCTGAATATTCTGTTTTATACATGGTTTCCCGATTACAAAGTAGTGGCTTTTTAAGACTAGTTAAAACTTTATGATGCATATGAAAAGGTAAAAAGAAAACTAAAGCTGTTTTTTCTTTTCTTTTCTTTATCACCAGTCAGCTTATCAAATTCACCAAGATGTGTGGTTAAACATATCTAGAATGCATGTACATGTATGATTTGGAATGGGTCATTGTTATTTAAATGAAATTGCCCCTGGCAAAGTTGTCATAGCTGTCCTAGCATGGTTGTCTGCATCCAGAAGAGCATGCTTTGTCTTGTGTCTTTTTTAAATAGAAGAATTCAGTCTCACTAACTTTTTTTTCTTTTGAAATTAAATCTATACCGATTTTATATTATTAGTTAAACATACAAAGATTCTTACCTTGTTTTTTGAAAGTTTCATTCCGATGGCTTGAGAGGAGTTATGGCCACTTGGACATGTGCTGATATTTTCTTGGATACAGCCTGCCCATTTGCCAAAGTTTATTATATGTTTGTTATATGGATATGAGGGAATTCTACCTGGATGGAACAACAATGAGACATTTATCTTAGAAAAAAAATCTTTTCAGAGTGAGAGACCGGGAAAATTTGCTTTGATTAATATTTATTGCCCTTTTCAAAAAGGAATTCAGAAATCATTACTATGGCTTGGACATCTTGACAACAGTTGGGACGAATGGGTAGGCATTGACCGGCTATTAAAGCATACTGAAGAGAATATCATGAAGCAGCAAGCCCTTCAGAAAAAACAGGGTGCAGACAAGAGTTCAAAGTCTGGACGGTCTTCTCTGTCTAAGCAGAAAAGTTCATCTGGTGAGCTTAACTTTTTTACCTGTTCACTTATTCCAAGAAATAATGTCTTAAAAGCTCAATAGCAGTTTCCCTGTTGTTTTTGTTCTCTGTATGCATGCATTTTTGTCTTTGTGTTTCTTTGCACAGTGTGCATTTAAGGTAGTCATAAGACTACCACGCCCTTCGAAACTCTCATGCTTCATCCACGCATAGAGAACCCCCCAGACACCCTCCCTTCTATTTGTTCCCCATCTAAGTCTTCCAGAATTTCAATATCCATTTTGGACTTGGGGCTGCTTAATTAGAAAGCTGGAGAATCTATTTTCATTCTTTATGTTTTAGATGCTTCCAATATGTGGTGAGGTGCTTTTAGTAGCACTTATATTTCATATTTGATATTAACTGACATCCATAGGGGTTTTTGGATTCTTGGATTGATTTTTTTATCACTGAAAAAGGCTTCACTTTCAGGTTCAAATGAGTCTCCTTAGAAACTAGAATATCAACTGGATCAATATTGATAATGTTTTTCATGCCCAGTATTGATAAAGCATCTTTCAACTGGTATTTAATGCAATTTTCCATCAGTGTAGAAAAAATCGCCATAAGAATTTGTCTCTTGTGAATGAAGGTGCCTTATTGATCGAAGATAGGGGGCTTAAAGTTCACTTTTAAGATTTAACTTTTTGGCTACTGATTTTGCCATGTTATTGTGGGGACCTTTTGTGAAGATGTTACAATCACACTCCCCACAATAAGTGGAATACAATAAAAGTAATTTCAATACGAGTATAAACCACAACACTACAAGGGGTGTCATGAACGTTACCACTGAATGATGACTAATCATCTTTTAGCACTTTAGAGGAATTGCTTGCATGAGTTCATCAAGACTCGAAGCCTTTTATCTCTTATACTTTAAAAAAAAAGTTTTTTCAACATAATGTCTAAGTTCACTCTGTGGACAATATAATTTAGATGAAATGTGTGAATGTTCTTTTTTTTTATGGATATGGTATTGCACCTCTAATCTTATCTTTGCTATGACATCACATTAATTAATATTGGTGCATGTAGATTTGTTTTTCTTCAATTATTTTTGAAGTATGTAATTATGTTTTTTGTTGAATTTTGCGGAAGTTTCAAGTGCCGGGCAAATTAATTCTCAGTGCCTTTTTTTTATCCCATTATTGACTATTTATATTGCTTATGACCTTA
Source organism: Xylocarpus granatum (assembly GCA_019650275.1). Taxonomy (NCBI): domain Eukaryota; kingdom Viridiplantae; phylum Streptophyta; class Magnoliopsida; order Sapindales; family Meliaceae; genus Xylocarpus; species Xylocarpus granatum. Next base: position 255,020 of record BNST01000138.1, on the reverse strand, counting down.
CAGATGTGAAGGTGGATAAAGAGGACCTCAAAAGCTATGGTATCAACATTTCTTTTCTTGTCCTCCATCCAGAAGTGAATTGTTTGTTCATTTTAAACTAGCTTTTGTCATCATTACCATTCATTGGAGTCTTACTGAACTTATTTCTGTTGATATTCATACTGCCTTACCATGCATCTGTGTGAAGCAATTGCCTCCTACCTACGTCATTTACATGAGATATTCGTTTGACATCTTTCTTTAAAGACCCCCCCTCCCCTTTCAGTATGGAGATGGGTAGTATGTCAGCCATCTTATTTACTCATTTCATGAGGTTGAATTCCAGATAAAGCTATGAAAATTTGTCGAGGTTGTTCACTGATGCTAGTCATTTACTTTGCTTTTTTCGGTGTTATGAATTCAGAAGCCAGGGCTAACCTTAGAGTAATATTTGGCACCCAATATTGTGTTTGACGATGTTATGTGAAGTGCCTGGTCATCCAATGGACAATTATGGTTGGAAATTTTGTGATTTACATGCTATTTGGCTATCATAATCCTTCCTTTTCAAGAGATCCACAATTGATGAAATATTTATAGAATGGTCTGGGTGAAAAACATCCAAATAGATTGCATGTTGTCACTCGGATGCTCACATTAAATTTCTTTTCCGCTAAATTCATCTTAAGACAAACTTAATTACATGAGATATGTCCACTTTCTTTCCTAGAAGTTAGTTTTGAGTTGAGTTCCTCTAGCTGGAAAGGCTATCTTTGATAAGGCGAGTAAGGCTTGGTTTGGGATTCATCTTTGGTTTATTTTAACATTATTTTTGTTCCAAGGATGCTCAAGCGCAGCTATCATCTAAATATCTACCATTTTCCCCTTTCAATTTTGTTTATTTTTTATCATTTTGAGAATGACATATGCTATAAAAAGGACAATGAACTTCATGTTATGACCTGTGTTAACATGTGTGGCAGTGGCAAAAGGGAAGAAGCGAAAGAGTGATTCAAGCATAAGCATAGAGGTCTGGTTTGTACATCATCAATATATCTATAGAAATAGTTATTGAATTTGCTTCTCTCCTTTATATTTTTTATTTCTTTTCAATATTCTTTGAAATCCCCTTCAATATACCATAGTTTTATGCAATAATTCTTTTACAAGCTGCAAAGTTACACTTGTTTCTTAGTTTTCGAATGATCATCTGTGCATCAGTTTCACATGCTATCTTGGCGGGGTGCTTCGCTGTTTTTCCCCCCTCTGATGTGGGTATCTATAGGTGGTGAGTTTAATGAAATTATGGGATTCACAACACAAATAGAAAGGAAAGAGATGCAATTTTCATCGTTTGAGTCCAATTTTTCTTGTTAGTTACCTTTTTTTTTGGTTTATTGCTCAAGTAAAGGAGAATCTATGAAGATGCTCATGCACACAAATGCTTCATTTGAAAAATTATATGTATTCCTACCATCCCTTGTAAGTTTTCTAAGTGCTTTCTTGTATTATTGTTGGGCTAATTTGATTTCTTGACTGCTAGAAGGACAGTGTATGTGTAGAAAAGTTCATCAAGATCCAAATCCCTTCAACATTAAAGAAGCAGCTTGTTGATGATTGGGAATTTGTTACTCAGCAGGATAAGGTTCTTTTTTTTTGGTTCGACTTGTGAAAAAGTATCTGTTTCTTATATCAATGACTTCAATAGGATTTTAGTTGCAATGCAGTCGAGAATTTAGTAAATTTTGTCATCTCATATATAGATATGGAAGCTCACTTAACTGCTGGCTTTAAATAACAGATATAGCTAATTCTATGATACTTGTTTCTGATAGATTATCTTTTTTCTGAAGCTTGTTAAACTTCCACGTTCACCAAATGTTGATGACATTTTGACAAAGTACCTTCAATACAGGTCAAAAAAGGACGGCATGTAAGTTTTGCCCCTTGGTGCACATGCTAGCTTAATCTCTTTGTGCCCGTGATTGTGATTAGAATTACTATTGCTTCCATAAGCTAGTTTCAACTCTGACATCAATATATTACATTTTTCCTGGTATCATCATGTGAACTGCAAGGTATTTCTTTCTTGCTGGAATATTACTAGCATGAATCAGATTGAGAACTATTCATCTCTTTCAATTTTATTATGAACAAAATCATTCATCTCTTCTGACTAAATACTTGTAAACATATTGTTGTATGAAAAATTTAAGTCTCAATCAGATGTTTGATTCTTTTGGTCTCACAGGGGCACTTTTATCATTCAGCTTGAAATGACCAATGTCCTTTTCATTGTGAATTTATGAGACATTAATGCCATTATTTACAATTTTGTTTCCTTATCATTTCAGTGGTTACTAATCGAGTAAGTCACCAATTATGTTGAGAATGATACTTTTGAAAGAAAGAAATTTAGGCTTACTTTCTGAAGAGAAAATGGAAAATGATGAATTCACAGATAACACCCTCTGCCCATGGATTTAAATAGTTGAACTTGGGTATGACTGCTGACAATTAGTCATCAGCTGAGACTGGTACATAAGATCTATTTGTTAGTCAGCCTGTAAACTTTCAAGTTAGAATATAATATTTCTGAATTGAAATCTAGATGAGTTGCCCTCTTGCCTCAAGCTCAGCAGAGTTTAGCTTCTCACTCCATGAACTGACACAACAACTATTTGATGGTCATACTGAGATACTTATGTTTCATGGGATTGAATTGTTTTTTGGGTTTTCTCGTGTAAATTTCTGCCAGGAGTGTCCATGAAAATTCAAATTTGGTCATAACTATAAGTCCCCAGTTTTAAATTTTTAAGATTACACATGCAACGGTAACATGAATCGTGTTTTTCTTGGATACAGGATGACTGATTCAATTGGAGAAATCTTGAAAGGAATTCGATGTTACTTTGACAAAGCATTGCCTGTGATGCTCCTCTATAAAAAAGAGCGCCAACAGTATCATGATCTAGTCATAGATGATGTTTCTCCATCAACCATATATGGTGCTGAACATTTGCTACGCCTCTTTGGTAAGCATGCTTTTGAAGCTGCCCATTGGTTTATCTGAGTAATTGTCTGTTATGCCTAGTTTTTTATGAAAGCTATTGATTGTGAGATTCTTTTGTTTAGTTATATATGCAGTATGTTCATTTCAGTCTGTATGCAAAGTATATTTCCCCTTCTTCAAAAATTGTAAACTGAAGATGATCTAAATAATTTTCAACTAACCTATTTTTCTAGCCATTGGATAGAATTAATTATGTTTACATGTAATTTACCTAATTTAGGGGTCTTGTGCTTGATTGCAGTTAAGTTGCCTGAGCTATTGGCATATGTCAACATTGAAGACGAAACCTTGACCCGCATGCAGCAGAAAATGATTGACTTTATCAAGTAATCCAATCCTTTTTATTATCCTGCATTTTTTAGATGAAATTAAAATGCTCAAAATCTGATCACTTCTATCCTACTTCTAAACATACATGTCATCATTTTTCCCATTTTTGTGCTGTTTAACCATGCATTGGACTGTTCCTTCAAACAGAAAAAGAGTTGAATGTGGAGTCTGTCATATTTCAACTGTGTTTCTATGTAATTTATTTAGCTCATGGTTTTGTGAGAATTGGAGGGATTATTCTGATGAAGTAAAATATTTTTTCCAGAGGTAATATTTGTATGTATCTTGGAGAAGTTGAAGGTCAATGCATGAAATAGAAGAAAGAAATGAATTTGCTTCATGGATTCAATATTCTAACAGTCATCAAAAGGCCCCACAAATTAATTCTTTGGATAGCATTTCATAATTGTGAAATTTGCTGGATGTTATGCAAGAGAGGTTGGCATAAACTGCCTGCACGGTTTTCTGGAATTACCACTTGTTTTGTCTTGATAATAGTCACCCGTGTCATTCCAGTTTATGTGGATGATCATTTAACATGCCCGTGATTGCACATATGGATCTCCAAATATTTGCCACGAACCAAATTACTGTCCATGATATTATTTACTTTCTAGTTCATTGACTGCAGAAATATATTTTGGGCTTTGAGGGCGCTTGGTCTGTGATTCAGAAGGGGCATTAAACTTTTGTTTGATTTTTTGCTTAGTTATATGAAATTATGCATGGTGTTGTGTAGTATGAAAGTTTACAAAATTTAAGATTATCTAATATGAAAGTTTACAAAATTTTGCTCATCGTGTTATAATTTTAATTTCCAATGCTCTATCAGGCTCGTGTTGCAGAGAAATAACTATTTTCAATGTTTTGCAGGTTTATACAGAAGAATCAGAGCACTTTTTTTCTTTCGGCTTATGATGGATCTAGAGTTTCTGAAGGTACATGCAAAGGCAAAGAAGAGTAAAGGGCCTGCAGAATTGTGTCCATGGTCTCCGTTCCATTATCCTATTACCATCTTTAGATGGTGGAGTCAGTGGCAAGGGTTTTCTCTTTCTCCTTTACCATCTTGGCATGTTGTCTTCTGTTTCAACGATTCAGATAAGACAGCAGCTAATTGTTGTAACTTTAGAATCTATTATTTCTTTTTTGTTTTGCTTTCAGATGGTGGGTGACATTATTTTTGTTGGATTTAAATTTGTAAAATGAAGAGATTTGATTGCAGTTGCCGAATTCTCTGATTTTGGATTGCATTCGAACTCTCTTCTCCATGCCCCTCTCCTGGCATTTTCAGTTTGCATTTTATGTTTTCAATACCTCTTCTTCTTTACGAATGAGTAGAATTCATTTACACTCAATTCATATGCATGGTCTGCACATACTTACGTACATGGGAGTTTATCTGGTTCATATCAAAAATTTATGGGAGCCGCAGGAAGGATCTCCACTGCAAACTAATGACATAACAAATGAAAGCTCATTGCAGTAATGATATTGCCATTGTTTGTAAACGGGACTATAATTCAAAGGTTGGTGCCAGCCACGTCCAGCACAAACCCATACCTAACATCGTTTCTTTCCATTCTCTCAAATGCCTTGTTCACATAATCCATTTTAACCAACTCTATCATTGATGTCAGAGCCTTCTCAGCCCAAAAATCCAGTATTTCCTGTGTTTCTTCCATGCTCCCCGCGAAGCTTCCGGTTATCCTTTTCTTTCCTGTACGGCAGCACGAGACTTCGATTGATTACCAGCACTATGCTTGCCAACATTGAAATGAAAAATCAACAATGGCATACCTAGAATTAAGTCCACTGAATCAAATTGCAGCGGTTTTGAAGCAACTGCTACTAAAAATAACTTCGCATCAACCTTGATAAGTGATTGGCAGGATTGCAAAGGATGAAAAGCTGGAACAGTGTCTAGTATGTAGTCTAGGCTGTTTGCTGCTTTTCTCCATCTCTTCCTGATTAGAGCTCACCAGAAAAGCATCGGCACCCAAGTGCTCTAACTCCTCCTTCCTCTTCTTATCAGATGAACTTATCACTGTTAAATGATGTTCCATTGCCTTTTCTATTAATACAGCAAGATAAACAACTCCACCTAAACCCAAGAATTTTGTCAGAGTTTCTGAACTGCTTCAAGGGAGTATAAGCTGTCACCCCAGCACAAAGCAAGGGTGCCGCCTGCTCTGGTGCCAGATTTTCCGGTATCTTTAGAACAAACGTGCATTTACATTGAGCATTGGCTGGGAACTATGCATAAATTAAAGCAGTGGCAAGTTAGTTTTGGGAGGATTTCCGTACTTTTGATGAACAACCATGGCAGAAGTGTAGCCTCATTGAGTGTATGTTCCATCTTTGTTGATGCAATTGTAAGTGAGAATTCTGTCATTGCAGTAATTCTCGATGTTGGACTCGCAATACAAGCATTCACCGCAAGATCCTACCAAGCACCCAACTCCCACAATGTCTCCAAGCTTGAATTTCTTGACTTCTGAACCCAACTCCACGATTTCTCCCACTACTTCATGCCTTCATATCAAGATAAAAATTCACTTGATATCACAATAAATTGGATTTCTCCCACTACTTTATCAGTTATCACAATATCATATCTCAGTATTGCTTTATAAAAGCAGATTGTTTAAATTGGCTGAAGAAAAAATTGCCCACCCTGGAACCAAAGGGTAAGTTGATGGGTAAGCCTCGCTCCTTATCCGATGAAGATCGGTGTGATCCATTCCACAGTTCAACACCTTGAACAAAACATCATCAGGGCCAGTTTTCCTGTTTATGATGACGCTGAAACATTAGCTGCAAATTCGTATCTAAAACAAAAAACAAAATAATAATGCAGTAAAAGACAATGGCGGCGGCCGCCACCAAGCAACTATAATCAATGAAAGGATTGTTTCTAGAACCGAACCAATACGAATCTTTTATGTTCTTTACTCCCTCTTTGTATAATGCAGAAGACTCGAATGGCAAGGCAAGGAAGAGGATCATCAGGTGAGTAGAAAAAATATTGTAAATCTATTTTACAACTTAATTTCTAAATTATTACTAATACAAATATTTAATTACGGCATTGTCAATATCTAATAAGACATATTCAAAACTTAATTGATTTACAGAAAGTCCCACCGGAGGATTCGATGAATTTTCAGAGAAGTTCATTGGTTGACGTGAATTAAAAAATAGAAAAATAATAATAATTTTTTTATTATAATTAATTAAATAATATAATTTTTATTATTTTTTAAAAAATTTAAAAAAAAATTATATTATTTTTAATCTCTGCGGTAAGAATCGAACAAGCGCTAACAAGAGAGCACTGAAAACTGGGCCCCGCAAAACCTTCGGTGCTCAGCACGCGGCACACCACATTCGCAAGACAAAATGACACGGGGAAGGAGAGAGTCTGTTAGCGGCACGAGTCTCATGGCCTCCAGCATACTGGCTCTGCTTCAGCTTCCTTCAATAATGTCCTGAATTGAAAACTTGTCATTAATCCTACCTTTCTTCAACAATGGAAACAACGTTTCTTCGTTGTCATTCCACCATCCACGTCACCAGTTTCCCTTCCCCGACTCACTGTATGCGACTCAAACGAGTCAGCTGTCTCAAACCGATTTCTAATTTTTAACCAACCACTAACTCGCTTCAATTCCAAACCTCTATCTTCTTCCCTCAACTATCGAACCGTTAATTGCCTATCTGAGCGTCACAATCGCTATCATCATGACCACGGTCATCACCATTGCGACGACTGTGCGGAGTTGAGTGGGGCACAGAAATCGGTTATTAAATTTGCTAAAGCGACGAGATGGCTAGAGTTGGCAAATTTCTTGAGGAAGCACTCTCAGCTGTGTTCCTGTGCCACGTCGCTGTTTCTAGCTGCAGCTGTTTGTCCTTATTTGCTATCCAAACCGGCGGTTAAGCCTCTACGGAATGCATTTATTACCGTTGCTTTCCCTCATGTTGGGGTAAATACTGTAATTTTTTTTCAGTTTAATTCTTAATTTTGTCAATTTAATTTAAATCTAACTGCTTTCTTTGCTTTGTTTGAAATTCAGTCCCTTCTTAACTTGAAATTGGGCCGCCTAGAAATGAAGTACAAGTTTGTTAGACGAACTCCATTCTTTTAGTTTCCTTATTAAGTAGTGATACAGGCTTAGAAGCTTCTACTTCTGGGAGGTGATCATGTCTGCTTCTACCCATTTGTATTATGATTACCGTCATGATTAGGTTGCATTTGCTAGTGTTTTTCTAGAAAGCGAGTTTAAGTAAAAGCACTTCCTAGGGAACACCTAAATCTGATATTTGGAAAGTGCACATATTAGGTGCATCAGAAAAGCATTGCTTCAGAAAGCACTTCAAATGCTTTTCTGATTCAGAAAATGGTTTCTAGAAAATCTCGTATGAAGTGCTTTTCGAAAAAGCAGACCAAGTGTTTTTTTTTAATCCCAAGAAACACTATTTTCATTTCAGCCAACACCATAAATTGGCACAGAAGTGCTTTTGACCATTTCAAAGCACTTTTGTTGATGTCAAAAGCATTCCTATATGCAATTTATAGTGGTTAGAAAGACTGCAGTTTGTCCGTTGCAACATGGTTTTATGCTTTATTGGGATATTAACTGAATAGTTAAAATTGATTCTCACTCAAGAATTTGTTAGTATTCTCTTCTGTTCAAATGGCTTCCAAGTTCCTTCTTTAGTAGGTGTGTCTGTCTCTTAATCAGAACTGTATCACAATCTTATGTTACTTAGGGAGGTGGATAGTCTAGTTTCCTTTTTGTTGCCATTATGACTGTATTTTTCTCGGTTTTCGGTAAGGCACTTTATATTGTGATTGTTGTTGAGGAGTTACCCATTTTATTATCACGAATTTGTCCTTTATATAAAACAAACTTTCTGGGACTGTTGTGCTTTCTCCAGGACCTAATCTGTTCAAACACGGATTAGAGTATGTGGTTGAACAAATTCATTGTTTCATGTAATTTTTCTGATGTTTTTCATGTCTCAGCATCCCTTGATGCACTTACTGATATTGCTGGTGGAAAAGTAAACATCCATGTTCTAATAGCTCTTGCAGCCTTTGGATCAATATTTATGGAAAACTCCTTCTTGCAATGTTCAATCTGGCTCACATTGGTAAGCATTTCAAACTAGGGGAGTAGCAAACATTTCTTTTTGGGGCTAAGTCATTTCAAACTAGGGGATTGACAAAGATTTCCTTTTGGGGCTAAACTAGGGGATTGGCCTGGATTTATTTTTGGGACTAAGTTATGTTTCATACTCTGACATACTAGTTATGCAGCTGAAGAGTTTTTCACTAGCTGCTCAATGGTGGATGTTAAAGAGTTGAAGGAAAATTATCCAGAGTCTCCACTTGTGCTTAACATTAACAATGATAACCTACTAGATGACTCTGATTTGGCATATAGAACTGTGCCTGTACTGGTGAGGTCAGTGAGAACAGAATTATTACCTTTTTCTTCCAAACAAGAGCATTTTTCAGTTTCGCTTTCTGTTTGTTTTTTTGGTTTGGCATTGTTGATGATGGTGCAAATATCATTTACTATCTAGTCGAAAGAAGCAAAAGTTCATTGTCATTTGCAGCCTTAGAGATTCTGTGTGTCAGGGAAGTTGTTAACCTTGTGTGACATGTTACCAGTTAGTTGGCTATAACAAATCACAGCATAGCCAGTTATAGAATCACATTTTTGTAGCCTATACTAGATATCTTGTTCATGTGATTTCTAATTTGAGATTAAACATAAACTCCACCATCTTATTCTTGAGAGATTTAATATGAGATTAAACAGTTAATGCTCATTGAATATAAATTTCTGGGAATAATGATCCAAGGCCACTGCTGATTCTTTAATTGATTGATATGCATATTGTTTTTTTCTTTTCAGATTATATATTTGTCTCTGGATATTAGTGTACACCTTAAAGTATGTCAGTGTTAATTATGAACACTATTCCGAAAGATAAGAAAATGATATTCTGTCTCAAGGAAAGCAAATATTTTCTCTGTCATCAGTAACAAGCATGAGAACCATGGTCATGTGAGATAGACATTGCACTTCTATAAGAGTGTCTATGTACTTTGGGCTAGGTCTCTTCTAGAATATGCGTGTTTCTCTAACCTTTCCTTTTGCTCATGAATTACTAAAATTTCATAGCTCAACCATTAGATAACAATGAAAACAACCTTATTCCAAGTCAAAGTTATTATCCTTTTGATTGTTACACTAAATTATGGAAGTATCTTAATGGGTCTGGAATTTAGGCTGTGCCTCTTGATTGTGAAGTTTTTCAAGGCGGTGCAACAATTACCATCGAACACTTGACTGGAGAAGTCAAAACATTGGAGGCTAAGGTTGGAGATAGGTTCCTGGTGGTGCAAGGAATTTGGATGGTAGAATGATCGTGAAGGTATGCATGTCATTTTGCTTAGCTTTGAAATATTCTAGCAGCAGATATGTGGAAACAAAGGGAATTGCTTTGTTCTGCCGTTCCACCTCTGAAATTCTTGAGTGCACAAATAGTTAAAATCTTTTATGTTTTTCCTTCATCATTTCTCTTTTCAGCGCATATTTATATTCTTGGGTTATATACCTTTGTGACATTTTCCTTTCCAAAATCTTCAAGCAACAAAGACATGGAAAGAGTCAACACTTAATAGAATTGTGCAGTTGACTGAAGAAGCACAACTAAATAAGCCAAAGCTTCAAAGGTGGCTGGATGAATTTGGTGAGAGTTACAGCAAGGTGGTGGTTGTTTTAGCTGTGACCATTGCTCTCCTTGGGCCATTTCTTTTGAAGTGGCCATTCATCAGGTAATTTGGATGAGGAGCCCACATGCATGTCATTCAATTGTCACATTGACTGTCTGAGTGAACTGTTCATTAGAGATGATGTTGGCTTTCTAGATGCGGACTTCATTTGTCTGAGAAAGGACTTATTGTGCTAAAACATGTTGAGTGTTTATCACCAAGTTCTTAGAGATGTTTCTGGTGTATCTGTAAATTCATTATTTTTAGGACATTCTTGTCTTCAGTCTTGCTTCATTTTTGTTTAATCATGTAGCATGCAGAGGATCGGTATACAGAGCATTGGAGCTCATGGTGGCAGAATCACCATGTGCCTTGGCTTTAGTGCTGTTGGCCTATGCTACTGCCGTTAGTTCCCTTGAAAGAAGGGTAGCTATCAACTAATTGCCTTACCCATGAGCATCTTATTCTTCACATATTTCTTTCCATATTAAGTGTAAATACATAGTCTATTCTTGTCACAATGTCTTTTTTGGCCTTTCTCAGCAACTTATTGACAAAAAAGAAAATATATTAACTTCCCGTCACACTTATGTTCACAGCAATTTTGCATCCTGTTGTTTTCCTAGTTGTGAAAAAGAAACCCCTTTCTGTAGCAGCTGCCATGGAAAAGGGTACTGCTCACCCAATTGGAAGGTATTCTGTCAAATAGATGTGTTCTTTGTACAGTATTTATCTGTAGAATCTATTTCTGTTACATGGCTTGAATGTTTACTCATCGTTATAATGTAGCTTGCAGTATAATTAGTGGATTATGATTGGGCAGAGAGCATTTTGCTTTACATCATCTGCCATTCAATATGATTACATGCCCAACAGAGGGATATTTATGTATTTTTCTTCAATTATATCTTCAACTCGATGCTGTTATGCCTTCTCTTTTTTCTTATTAACCTAGATCCTGTGATCCTGCTCCCTCTCTATGTCATGGAAGTTAAAAAAAGTCGAACAAAGATAGAGTTTAGTTGTATACTTGTCCTTTGCCATCAACATAACTAAAAACTTCTAGGAAATAGATTCTTTCATGGTATTTGTTATGAACTATATAATAGAAAGGATAGACCTTTGCTGTTGCAGATGTCTTGCTGCTGCGGATAAAATCTCTGGTGTTGGCATTCTGCATTGCCAAATCTTGCCAGACAACTTACCTGGTACTTGTTATTTTGTCCTCTTTTTTTATGATTTTCTGCTCTTCATGTTATTGATTCTTTGAGCACATGTGCTTGCAGGTCAAGCAGAATGTATCCCTTGCTTTAACCTGTATGGTTATGGCCTCTCTTCCATCTGTCTTGGGCTTTCTGCCCATGTGGTTGACGGTATGAATCAATCCAATGATTTACTTTCTAGACCTCTCACCGCATTGCTTGAAATTTATCTTGTTTGTCTATTTTGGCATCAATTGACATCACGTAAATCTTACTGTGGATTTTGATTTCACAAAAGCACAAGGCCTTTTAGCTAACAGATCATTGCTTTTGTAATATGACAATGTTTTCTTTGTGTATTTTAGTTTTTATCAGGCAATTTTCCGGTTCAAGTTCATTTTTGGTTCTAATTGAAACTAACAGATTTTTGACTGCTCTTCTCAGTATACTTGCAGGTCCTTTTACCTGAAGGTGGAGCTCTTCTTGTTTGCCTTGATTCGATACGCGCTCTGAATGACCCCTCGTGATCATGGCAACAGGATTTCCTGCATTTGGTTAATGAATTTAAATCCAGGCGTGTCTTGGCGCAGAAACAGAACACCAGTGCAAACACCATACGGACTGTACCATTGTAACTAAAACGCTGGACTTATCAGCATTTCTCCCATTCATTTTATAGGTAATTGATGAATAAACAGGCTCTTGATGATCTCCATATGGTTTGGTTCGTTGACTCCAACAGTCTTTAACAGAATGTATTTCCGTTTCAAGGTTAGTGACTTCCGTGCCTCTTGTTCAGCCGGGAAGCAGCTGTCCTCTTCGAACAAAAGGTAGCTCTCGGATTCGGTTGTAATAAAACGAAAATGGGTTCACGGTACCGTTAGAACAGGAGCTAAAATTAGGTATAAAGAAACATGAATGATCTTCGATTAACCGTTAACCGCCTATAACAGCTATTGTCGACTTAACCTAAGCCTGACCAATATCAAATTTATCAGTGTTTAATTTCAACTTCCAACCACCACCTTTAATAATACACTAGCTTGTATAAAAGTCAGCTGCTCACCTCCCCCTGGGCCTCTCTGTTGTATTCCACCAAACAAATATCTGTGATTTTGATTTACATTTCAACCAGATTCTGTTTTTCCCTGAGTAGAAATTCCCCTTGTTCCATCAAATAACCAGGACACAACAAAGTACTTCTGATATCAGAAATACCCGACACTGTAGCAGAAAGTTCTGCAATGGGAATTCTTCCACCTGCTTTTAGATTCTCAGCTAAGGTCAGAGAAATAGAAGAAAAATGGGACACTAATGGTACACTCTCTCTATATTCAGGGCTCAAGCATTTAAATGAAAGAGAATTGAGTCTTTGCTTAGTCCCTCGCGGGAACATGTTATGTATTGTCCCTGATCTGGAAAATCCCTTGTTCCCTTTTAAACATTTCCAGACAAAATTCAAACTTGGTAACACATTTAACCGGTGAAATATATAAATGAAAAAGGAGTTATGCCATTGGAAAAATAAGAACAACTTGAATTAACATTTCTAAAGGATTCTTTTTTCCTTATGTTTTCTTTTTTCTCTTTTTGGTTGCAGGTTTTTGTCCTCTAAATCTAACCAACAAGTTCATAGATTGCAAGAAAACCCAACTCTTCGTTTTAAGACCACCATAGTTCATCGCCCTGAAAATTTAACCATCTCCAACTGTACATTCACCAAAATTATTCCCCGGAACGGATGAGGAAAAAACAAGAGCCCATTTTTCTCTCTCTCTTTGCTGTCTCTTCATTTTCATTAACCCGCTAACCAATCCTCTGAATAGCAACATTTCTGAATACCCCATCGCCGCTACCACGCTGATAACACGCGCCACCCCTCTGCTGTTCAAGCGCCGCCATGTATGTCCTCACCTCCTGCCTTATCATCTCCTGCATCACCGCCATAAACTCTGAACTAAACCCCGCAAATGCTTTCGACCCACTATCACCGCTCCTTTCTTCCCTGCTGCTCAGCGGACCAGTCAACATCGGTTTTGCATTTACTGCCTGAGCTGACTCGGAGACTTTGTTAGAAACTTCTGAGGAATCTGCGCCTGGAAGGGACAGGCTCAGTGAAGTTGGAGGATCGTTAGACGACGATGTAGTTTCGGGCACAATATTAACGTCAACATTGATGCCTCCAGTTCTCGCCACGGGTTTGAATATGTTATAATTAGATGACAAACCGGGCACGCTAGAGTCGCTGATGTCAGATCCCGATGGACTACCCGGGTTCATATGAAGTCCGGTAGTCACCGGCAGACCCGATCCCGCACTCACCGATCTTTTCAACTGCTGTTGCAGACAATTTTCTCCGAAATCACCGTCATACCCGTTGCAGTTCCCAAAATTACCATTCTCTGTCATTACAGAGGAGCACTTGCGTTTTAATGTGGAGTTCCAGTGATTCTTAATCGCGTTGTCGGTACGGCCGTTGAGCAGGCGAGCAATTGTGGCCCACTTGTTGCCGAAACGAGCGTGAGCGCGCAAAATCATGTCGTCTTCTTCGGAAGTGAATGCCCTGTGCTCGACTTGCGGTGACAGCTGGTTGCACCACCGCAGTCGACAAGATTTCCCAGATCTTCCAGGGATTGATTTGCTGATTTGAGACCAGTTTCTTGGGCCGTATTTTTGAACCAGCTGCTGTAACGCATCATCTTCTTCGGGGCTCCATGGACCCTTGATCCGATCAACATCCTTTCTAGTAAACGCCATTAACGAACCAACGAAACGACAACCGATTTTATTGGTTATCGGTTGCTAGAACATGTAACAGAGTCCGACTCCGAACGCGAGAGAGGACTTGTTTGAAATGTTAAGAATCTCAAGAGAGGGGATATATATAAGGGAGATAAGAGGGTTACTGACGTGGCCGGTATTACTGTCCGAGAAGCAAGAGCAAGCGTTACGGGCACCGGTTATTGCAGGTAACCGGTCGTGAGTATTGCTGTTTGGGATACAGCTGGAGATGGACACGCGTCATATTACGGTTGCACTGATTTACACGAGTCGTTCTCGCTCAAACTAACTGTGCTGTTCTTTTTTTCTCTTTTTTGTCGAGTCTCTCACCGAGGAGCGTCCATTCCACTCTCCCTTTTCCCATAGAAAGCGTATGATACATCGTTTGCGTTTAATTATAAATGTAATTTAACATTCAGGTGTCTAAATACAAATAAATGTAATTTATAATATTATTATTTTATATTGTATTTAATCTTTAAGTAAACCTGTGAAGGGTAAGAAGCTAAGCATGCGAATCCCATTTCTTAATTGTTAACAGAGATTGAAGTTGGTACAAGTCCGTACAATACCATAAATACGGCGCGTGTTGACACGCTCTTAGAAAGGGCGTACGATACACAATTTCTGAATATTGAATTTTCCTTTCTTTACTGTTCTGGAAGTTGTATAGACCCTGAGAACCGTAATTTATAATAATAGTAATAATAATAATAATTAAAATAAATATTAATATCTGAGGATAACGGTTGGGCATGGTTTGATTTGAGTCTGAGTTTGACTGAGGACGCCAGCCTGTACAGCATTTCCCCCGCGATATTTCTATTTTCTTTATCATTTATTTTCCAAATTAAAAAAAAACCACGATCGGGCGTGCGGAGTTGCTGAGCGGGCACAAAACGACAGCATCGGTCGCCGAATCGGATGGCGAATCATTACTGCCTTACTGCCAAGTCCAGCCTGTAAACGGGGCTCTGGAAACTACACGCGTCAGTGGTCCATCCCTTTCCATAAACAGCAAATTCCTGAGTTTTCCGGTTTAGGCCTACCCTTTGCCAGTACGGAACCGGTAAACCATTTCCTTAACGCACACGCTCCGAGTCACCCGGGGGAGTTCCCCAGAGCTTCCTAATACAAAATCTTCAACTTAATTGCAAATGAAAATAAATAAAAAAGGTAAGTAATAAATGAAGAAGATACGGAGACAGAACCGTATCCATTTCTGTTACTCGTAAATCGTACCTACCACCTAATACTGTATCTGTTTGAACGTACCGCCGTCAAGTCGGTGACCGTTTTTACCACAAACAATACAATGCTATTGAACTTGGACATGAGCGTGTGGGACTGCTCCTCGCTATTTAACGGTTGAATTTAAAAATATTATATTAAATTAAAGTAACATTTGCTTAAATAAAATTGAATGTTTGAATTTAAAAAAATATGTTAATTTTTTTAAATTTGAAATATGAAAATGAATATAAAGTTAATATTTAAAATAAAAATTAATATTTTTACATCTATTACTTAAATAAATAATAAAATATTTTTAAATAATTTTTATTTTAATTTTCACTGTTATTAAAAATTAAAAACCCTTGTTACTTTAATGAAAAAATTATTTAAAACCCACTAGAAAAAATATAATCATTGTTATTTTTATCTCATTTAATTAATAAATAATATTATTTTAATCATTCTAATTGATATGTAATTTATTGAATAGGAAATTTTACTTTTGATTATTTAATTAATTTATTATTTATTAATATTTATGTTATATATTTAAAAAATTAATTATTTAAATATTTGAAAACATGGTGATAAAAGAAGAGAAAACGACAAAAAGGAACAATAGGTAGATGCGGGAAATCTTGTACTTCCAGCTTCATAGCCGTTTCATTGGAACAGCTGTTACGTTCCATTACTCGGTTTCTACCTTTAAGCACTTTTTTATCCGCTACACCACGTGCCTGATATCCTTTACCACGTGCTTCAACTACTCGCAAGGGAGACACACGCGGGATTTGCATCCTACGCCGCAGCCAATTCCCTCCGAATTCGCATTTATGACCCTCACCCTTTTGGCTCTTCTCTGTCAAGCAGTGACAGGAGATCATCGTAATTTACCCACCAGCTTTATTATATGTAATCAGAATCTTTGAGGAAGGCACGGTTCATTAAACTGACGTTCTAGGAGGCTTCCCGTCATTAAGGATTTCGTTAATCTTATTTTTCAAAGGGATAGAGCGGTGGATACACTGACACCGATTTTTATTTAGATTGTCAATTCATCAATTATGAAACTAATAAATAATTAATTAATTAATTGGTCGGTGCGCTTCTCTGGCACAAGCAAGGGATAATATATTTTATTAAAAGGAGAAAAACAATGTCAGTGTCACCGATCCCACAAAAGAGATTTGACAGAAACACGTGGTAAAAATTTTTGGTTCACCGATGGCCCACAAATGAAAAGCCATCCACCGACCAATTCTGCTTCCTCGCTCTCTCTCTCTCTCTCTCCTGAATTATTCTTCATATTTTTGACTGCACGTGAAGCACGCGTGGCAACAATCGCCGTGTCTTGCAACGATAAAACGACAGTTTGTTGCCAATACAGCACGTGTTGAATTCTAACGAAGACGCCGGAATGGATGGTTGAACATCAGATGGTGCGTGCCGTCCCCGGCCAAGTCATGTTCCGTACCCCTAGTTTCTCTCCACGTCATTGGCGTCGTTGAACTGGACCCCACCTTAAATTTGTCGTTTTCCTCTTACGTGGCAATCAAGCGCCACCGTCGTGGGCCCCGCAGTTTATATTAAATTAATTTTTGCAAGCAATACGTGGCCGTTTCCTTTAGAACTGTCAATGAGACAAGCGATGAAGATGCCACATCATAGAGGCTTTAACAGCTATAACGCGTTAATTTTAAGTTCATCGAAAACACACCGTCTCTTTTCGGAATTCATCAAGGGAATGCTATCCTAAGCCGCATGCATCCATGGTACCACGCTGCCGCTGGCCATCTGCTACGTCTTTCATTTTGTAAGGTGCCGCGTGTCAACTTGTAATTTGGAATTAACATTTAATCATATTTTAGAAATGGTACAAATAAGTCCAATGATTAATATGCTTTCTTAATTTAATGGTCCACTAATTAGGATAAAAATTTACCAGATTAGGTGAGATGTGACGTGAAATTAGATTCTATTATGTTAGTTGAAATTTTTAATAAAGATATAAAGTAAGATTAATTATAAAGCCGTGATTTGATTAATAATAATTGGTCAGTCTTCAACTCAACTGACTGCCCACAAACGAGCACAAAGCAAGCGGTGTTTTGATGGTGACCACTCAACCACTCTTTTTATTTTCTTTCTCAACATTAATACGTTCAATCTTTACATAAAATTAATTGATTATTATTTATTATAATTAATAATATTATTTATTTTTAAGTGATAAATTAAAATTTAATGATAATATTACGATGATATTAATTTAGAATTTTACACTTAAAAATTAATATTATTTTACATTAAAATTAGTTAACGATTGCGTATCATAAAGTATTAATAAAAAAATATTTTTATTATTTTATTATTAAAAATACAAAAACAAAAATTTTAAAATTACACATCGTACTTTTTTTTAATCATATTTTTATAAGTTAAATATTGTACGGAAAAATGTTAACTAGGGTCGCCATCAAAGTTATAGTAGGTGTAAACCAATATCATAAAATGAAATGAAATGATGGACCACCATTTGATAATCCCATGAAATTAGGGCAGCATTGCATATGGCTTTTATTATAATGTTTGATTCATTTGGGATGAATAATGTGACAGGCATGGTCATGGTCAAAAGCATGCCATTCAATTTTAATCAACATGAGTGTCTAATTTCATAAACTCATTCAAAAAGATGCTTTGTTGATTAGACAATTGCATTATTTATTCATCGTCATCGCTATTACTTATTAATCAATTCACGTTATGTTTATAATTATTTTGTTTTAATTCAATTTAAAAAATTAATTATTAAAAAAAACACAAAATCTTCTTTTAATAAAATAATTTACTTGGATAATCAAAACATACATGACTTTTTTTATAGCATTATGCATGACAATGAGGAAGAAGATTTCACTTTGTTTGCTTCAAATCTCTTTAATAATGCATGCAATCTTTAAAAGTGCTTGTGGACGCAGTCCCTAACTGCTTTTGCTTTCTTTTAAATCCAATACTTTAGCGTTCGAAGCTTGTGACTAATTAATGTAATACACTTCATTGGTAATGGAAGTCTAAACTTAAATGATTAATCAAGGTAATGACTAGTGAGGACAGATCACTAATCACTCCTCAGATTTATGGCGAAGGACAGATTGATGGGATCTAAGCAACATTGCCTCCCACTGTCCATTAAACTAATAGGTTTGCTTATAACGCTAATCCCATGATTTTAAGACAATTAACTCTCTTGATGTCTTCTTAAACTTTATTTTAAAATATTTAACTTAATTTTAATTAATTAAATTTACATAATTACTATAAGAATTGTGATTTCCTAGTCACATTTTATACAAGATAAAATAAAATAAAATAAAATGATATGATAAGTTAATTCTTTTTGATTAATGATAAAAGTATAAATAACAAGTAATAACAGAGGCTATGCAACAACTAATGCCAGAGGCTACTCCTGGTCACACAATTAAATAAAAAGAAAATAGTAGTGAAGACATGTTTTCTTCATTGTTTGAAAAGTAAGTTGATACAGAACTAACCAACAAGTTCACGTTTGTCCTAACAAAATTAAAATTAGATTCTTAAGCCAAAAGCCACCCAAATTGCAAAGGGGAGGCTAGGCCAATCAATTTGTCAACGTGCTGGAGCCATGTGTCACCCCTCTTCTTGTGGTTTGAAGTTAGGTCTGTAGTCACTGTCGTCCGCGGCCCAAAGACCTTTATTCCACTAATCGCATATTTTTATACATATATAGAGAGAGAGAGAGAGAATAGCATATTAGTGGTTCAAATTTCAGTTATGGGGCGGTCGGCAGGTGGGTCTCGGTGCTGTGGGGGCCGGCGGCGGTGCGTGGAAATGGGATGTGAACGTGAAGAAAGAAATGAAATGAAATGAAATGCTGTTGTTTCTTTCTTCTTAATTTACAGTGCAGAATGTAGGGTCTATGATGTTTACTTGTTAGGTTGGTTCTTCTTGTTCGTTTCTGGCTGCTTTTAGGCCAACTAATTGCCCGGATTTTGTTTTTTCTTTTTTCGACAATGCAATTAACTGTTAAAGATTATGTTGCGTAACAACTCAGAGGATAATTTACAGTTAAGAACTCCTCAGTTGACCTCAAGCTTGCCAAGAAAATGAAGGAAAATGGGAAGCAAACAGGTAAACAAGAACATGGTATGTTCATAATTGACGGCTTGCAAGTAAATTTAGGTTTATTTCTTCGTTAATTAGTAAGATAATTTTATTATAATTAATATAATAAAATAAAAAAATTATTATAAATAAACAATTTTTTTTTATCTCATTGGTAAAATAGTAAAAAAAATTTTAATTTTTTTATTATTAATAAATAATTTTTAATTTTATTAATTTAAAATAATTTTATCAAAATCGTATTAATTATATTAATATTATAAAATTATTTTATTTAATTATTAATAAAATAAATAATAAAGAAGAAAAAATATAATAATAATAATGTGGGGTTACTCAAACTGACAACTGTGGGGGAGTAGGAATGCAGAGAGAGAGAGGAAGAAGAGGTTGCAGGTTCATAAATTGAAAATGTGAAAATTTGAAATTGTCTTCAGCTAAGAGGGAATAATTTAAAGTATTCCAAAACATCTCACATCATTGTTGTGATTGTGACTGTGATTGGAGGAAAGATGAGAACAGACAACATAACTCTCATTCAGCCTCATCTCCAAACCCAACCTTCCCAAAATATCTTCATAAATAATTAATTTTTCAATTAATTATTAACTAAACACCCAAATGGGAGATTAGCCGCTTAGGCTGATAGATTATAAGTAATGTGGTTGAACTGGTTACCACTAATTCAACTGTTGCTTCTATTAATCATTTAATTATTATATCCATTAAGGGGGAAAAAAAGAAGAAGCAATTAGCGACAAAAGCCAATAATTATTTTCACCTAACAATCAGATTGGTAGACGATTGTCTGTTTGGTGGAATTGTTGCCGGCCTAGTGCCAGTCTTTACCTCTTTTAAGTCCTTCTAAATAAAGACAGTAACGATTAAGAACAAGGGGTTAATTAATAATTTCACTTATAATTAAGGATGGACAAGTTCAGTTTTTTGAAAATCAAAATCGAATCAATATACATTTGAACGGATTCAAACTGACTTAAACCCTTTTGTTTGATTTGATTATTTCTTGTAATAAAAAAAATTACAGTAGATTGGAGTTGATATGGGCTTCAAAAGTACATTTGGAGTTTTGGAGTGTTGCTATTTAGCCCCCACTTTTATTTTGTCAGCCCGAATGGTTACACAAACAGAAAATAGCTGTGACATTGTACTCGTCACCATGACCAGCTTCCACACTCTCTCTGTTTCTCCGACCAACCCGAAGTACTGGAAATTTGTCCAAAAAACACCACCTTGATTACATGCTTAGCATTATATTGCTCGCAACGGTTGCCGGGGCCGCCGTCACACTCAGTGAGAAATCCTCTGCGTCATGCACTGCCTCTGCATAAGCTGGCGGTTTCCTCGCTCTACACTGGTGCAACGGTGGGTCCTTCTCTTCCTTAGCCAGCGCGAGCTTCAATCCCCATGGTTCTCTTTCTGAAGAACTCAATGGACCAAACAATTAAGGGTACCCATCACTAACCACTCTCATCCTCACCGTAATTAAATCTCAAACCGTTTCCGCCGATTCGAAACCATCCAGTAATTCTAATTCCCTTCTCCCTTCGTCGGTCGACGGCCCGGATGAGAGCCCGAGGACAATCGTTCGACGCAGACCACAGCGCAGATTCATCCTCAGTAATTTACCAAAACTTTACTGAATAAAGCTGTACATGATTATGGCTTGGAGCTAGTGTTAGGGAAAGTTGAGAACTTGGGGTTGGTGAAGGAGGACTAGTCTTTTTGTCGTCGGGCCGTGGTCCGGTAAATTTGAAATGTTGTCGTCGATAAAGTATTGTTCTTGACAATTGGGATGCTACAGGGTGTTGCAAATCAAACAAGAGTTTTCCTTTTACCATATATTAGATTGGTGCACATTGCTTGGTACTATATCTGTAGCTTACTGAATGCTCAAAACAAAGTTCAAGGGATTGCCAACATATTATGGATGTTCTTATTGCTAGATGAAGAAAATGGTGATTGAATAAAATAAATTTTAGTAACTTAAGTTTACCGTCATGGGTCCAAATTTTACAACTCTACATCTCCATTGATGTTCTTTCTTTTTTATTTGTTTTGTTTGACGCTTTTCAACTTGGTTCTTATATTAATGGACTGTTGTGGTTGTTTCCTTTCTTTGAGGACTCAATCTGCGTTTCACACCTGTATTTATCTCTTCTAAGCATAGTGCTGTTTCAATTTATTTGTGCTCTCTCGTCTGAACGTGTTTGCAGCTCAAGATATGACTTCAAATATCTGTTAAAGTCGTGTGGTTTGTTTGTTGATTTGGTCTGAGATTTGATGTGACTGCGGTTGAAACTTTTATTTTGTGGCTGTGTAGCCATGCCTTGGTTTAATGGCTCCTTTGCCTTTTAGTAGTTTTGATGACCTACCACACTGAAGACTCTAGATTGTCCTCTCTTTTACATGCAAGACTTTGTTACCCACTTTGTACTTGTAGCTTGTAGGGAAAGTGCTATTTCCATGCCTTGTAACATAGCCCGTGGAAGCTCCAGACTGGTAACAAATAGATTGACTATTTTAGGGGGAGGTGTACTTGTGTGGGATGCCATTTGAGCAAGACGTTCCAAAGGATCCGGAAACAAGTTATGGTGATCCTGCATCCACACAGGAGCTAAAGAGAGTGGCGAGGACAGTTTCAAGCCATTCAGGGGAAGCAGAGGCACGAGTGAAGGCAGAGCAAGCGTGTTTCCTGCCATGTACAGACGATGGTGTGCCTGTAATAGGGAAAAAGGTTGTTATGTCGGAACCGGGCATAGTTGCTAGGGTATTCTGAATGGTCTTGTCACTGGGGTTGCTTCGGCCGTGCTAGCATTGCTGATCTCAGTCCCCTAAGTCCTGAAAGGTTCGTTATGTGAAATCTCGTGATCATTGCACAGAGTTGCTTAATAAAGGTCGAGCCCGCCCTTACGGTGAACTATAGCTCGCCAATAGGCCTGAAATCTAAGCCCATCAAGCTGAACTCCATGGCCTGTTTACAAGTGACTGTTTGTCATATGTGTTGTCCATTAAAATGGCCATGGAGAGCAGCTAACAGAAAACCCAAATGAGTCTAGAGATCTTAATCCAATTTATTACGGCTTGGCGCGTGGACGGATGATTAACACACGTGACCACTTTTTCATTCCGATGCTCTTAAATAGCACAATTTGGAATGTGAGGAGGTTATTGAATTAAAATAGGTAAAGAGTTCGTCTGCCACGTTCAGGCTCCCAGATAAAATTCTCACAGCTTGGGATTTAGATTCTGTAAATGCATTAATGGCATTCGCATTACAACTCACAAGCTGTCACTTTATTCTCCCAGGAATGGAGTTTATTCTCAATAATCCCGGATACATTATAATCTGATTCTGTAATAAATTTAAATTCCCATGTTTCCTAATCCCTATCTATGGACCAACTGAAGACAAAATTGCAGAAAAAATTAACCATTGATGCTCACAAACAAGGTGCCGCTCCAAGGAAGGGAGAAGCAACAGGTTTATAGACAAACATTAAACGTTACCGATTGATCCGGCTGAGTCAAGCTTCATCAATTGGAAGTGGACCGAGTGATGTCTTTCCACGCTACGATGTTCAAATTCTTATCAGTCTCCCTCTTTTGGGTCCGATTTTACTCGCAAAAAATAACTAATTAGTGGGAAAGCACGTGGGATTACAGCTGAAGTTAGCTTTTTTGACGAGATTCAACTGGTTTTTTTTTGTCGATTGCAAGTGATGAAAGTTGGTTCACGAGGCAATGATAGATGGAAGGAAAGGCATGGTACTCCATGTGAAAAAGCAGGCTCCCCTTTGACCCTTCCACCCCTGCAAAGGAGAAGGATTACAGCAATTCTGCCCACACACACTGGCTTTTAATCCGTTGATGCATTGTTTTGACAATGTTGTCCAACCTTTTCTTTCTAAAAGCTGGGTTCCCACCACCAAGTAACTTTTGCTCCCATTAACAAAGGCTGGTCGTTTCGATTTCTTATGCAGTACCAATTCACTTAACAACCTTGAGAATAAAAGGTTTAGATGACAATGAACTTAAATAATCAAGGAAAAAGAAATCGACTGATTAGAAAAGATGCCAGTATTCTACCCATATAATCAGTCTTTTCTTCTATGGTTTGCTCGTTACGTTACACTACTGGTGCTGCTAGCAGGTGAATGCATTGGAGGGTGGTCATCAAGATTCAGGAGAGAGATTATTGAATGATTCATCATCTAGCATGTCCTCCAAAATGTAGATTCTTTACTTGAAGTCCAGACAAACGAAAGGAACAGGATCCGTAAAGAAGCGTAGAAAGCTTATAAATTCAATCAAGTCCGACAAAAGGAGTACACAGTAATAGTATTCACAGCAACATGTCCATCTTTCAATATTAACTATTTCTCTCAAACCATATCGGATCGGATTGAAACGAGGTCGTGTTCAGATTCAAACTGTGCCCAAGGCAAGTAAGGATTAGATGAAGCTTTCGGGTACTAATGTAAACATGGTGCTTAGATTCCTCAACATATAGGCTCTGCAGGATTCCTTTAGACCTTTCCAAAAGTTTATTATCTGGTTCATGTTTATAGGTAGAGCCATGGGCCAATTTCCACTTTTAAACCTCACTAGTTGCTGTTACCCGCGCACAAAAGAAATTCAAAGTTGTAAGAGATTTTTTCTTATTTTTTATTTTTAAACAAATGATATTATTAAAAATAAGTAATTTAAATTATATCTTATTATAAATAAAAATATTATATAAAATTTTAATTATTTATTATTAATTATATTATATATTAATATCTATTTAAACTAATGTTAGAATAAATTAAGACATGATCCTAATTCACTTTTGCAAGCAAGAGAAAAAGAAGCTTCCTTGTATTTTATTGGTGGGAGTTACGAGAAGACAAATTGATCTAGTAAACTAGAGACCTTGCTTGTTTGTAAAGTAAATTTGCACATATAACATGGCTATACATTGGTTCATTAATGAAGTTAACACTGTATCATACAAGGATATCGATTGATCATAATGTCAACAGAGTTTCTTAATCCTGCGTATACTCCATGCAGAGTGTATGGTCCACCAAACAAAGCGGCGCCAGATCCTTTGATCCTGGATTTCTTAATGTTATCAACGAGGTTCACCTATTTATTTTATTCGTCAGCCATTCCATAATCAGATGGGTGAAAGGCAAAAGTCTGCCTAACCCCATTTTAAAAACAAAAAGAATGAGATAGTGACGGATGAGATAATGCATTCCCATGTGTTTAAAGTCTGAAATTCAGCAGCATTTCTGCACTGATCACACAAAATCCAAGCAACCCCATTGTCAAGGGCCTCAGAAACTACCTGTTGCTAATAAAGCCATTTGCAAATATATGTACTGTGTTAGAATTTCACATAAAGGTCCAATCAAGATGGAAAGTGTTCTGCCCGATCTTTGTCCACCGTCAAAAGCAGGGCAACTTTGATGGAATCACAACAGAGAGTTTGAGCTTATGTTCCAGTTTATCAGAGTTCTCAAGGAACATCAGAACATGTCTTGCTAGGTTTGCTTAGTGGGGGTGTTTAGTGTTAGCTCATTAACATGTCATGTCTCAGTCTCTCGATTGTGATATCATTTGTTCCATATCAAAAGCTTGTTATCAACTGGAGAACCAGGATGCACTCGGATTTTATTCCATATGAAATTATGATGCTTCGCATCAATTGATACTTACCCTTTAGATGTGGAGTCATTAATCCAAAACTTTACGGGGTTTTGAATAATTTTCCCTGTTAAGGAAATTACTTGAATAGCATCAAGCATCAAATTGAAGTTGCTGTTTACTACAACGCATCATTAAACCGAGAAGACATCAATAATATCACATTTAAGTCTGCCAAGCTGGTTGCTGGGCCATGACCATATCGATTTCTGGGAGCTCAAAATCTCCAGTGAGTGAATTCACCGCTGGGTTAATTGTCTAGTGATTAGTATGTACCAGTGACACACATCCCAGGACAGTACTACCTACTACTCAAATTTTGAAACGGTGAAGCAATGAATGAAGACCAAGAATTTCCATGTGTCCAATAATGATGCTTTGGTGGAGTAACATTAGGCCCCGTTTGGGACCATCTACAATAATGCCCCAACTGGATAGTCAGTATTTGGTAACTTATGATACCTGGGTTTTCTTTACTTTTTCGTAATGCATCACATTTTAGGTTTAGTCGACCAACTTTGCATTTGCCTTCAATGCTATGTCATTATACATACTACACATCATTTATAGTACAAGGTACCAAAATTCAAGAAAATTTAGCGGGTGTATGACATTTTGCATCCATGGTTTCCAAAACCTGAGATATAAAGTTTTCTATCCCTAGTGGGAACTGGAAAGGGTTGTAAAGTGAATCTAAGGGAGTGAAGCACTGCAACTTTCCAACTCCACCCTGGTGTCTTGTAGCTAAGATGCTATTCACATTCCTGTTTCTTAAATGAGAGCAATGCGAAAAGGAAGCAATAAAAACAACGGTGGTAACATTTAATCATTCCTTTCTAGCAAAAAAACCTTAACTTATAGCTGCAGACCTGCGTCACACAGCATTTTGGTAGCAAGAAGTTTTGTTTGGTGAGCTGGGCTGCGTTTCCCTTCCCTTCCCCCTTGCATATTTCCTTTTAGCTTCCATCACATGGTCTCTGCACCGTCATAAATATCACTTGCTCTCTCTCTCTCTCTGGTTTTCCTTAGTAGAGATGTAGTGACAATTTGGGAAATCATGAATTCTAGTATTAATCTCCGTTTATGGTGGAGAGTTCTTGCTGTAGTAGTTGGTTTTCTTGGAGTTGTTGTTCAATCTTTTGGGCTAAACACAGATTGTGTTCTCTTGCTTTCTTTCAAGTACGCAGTCCTCAGTGACCCTCTTCGCGTTCTTGAAGGCTGGAATTATGACGATGAAACTCCATGTTTATGGAATGGAGTTCAATGCGCAACTCCAGGAACCGGCGGCCCTCACTATCGTGTAACTGGCTTGACTCTTCCTAATTCTCAGCTTCTTGGTTCAATCCCCGCCGATCTTGGCATGATTGAATTCCTTCAAAAACTTGACCTTTCCAACAATTCTTTAAATGGGTCTCTTCCTTTCTCTCTTTTCAACGCATCTCAGCTTCGGTTTCTTGATTTATCAAACAACTTGATCTCCGGTCAGTTACCAGAAACAATGGGACGGTTACAGAATCTTCAACTTCTTAACCTCTCTGATAATGCTTTGGCGGGAAAGCTACCTGTCATTCTTACAACTTTGCAAAATCTAACGGTTGTTTCTTTGAAGAATAATTACTTCTCTGATAGTCTCCCCAGTGGATTCAACTCTGCTAAAGTTCTAGATCTGTCTTCAAATCTTATCAATGGATCTTTGCCTCCTGATTTTGGAGGCAACAGTCTTCGTTACCTGAACCTCTCTTACAACAAACTTTCCGGGGACATTCCACCAGAATTAGGAGAAAAAATTCCAGGTAATGCTACAATAGATGTCTCTTCCAACAACCTTACAGGAGAAATTCCTGAAACTAGTGTTTTCACGAACCAAGAAAGGAGTTCATTTTCTGGGAATCCTTATCTGTGTGGAGAACCAACCAAGAATCCGTGTCCTTTTCCAGCTTCACCTTCTTATCTTCCCAATATCCCTGCACCAACTTCTCCTTCTGCAATTGCTGCAATTCCTAAGACCATCGACTCATCCCCAGTAAACAACCCTCCTGGATCAGCCAGTAAAACTCAGCAAGAAAGACAAAGAGGGCTAAGACCAGGAACCATCATTGGAATTGTCATTGGAGATATTGCAGGAATTGGAGTTCTCGCGGTTGTTTTCTATTACATCTACCAGTTAATAAAAAGAAAGAGCGATGACTCTACACTCAAGAAAGAAGCAAATACAGCCGAAGATACTTTCTCTATATCTTCATCTTCATCTTCAGAGTCAAGGGGGTTCGCCAGATGGTCATGCTTACGCAAGAGAGGAGACGCTAACGAGGAGTCAGATTCCACAGTATCTGATGTCGAAGACAATTACCAAAGTCGCGACAATCAACGGCAGCAAGAACATGATCAGCGAAATAAGAAAGGGGCACTAGTAACCGTTGGTGGAGACAAGGAACTTGAGCTTGAGACTTTACTCAAAGCTTCAGCTCATATTCTTGGTGCGTCTGGTTCCAGCATAATGTACAAGGCAGTTCTCGAAGATGGCACTGCACTTGCGGTTCGCAGAATTGGTGAGCACAGGGTCGACAGGTTCAGGGATTTCGAGACCCAAGTCCGAGTCATAGCTAAATTAGTGCACCCGAATTTGGTCCGAATTCGTGGCTTCTACTGGGGGGTTGACGAGAAGCTCATTATCTATGATTTTGTCCCAAACGGTAGCCTCGCCGATGCTCGTTACAGTAAGTTTTGTCTCTTCCATTTTTTCCCCTCCGGAGCGCTTGTGCGCACGTTAGCATACAACTACGATATTTTCTAAAGTGCACTCAGGATTTAGTTCTGACGGTGTAGGCTTAGGAGTAGGTGCAACAGAAGCCTCGTAGTTTAATGCATGATAGAAGTCTTGGGGATGTCGTACTCGTACGGCCATCGTTAGCCCCACGGCGTTCGATAGCGGTGGGCGTACCCATTATGTCTCAAACGGTTCACTTTCCCTTGCAAAATGAGCAGAGTTTTTTCCGTCCTTGTGGCAGCTTTGCTGTCTTGCACACGTAGGTACATACGGTTCTTTAATCGTAGTTAACGCCGATTTGGGACCTTGGATTTTGCAGGGAAAGTGGGCTCGTCACCTTGTCATCTGCCATGGGATGCCCGGCACAAGATAGCAAAAGGAGTGGCCCGCGGGCTGTCCTTCCTTCACGAGAAGAAGCATGTACATGGAAATTTGAAGCCTGGAAACATTCTCTTGGGTACCGATATGGAGCCTAGAATTGGAGATTTTGGACTTGAGCGGCTTGTAACCGACGAAACAAGCTCTAAAGCGGGAGGATCAGCCCGGAATTTCGGAAGCAAGAGGTCTACAGCTTCAAGGGAAAGCTTCCAAGACATTAGCCCAAGCCCAAGCACCAGCTCATTGGGAGGCATCTCACCGTACCATGCACCTGAGTCACTGAGAAGCCTTAAGCCTAATCCTAAGTGGGATGTGTTCTCGTTCGGAGTCGTATTGCTCGAGTTGCTAACGGGAAAAGTGGCAATTGTGGATGAATTGGGCCAAGTAAATGGGCTCGTGGTGGCAGATAAGAACCGGGCTTACAAGCTCGCCGACGCGGCAATACGAGCTGATTTCGAAGGCAAAGAAGATGCCTTGTTGGCCTGCTTCAAGCTAGGCTGCAGTTGTGCATCTCCTGTCCCGCAAAAGAGACCATCAATTAAAGAAGCCCTCCATGTTCTTGAGAAAATCCCATCTCCACCTTCGCCATGTTCACTAATGAACAAGAAATAAGCACAATCTTTGGAGCCATTTGTAGAATGATGGATAGATGTTTTATTCATTCAAGGTTTGGATTGTAACTAAGTTGACTCTTAAGAGTAGATCTTGAGGTGCAACGCTAAATTGATCCTCTTGTAATATTTGACTGCTTATGCATGCGATGGATTATGAGGTAGTCCAATAATATGAAAAGTAAGGACAACTTATATTCTTGTGCAAATAATTGATGACGGTTAAAGTCATAACCGACATTGTGTAATAATTTTATTTATTTGATGTCATTGTCGGTTTCCATTATACAACAAACAATGACATTTCTTAAATAAATTATTATAATATAATTAAAATTAAAAAATAAACGAAATTAAATTATTGATTTGAATTAAATTAAAAAATAAAAAATTATTTTTAATTTTATTAATTATAAATTAATAAATGAAATATATATTTTGATATTTATATTAATTAAATTTAAATCATTATTTTTTATTAATTAAAAAAATAAAATAAAAATAAAAATTATAAAATAATTATATCAATTCAATTTTACGAATTTAAACCAAGTCCAAACCGAGTACCAAACTAAAATCAAACTAATTATTTTTCAGTCGTCGATCCACCTAACAATAATAACAATCACAAGAATAGCTTCATATTGGGCGTTTATATGCTTGGGCTTGGTCTTGGGCTCCGTCATCAAATCCTTACTGGTCCGATAACCCTAATTGGCCGAGGAGGAGCGGACAGCGGATTTTTGACCGTTTGAACAGAATATATTTTGAATTGAAAATATCTCGCTATCACGTCATTTTAAAACCCCCTGAGAGACGTTAGACAGAAAGTTAGAGAGAGATTTCATTTCAACTTCGCTCAGAAACACACAGAGAAACAAGAAATGGCGTCAAATATTGGAACGATGGATTCGGCTTATTTCGTCGGTAGATTGGAGATCCTCGCTTGGATCAACTCCACTCTTCAACTCAATCTCTCCAAAGTCGAAGAGGTTTTTCATTTGTCTGCAAGTTCTAACTCTAATTCCTATTATTACTGTAGTCTTCGACACGATAGTGAATAAGTTGATTGGATCTGTAAATATCAGGCTTGTTCCGGTGCCGTTCACTGTCAGCTAATGGATTCGGTTCATCCTGGGATGGTACCGATGCACAAGGTTAACTTCGATGCCAAAAGCGAGTACGAGATGATCCAAAACTATAAAGTGCTTCAAGATGTCTTCAACAAGCTTAAGATCTCTAAGGTTTATATTTCTTTAACCTATCTATTTTCCTTTGGTTACTTTATTAATTTAATTTTTGCCGGTCTTTAGTTTTTATGTTTTAGATCTGGAATTCTACGACTCATTGATCGCTCCGTTACTCTTTTGTTTCTTGTGGTCTTTGAATTTAGCACATAGAGGTAAACAAGTTGATAAAAGGGAGGCCGCTTGATAATTTGGAGTTCATGCAATGGATGAAGAGATACTGCGATTCTCTTAACGGTGGTCTAACGCATAGGTATCTTAATTTTTTATAGTTATAAATATTGTGATTTCAAACTTCTTTTAACCTTAAATTCTTATTGTTAGTATTCTTTTAACAAAAATTACCTCTAAAATTTGTTATTTTTGTGTGTGCCATAATTATTGATTGATTAGAACAACTGTGGTTGATTTTTATGTGCTTGGAACTCGGAAATCCAATGGCTAGTATTGTTTTGCAAAGTATGGTGGCATTTAAACTAGTGGAGTCATTTTTGAACTGTTGATTGTGTCTGACATGCAAAACTTCTAATATAGTTTTTCCCTTTTCCTTTTGTAATCATTTAGAAATTTTTAGTCTTTTCCAAATTTCCTCAAATTTCCATTTCTTTTCCAACCAGTGGATTCGATATTAATTTATGTTGGTGGAGGCACAATTATTTGAACGCTATCTTTTTAATTCTTAAATTTTACAGGTTTCAAGGGTTATAAGTGTTGTTTGGAATAACTAACTGTGTTTATATTTGCTGTTTTCCTTTGAAAATTATAGTGACTTGAATTTGAAATGGTAAAACTGCAAAGATACTCGACAAGTTTATTGGATCCTTTCTAGATTAGCTATGTCTCTTGGGTTATGGATATGAATTTGAGGAATGTCTAAGTGAAAAGTAAATTGTTGTTAGTTATAACCCACTTGAAAGGAGAGAGGCTTGCAAGGGAGGAAAGGAAGCAAGCAAAAAATCTGCACCATCACAATCCACAACCAAGGGTGTAACAGCTGCTCCCAAGGCTCAATCCTCTCACAATTCTCGAAGAAATGACGCATCTTCTGTGAACACAACATCTCATGCTGTTAAGACCTCAAAAACTTATGCTGTAGTGCCAGCATTCTATGAACAGGTGGATATTTCATGTCAATATGATGTTGAATGGTTTGGCTTTACAACATTTAGATTTCTAATACTTCTCATATATAGATCACAGAGTTGAAGCTCTCAGTGGATAGCCTTGAGAAGGAGAGAGACTTCTACTTTGCAAAGTTGAGAGACATCGAAATTCTGTGTCAAAGTCCCGAGATTGAACATTTACCTGTACTGTTCTATTGGCTAGACTTTTTGTTGGCATTAGAATTGTAGAACATTAATATTTGACCGGCATCATGAAATATACATCAGTGAATTTTTTTCTGTTTACAGATTGTAGGAGCAATTCAAAGAATTTTGTATGCTGTAGAGGATGATGCATCAGTGGTGGCTGAAGCTCAAGCCTTGAGTCCCATTGCTGAGCTGTCAGAAGAAAGAACAAGTTCAGAAACTCAAAAAAGGAAAAATATTGTGAATATTGATGTTGATGCTGCTGCCATCACAACATTATCTCCAAGGCAAAGGCTGTCTGATGTTGCTGACGTCCATTGCAGTGGGTCACCTCTTATGATCTACTGATTGAGCTGTATTCTGTATTCCATCTACCTAGCAGGATAGGTATCTCTGCACCTCTTCTCTTTCCGTATATTATATCTACTCGTTCCATATATTATATCTACAGTATGTTACTTCTGTTTAATCTTCAAAACATACTTCAGAAAGTGGTGGGGAGATGAAATACAGTTTTTTTTAAGTTAGCCTGAGCTTTTCGGCCTAGGTTGTTTACGGATGAAAAAGACTTTTCGGAGATGACGTGGTAGATTTTACCTGATTACGAACATTTAAAGCTGTTCCATATTCTTCATCGTCGAAAGCTGTTTCCAATTGTTGCCATAAATTTTAATGGCAAATTTGGCAATTTTATTTAGTTCTTGAGCAGTATATCTTGGGTATAGGAGTACTATTTAGTTTACAACCAGACCGCAAAGTTTTTGCAAATGACATGTTCGTAATCATTAAAGGAGGGTTTGAAAAGTCATGATTGAACATTAAATCCCTATTACAAACTAATAATTAACTGGGGTACTTTAATTTGGGGAAAACAAAGGTAGTCTGTAGGAAATTGTGGGGTGTTAGCATGATTTTGAGGATCAACCCTCCTTCCAAGGCTAAATAAAATGTCCCTTCAAGACTGAAGTACCCAACCACAAACTCCCTTAGAAACATGAAACAAGGGAGAGAGAAATTAGTGTTACTACAACATCAAATACAAATTCTTGACCCATAAATTTTCACCTTCAATCCTAATCGTTTACTCTGAAAAATTGAGTCATAAATGTTGATACCATAGAGATTTCTATGCTTTTACTTAGAAGAGCGTGCAGGTAATTCACCAGTGACATCTCAACAATGGCAATGTCTTGGTTGACCGTCACAAGAAACTAATCTTGCGATTCTAACTTTGCAAATTTTATTGTTGCACGAGGAATCGTCAAAGGCCTAAGTAGACTAAGTGTTGCACGAGGAATTTTGGTGGATGGCATAATGTCCAAAATCACAAATAAAGGTCCTCTACTTGTAGTAGGGAGGCTGAAAATGGCCTTCTAGGAAGCTCCATAAAGTTGTTCAACTTGTCAATTTGTGCAAATAGTGCTGTAGTACCCGTCAACTTTTATTTCTAAGCAAATAGTTTGTCAATTTGGTGGACGGCATAACGTTCACATAAATTGCCAAGTTGAGCAAATGGCGACAAATTTGAATAAATGGTTGAAAAAGTTGGGCTCCTAAAATTAGTTCTAAGTGTGCTACTGTAGTGTGAGATTATAATTTTTGTTAAAAAGCTTTTTAAGTAAGATGATTTTATTATATTATTATAAATAATATGATAAAATTATTTAATTAATTAAATTTATTTATTTATTAATAATAAATAAAAAATTATAAATAAATTTAATTTTTAATTAATATAGTAAAAAATTTATAAAATTTATTTTAAATTTATCTTTTATTAATTGAATAGACTTAAACGTACTATTTATGTTTGACAAAATAATATAGTTCTACTTAATTTTTTTTAACTTATATCACATTCTCCCTCTCATTAATGTGGAGACACAATTTTTAGAAATTAATTAAATACATTATACATATATATGTTTGAATTCAACATGTCAAATAACTTTATGATCTCCTTAGATTTTTGCTTGAAAATAGTGGTATCGTCTTTATCGGCCATGATTTCTTCGCTTGGTTTTGGAATCTTAGTATGAATGTAAGTAAGCATCCTTGGTACATATAATTTCATTAACTTAAAAGGTCTTCCGAGTTTTGTGGCTCCGAAATATTATACATTTTGCGCGAATCAGAGAAACTTTGGTTTATAATTGACAGGGAAAAGAAATTTAGTATATGTACCGTTCACTTACTAGGGGACCCATTAGCACAATTTGGTCCATGAATCACAGCAAATTCATGTCAAAATACAATTTACCACCGCAGAAAATAACAGAAAAGTTAGTGCCCTTTATTCTTCTTGCACAAAACTTTGCTCGAATCCAATTCTCCATCCTCTTTATGCCTTGAGCCCATAAAATATGCAGAGCATACATTTTCTCTTATGCTTCTCTAAAGTTCTCTGCTTTCTTGAGTGTCAAGTCACAGCTTGTTCCTTCTCGAGTTTTGAAATTTGAAGGTGTGTATCCCAAGTCTTGTCTTTCTCTTTAATGATTCAAGTTTACGATTTTTCTATTTATGTTTTGTGTTTGGTATTTATTTTCTCATATGAATGATTGAATGAATTAGCACAACAATGGGTATGGCAATATCAAGAATGGTGAAAGCGCTATTTGCAAGGAAAGAAATGAGGATTCTGATGGTGGGTCTTGATGCTGCTGGAAAAACGACCATTCTTTACAAGCTCAAACTTGGAGAGATCGTTACTACCATACCCACCATTGGTATTTAGTCCTCTCTTCTTTGTCCCTTCTACTCATAGGCTGTGGAAAAATATTTACCTCCTAATTTGTCATAGAGAGGAGTGTTTTCAGGCCAATGACAAAGGACAAACATATCAAATTTTGTTATAATATTGTCTCAAGATTCTTCTACTGTTGAATTTGTTTAAGTAATAACTATACAATTAAGAAAACTTCTCAGGAGTTTATGATAGAATCATTTAATTAATTCTTGGATAGTTTGTGAAATACACCCTCTAATAAATTCTTATCATTTATGCGTTAACTTTTCATGATCTTCGAGCTGTACAAGTGGTAAGAATTTAATAAAATGTTACTGAGTATTCAAGATTTTTCCTTGCCTGGAACTTGGCAACTTTTCTCTCATGTGAAGGTTGATAAAAAAGCCAGTTTATGGTTATGAAGTGTCCAATTTAATTTGTAATTTATTCACAATTTAGTTTCATTGCCATATCAGTGAATTATTATCAAATTCAAATAGAAAAGTGGAAAGATCTGATTATTCATTATGATTTTTTGACAAGACAGGATTCAATGTGGAAACTGTTGACTACAAAAATGTTAGCTTCACTGTGTGGGATGTAGGAGGTCAGGATAAGGTACGGTGCGTATATATTTTAGCAAGTATGGACTGATCCTGCAATATAATTCTTGTAATTTTTATCTATGCAGATAAGGCCACTGTGGAGACATTACTTTCAGAATACACAAGGCCTTATATTTGTGGTCGATAGTAATGACAGAGAAAGAATTGCTGAAGCCAAAGATGAACTCCATCGTATGCTGAATGAGGTTTAATTATGTCATCTTTAAATCTTCAGGAACTTTAAAATTTTTAAATTGTCAAGGAAGTGACCAAGGGACTTCAACAAACTTTTCTTTGCATGTTACAGGATGAACTACATGATGCAGTATTGCTTGTGTTTGCTAACAAGCAAGACCTTCCAAATGCCATGAATGTTTCAGAACTCACTGATAAACTTGGCCTGCACTCACTTCGCCTGCGTCACTGGTAAAGGCACTAATATCTTTCAAACAATTCATTGAGGTTTTATCATCAATGTTAACAATTTGGTCTGATTACTGATATTTGAAAATTGAGTTGTGCAGGTATATCCAGGCTGCTTGTGCCACTTCTGGACAAGGACTTTATGAAGGTCTCGATTGGCTCTCTAGCAATATCTCTACCAAGGCAAGATAAACCAGTCTCCTTTCAGCTACGTTCCTGATACTTTTTGTCAGATTATTTTGGCTAAATTAACAATCTATATTCTTTGCGTTTGCTCGCAGGCCTAATTCTGTGTTGCTCTTGCTTCATGAAAGCTTAAGTTTCCCTATTATATCCATATTGTCACCAGCTATAATCACGTATTGTCAAAAGAAAAACTTGAGGCTTGTGTTAGTGAATAGAATGTAATTGAAGCTTTATATACAACGGAACATTCTCTCCTGTTATCACTTGCTATAATACTATGTTTTCATGTCATGAAATAAGAAGGAAGCAAAGTCTATACCCAAAGTTGTTGCACATGCATTTAGTGCACTGTAAAAAGAGGGCAAGGTATGTTTTAACACCACTTATCTCATGAATATTCTATTGGTAGGGGAGAAACTAGAGCAAGAAATTAGAGAGAAAGGAAAAAGAATGGAAGAGAGACTATGTTTTTCTTATGATTGGAAAATACATATATAGGAATAAGATTGAAAGAGTTTTTTTAACTTTACTAATTTTTAACATTAATTTTTCAATCATTAAACAAGTACGTTCTTAAAATTGAGATTAAATTTAATGTGTAATAATTAAGTATTTGATTAGTGTCATTGATGGGATATTTTTATTAGCATATATGCAACACATTTGATATTAGGAACAAGGCTCATTTGTATTTATTTTTTATTTTTACAGAAGTTAATGATCAAGAATTTGACCTTGAACAGGGCAACAGCAGAGGAATATTTTATAAACAAGTGAACTTTGAATTTATAACCTGAAGAGATCAAAGTAAAAACAAGTACAAAATTTGAGCTATACATTTACAATAAAATGAATTACTGTTACGGATCTTGTTCATCCAGTTGGCAGATACGCTGGAATAGAAGTGCTTTCTGTCAAAAACTTTTAAAATCACATATGAGAAACCAGTATTAGTATTAATTCTTGGGGTATCCCAAAAAAGCACTTTTATCTATTTGAGTTGACACAAATTCCACTTCCAAACACACCCTTTATCACAGCTAGTAAGGAGAGAAGTTCTCATACAAAGTTATATCATGGAAAGTCTTTTGTAATACAGGTCTCCAGTCCAGACCTCAACACCCACATGATAATAGTATCAACAATTCGGCAGTATTTAATACCGGTACTGTTTGAATTGTAGGTCCAATCCCACATCTCTGTTTCGATGTCATAAATTATGGGGTTGCCATAAAGTTTAGTTACAAGTTCTAAAAGATATGGCAATAATATAACACCATTCAAGAGTGAAATTTCATCTGTTCTGATATATAAATTATGAACTTCTCAATGTTAGTTGGAAGTCATTGAGCTTAATTCCAGCCTCAAAAGACTACTGGTTAGAAACTGACATTTCTCTGAATGCCATCATTTTTTGTGTTTCATTAGTAGGTAAGGTGGTTGTTGACAACAAAGGCTAATCAGACATCCAGATTTGCAACTGCAGACACCCATTTATTGACTAATAAATTTACTTAATTCTTTATTCGTAACACAACAACATAAACTTCTTCTCTTTTAGTTGCTTGTCCTCTTGAATACAGACATGTCCATAGGTTTCAGTACAATATTGTTCAGATTTGTTACAGACCTGTTTCTAATACAATTGTTGAGAGATTATGCTTTCGAGTCAAGCGATTCAACGAACATGATACGAGGTCTAAGGTCTTGTATTTAATTAACAAAGTTAAAACACAATTATCTACATATTCAGACCAGTAAACGTGAGAACACAATTGTCAGATGCTGGAAAGACTCGAGAGCAATGGTCAGTATGGCTTGAAACAGTCTAAAATATGTAAAAGTCAGCGGTCTGAACTCTCAGAAACAAACTTCCTATTTCAGAATCAGCATCAAGAGAAAAAAAATATGTGCTGAACTTAGACAAATTCTCTCCAAGTAAGTGAAAAAGACTGCTATTTCTAGCTGTTTTCAACAACTCACACCACTCTGTTCTTTCACATGTTCACTACTAACCACTCTCCAATTTTTTTTTAAATTTTATTTATAGACCTTCGACGTTTTCTTCCTCATTTCCCTCATTATTGTTTGCCTTTAAGTCAAGGACAAAAGTCTTGCCTTGTGGTCAGAAAGTCATATCCCCTACTTTTATCATGACTTTATTTTATAAATTAATAGTTGATTCAGTGTTTGTTAACATATTACATGTATGCCTAATCTCTTTGGAAATTTACTACAGGTTTAAAATTCAGTTGAAATTGTGGATATGATGTTATAGACTTGTATTCTTTGCCAATCCCAACTCCAACCAGATGCATTATTGCATTTGCTGAAGAAGCAGTACAGCAGGAAAAATGATACAGAGCCCTTTTGGTGGTGGCAAATAGTACCTTGTAAGTTGAATTTGCCCAATAATTTTCTTTCCAAAACCTCAATTACAGAACACAGTTGCACAGGCTAGAGAGCAAATTTGAGCTACTCTTACTACCTCAGAATAGGTTATTTTGGTCATATGGTGCATGCAAACTGCGATCATAAATAAAACAACTGGCCAAACACAAATGTTGTCAAGACACTTGATGTCCCCAAATAAAAATCCTATAGCATTTTTGATTTCCTAGCATTGAATTAGCTGTCATTAAGAGGGTCAAGAGTATCTCTCTCTGTTTAGTTGTGATCTGTACCTTTATTTAATGAAAGTCTCACTGTATTGTAGAAGTTGCCAAAATAACAACCCAAGAAAATAATGAAGCAAAACTACCATTTGAGTTCAATTAAATGGCTAGTAACATCATTTATAGGAAGTAACTATCACATGATTCAAGAATTATTGTTGGTGGGACAGATCCTTAGCTGTTCCCTTTAAACCATCTCATGACCAAGACATTATGCCGATTAGTATCAAACAATACTGAACTTTAAAGCAAAAGCAGAAGCATGTGCAGGACCACAAAATTAAAGGACCAAAAACGTCAGCACAAAATTATAAGATCATTCATCTAATTATACTCTCACATTCATAATTGTTTAACTACTCTCCCACCTGTTGATTACTTCAGGTTTAATTAGACTTGTTAAATACCAAAATGCACGGGCAAAGCTCTTCTTCCACTCGTCCTTCTGTCATTTTTTCTTGTGATACAATTTTGTCTTTTTATGATACAAACACTAACACAAAACAACCCAAAAACCCTGAAATTCACCCTACAACTTTTATATTCTATTGAGTAATCACTCTTTATCCTGAACTAATTCTTTTAAAGATAACAGATATTTCTTAAATTTCAGCTTAACCTATGAATTATTTGAGTAAGTAACCGAAGACAGAGCACACTTATAATGAATACCCCAAAAGTAGTTTGTTTCAGCTTGCAGATAAATTCATTTCTGGTGATTAGTTCTATATATTTCTGTTGATTAGTGCTATGGCATTATTTATGTCCAAGGGTCATCAGATATGTGGAAAGGAATGGGCAAACACAGCATTTAAGCAGGCAAACTTTCTTTATTTTTATGAGTTAACTGGCAAGGGCATCCATCAATTTGAATTTTTCTTAAAGCAGACTGCATCATCTTATAATGCAAACAAGTTACTAAAATTATTGGTGCATTCATATTTCTTTTTCTCCTAACCAAGATGTATTCCTATCATGTGTATCTTTGTTAAATGACTGCACTTTTGCACATCCAATTGCTATTACACTAGATGCACAATGAAAAAAATGCTAACATGGTTTCAACTGCATACTCCCAACATGCCAAAAAGAAAACATATACACAACAGGTACAAAGCCATGCTGATAATAGCGTTGGAAAACAATCAATATGTGAGTACTAAACTCATTAAACCACAAAAAACATTAGTGAAGTATGCAATCAAACCTGCTAATTATTGTAGATAGTGAAGATACACAAAGTAAAGGGCTACTACTCATCAAAAGAATTAGACAATAGACAGTTACTAAAATGAGTATGAAACGTACAGTTATTTTGTTTATTATTTTATGTTATTGACAACAACAGAAACTTGCAGATTGCCCTAAATGTATAATAGTTTTCATAGCAACAAATTTATGTTGTTAAAGGATGTGAGGAAGAGATTGTTGCTGTCAAAATCCAGTTATTCCTCAGATTTTACTCTAGTAGTTCACCACTATGAAGAAGCACAAAAATTTGTCAATATGTTCTATATTTAAACAGCTAATCACTCTCTGTGCATCTCTGGTAAATGAGTCAAAATTCACAAATGATCCTTCTCTCTCTCTCTCTCTCTGGTCTAAACTTATAAACCAGTCGATATGCAGGGCTTCCACCAAATCACTTTCATTTGGAGAACTCGTCATTCAAGATAGACAAACAAGTAAACTATCACCATCTATGGTTCTTCCTGCATTTAATTTTTTTAGGTTGATTAGGGGCTATGGCAGTGTAGATGAAGCAGAGTTCAGGATTAAACATATTAACAAGTCAAATCAAGAGATACAAGGAGAAACACAATATATGCCACTCTAAGGTAAAAGTCCATGAATTCTTTCATTCTCAAACCATGAATCCATTCAACTCAATTTTAAAAGGTGAAAGAGTGCATCTTCTTTCATTTCTGCCTGATTTGATATTAAAGTTTAAGTCAGAACTGCAATGCTAAATAAATTACGAAATCAAAAGTAATTTCACATTGAAAAAACATGCTTCCAGTATTAGAAAAAGCCTCGTATAATAACACGTCCTATTGTAGATATTAGGACAAGGAAAGACTAACGAGGGCTGCTAAGCACATCCACAAAAGTGGATGTCAGCGAAGGCAATCGCATCTGTTGAATATGGGCTCTGCTCCTTTTAAATTGAGGTTCTGGTGATGGTGAGATTTTTGATGCAACAGGCCACGAGTCATTTGAGCTGTCACAGCTGAAAGTGGCATCAATAATACCACTTGGGCTCCCAGGGAAGGGGGACAGATGCCTGCGCTTGCAGCTCAGCTTTTGGCTTCCATTACCTCTTGATAATTCCAGGAAGAGTTTGTAACACTCCTCTACTTTCTCCTGCTTAAGAGACGGACAGTAAATTAATTTTGGTATCAAGTTTGATGAAATTACCAAAAGCAGAACATAAAAGATGACATAGAAACAGAAGAACTCATATAACTAGGTGCAAACCTCATTGATGTTAAGCACACCCATGAGCAGATTCTGATATTCCAAGGGATTCAATGGCTCAACCTCCTTAATAATATGAAGCATTGTTGCAGTAGCCAATGTAGAAGGAAGATAACACACAAACCTTGAATCTGGAATCAAATTTGGTACTAAATATCAATATTTGAAAAACAAAATACGGTTGCAACTATTTTTATCAGGCATGTTCCGAAATTAGCAATTAAATACTTCTTTCGATTGCTCACCTGCAATGACAGAGAGAAGCAAACGCTCACACCTATAGAGAAACTCCCAGTGCAAGTGAGTCTTCAACCCAAGCCTTCTCGCAATGTGATCAAAGAAGGAAATAGGGGTCACCGGATTCATCCTCCACTGAAGAGTGGACAGAACCAGAAGCTCCATTCTCTGTATAGTCTTTGCCTCAAAAACATATTTTGACTCCCCCACCTAGACGCAACACAAAAACCACATCAATGACACAACTTCTTCAATGCACCACACAAGAAAACACAAAACAAAACTGCACACTAAGATTCCATGGCAAATTGAAGAATCACAATACGAGAACCCGATATCGATAAATCAATAAAAAGCTAAAGACGACACTAAAAATAAAAGCGACAACTTTTTCAAACACCCAGATAGGAATATTATGATAAACATACTTGCAAGTCCAAAATAAGGGGCACTTGAATCTCTTCCACTTTGGCAGCCAGAGACAAGCAAGCCACAGCAACAAGTTGACTCATCCAAGGCTTGTCTTTATGAAACTTCAGGCTTGAAATAAACCTATCAAAATAGTTCACAGCAAGAACAACAGTCAAAGCATTGAACCCATAGTGTGCCTTAACCCTC
Organism: Xylocarpus granatum; assembly: GCA_019650275.1. Taxonomy (NCBI): domain Eukaryota; kingdom Viridiplantae; phylum Streptophyta; class Magnoliopsida; order Sapindales; family Meliaceae; genus Xylocarpus; species Xylocarpus granatum. Next base: position 213,487 of record BNST01000138.1, on the reverse strand, counting down.
AATACCCACTCAACGGCATCTTTACGGGCCAATACTAAAAACTCGTCCGAGATTGGATCACAACAAAACAAGTTCTCTTTTTCTTTACAGATCAAAAACAACAACTCATCGTCATCCCAGAAAAGGTCATGTTCAAGCATAACAGACGGCAAAGGCGACTCCTTTTTCTCACATTTCTCACTCTCGTAATCAATAATACAACACTCATCCTCAAAACTCTCTTCGTCACAATAGAGACCATCAAGAGCCAGTGTAGCAGTTTCAAGTTGCTGAGACTCATTTTCTTGCAAAGCCATTCCCTTCTTTGAGGAAGAAAATGAATCCTCTGCTCATTATAACATGAAAAACCCAAATTTTGGCGGATCTCTCTCTTCCTTTCTCTCAGTAGACTCTAGTCTGAGAGAGAAAGGAAGGCACAACGCGCAGGCGAAGGGTTTTATCTGGAAAATCTTTCTCGCCTACCCTTTTTTCTTTCTATTTATTTCCTTTGTTTTATTTTATATTTTCTTCCTCCTTTTTATTTTCTTTTATTAATATGTTATTTTTGGGACTGTTTGGCGCCAATGGAAAGTAAGACGTAACGGCACGGAGGACGAATTTCTCTCGCGAAAGTGAAAACCACATGTAGAATCGGACATAAAGACCGTCTGCCTCCGCCTGCACACTGCTCAGACACAGACAGGAAAAGCGAAGCACATTGAGCGTATCGTATCGTATCGTTTCGCTACGTATCCGGTATTTCGTAGATCATCACGCTCGAGATAATCTTTCATAATTTAAATTCAAATTATAAATAAATAAATTTATATATTTTTTAAAATTGATTAATTTGTATATGAAATTTGAAAGACATTCTAATAAAATAAGATTAAAATTTTATCTGAGAATACAATACAAATATGAATGTTAAATGGACCAAACGGTGCCCGAGATAGGATGACGGAACATGTGACGGTGAGAGCGGTCCAGGCAGGAAGTGTGGGTGTAAGAGGGTTGACCAGATCAAACAGAAACTTGTCATTCTTTTTTATTTTATTATTATATTATTATTTGTCGGATGGAAAATCGGGCGACTCGCCGAATAGATATTTATCGGTAAATAAAGTTAAATAATAAATTAAATTTTTAGACGATCAACTCAGTCTTACTCTGACAATGGATACGTGGACCAATCGAAAGTTTTCAATGGTCAAATTTATGACATTAACAGTGTGAATATATGGCTTTATTATTTTGGCTTAATTCAAAATTTGTCCCGATGATTCGCTTCATCCGCATCGTGTCGTCTCGCTCTCACACGTGTTAAATTACCCTCGAAATTGAATGTCATCGGGTGAAATGACAACACGGGTAGCTTCGTGGGCGCCAAATAGGCGTATGAAGTTCGTACAAATAGAAAGATTGTCGTTGTAACCAACCGTCTTTTGTCGTCTTACTTGTGTCTGTTTTCTCACCAAACAGAAGAAAGAAAAGCAAATACGACGCCGTCCCGGCTCAAGTTGTGTCCTTATTCAGTCTCGTTGTTACAGCGCGTCACTGCAACAAAAGGGAATCCGACTAAATTCAACGAAAGAATTTGAAAAAGAAAGGAGGGAAAAGGGAAATCAAAGACATAACGTGTAATTCACGAGAGAGGATAGGATTGTAGGCAGGGAGCACAAAAGGGACAGCTCGTAAGAGAGATATCGAGAACAGACGAAACGAAACCAGCCCAAGAAACCCCTTCCCTAACCTCATAATCTCTCATAATTGTTGCCGTCTTGTCAGCCATTCGCCGTACGCTATCGATGGTGTGCCCCCATTCCCTATGATCATCCATCCCCCGTATTTATATGTAATTTGTGGTAATTATTTACAAGCTACCTGCCGTCAGTAACTCGATTCACCTAAGTTAGTAAATGCTAGCATTGCATCTCCTGCGGAATGAAAATTCCTCTTCGTTTTCGTTATTAATTGGTGGGTTTGATTTGATCTGTGTCTCGGTTGGTGAGTCTGTTCTTGACACTTATTCATAATTATTGCAGCATGCCATTTTTTTTTACATTTTAAATTAGCTAAATGCATTAAAAAAAACACAAGCCATTTAAGTCACCAACTTACTAGCATTAACAAATCCGACCATAATGCAGATAGGCTGCAGGGAGAATTGAAGTCGTTGAATAGTGATTTATGCAGACTTCATAAATTACAAATGTCAAAGAGTTATTGCTGTCATCATTGTGGATCTTTCTTCAATTATATCTTAATTAACATAATTCTGTCATCATCACAGTCTCTTTTTCGCTAATAACATCATACACATGCATGCATGCACGCATCAGTAATTTCAGCTTCAGAAACCTGCCATTGCCAAATTTGTGAAAACTGAAAAGGGAAGAAGAGCCATTGCCAATGCCAATGCAAAAGCTTACGCGAGTATTATTCTCTCTCAATTGTTTGCTTTGTTTTAAGTTAATTATTAAATAATCATGTCTTTTCAGAACGAAGAGATGCATCTGTAGATACTCTTTTTTGGGTCCGCCATTTCCGATGACTTTTAAATTTTCAAGCAGTCTGATTCTGATTTTCTGAACGAGCCTGAGATCTTCCTGAGCTTTCAGTCCATTGAAACAGTATGCCCTCTGGTGCCTCTTTCTACGAAATATATAAACACGGTGGGTAAAAAAGAAAGAGAGAAAGCTAGCATGCATCATGCTTTTGTGTGTGTGTGTATATATATAGATATAGATAGTATATATATATATATATATTTTGTGTTGTTTGCCCTTTTTACACTTGCACGATAAAAGGGGTTCTGCGAAGGCAGGCCACCCACGATAGATATCTAAACCTGTTTCTCTTCATCTGTTTAAAGACAAACTGATGGAGTGGGGGTTACAAATTTCGGCCTCAGCATTTCTCTTCTCTTATTTCTTTATCTCTTTCTTCAATCTTTCGTGGCTCGAGCTGCGAGGTGGAGAGAGAAGAGAAAGACAAAGAGAGAAATGGGTGTCATTTGAAATTTGATTGCGGAGGTGGTGGGTGCAGGCAAAGGCCAAAGAGGAACCACACCACACCAGTGTTGTCCTGCCAAATCCAGCTTTCAAGTAAACAATAAAGTTACCATGGAGGAGTAGTTTTGATGCTGTTGTACATACATTTTCCCTTTTAGTAGAATCATGCCCAATTTTTGCCATTATTGAATTCGTAACAACAAATAACAATGGCAAAGTCTCTTTCTCTCTTTCCCACAAACACACGCATCAAAGGTATATAATTACATGCGCCAGCCATATGCCATTGCCACACATTTAGCACTCACTCCTCTTCACTTTTGCCATGTCTTGCCTTAATCAGAAACAAAAGCAATAGTTTGCTTGCGTGCAAGCAAAGATAAAAAATGATTTCGGTTTGGAAAATTAGCCCCTAAATTTTTGGTCTATATGTCAAATGGACATTATACACTTCCATGCGAGACATTGTGCAATAAAATTTCTAGTTATGAGCAAGTACATGGGTAGTATCATTGACGGTCGTGTGAATTTAGAAACAACGGTCGGCCACGTAGCCCAAGGGCACTACCATTTATTATTATATTATACTAATTTATTTATAATTTTTATAATTTAATATTTAAATAAATTATATTATTTATATTATAAACGTACATATATTAAAATAATTATATTATATAAAAATTTTAATTTTTAATGTACTACTAATATAATATGATATTTTAAATTAATACTTTTATAAATATAATAAAAAATAAATACAAATATTCAAAAAATTATACATGCTTCATCACCCGTCGCTAAAATTATATATTTGATGAGAAATCAATAACCAACCCTTAAAACTTTGAAAATTAAGTAAATGGCCGTAAATTTAACTTAACACGTGAAATTCTGTATCGATTAAAAAATAAGATTATAATTTATTCTTCTTAATTAATTTAAAATTTTTTAAATTTAAAGTTTAAAATTTATAATATTAATAATAAAATTGTGTCATTCTAAAAACGAACAATATTGTGCTCAAGTGCGGGGAATGCTCTCAAGGGACGTTTAATTTTAAACGAATATGCCCGCGTTGAGAAATCGACGACTCAGAACTCTTTTGCCATCCACCCGAGCAACTGTAACCATTCCATTACCCCACGGATGGTCAATCCCCACAGGCTTTAACTCGCATTCTCGGTTTGACCATCTATTCTCAATCAAACACATTGTGATAATTGGAGTGCGACATACGATCGATAATTTAGCCTTCACAGCTGCTAAATTATTAATATCAAGACCATATTGTGTGACATCATTAGTATCAAAACGATTACAGTCACGTCCTCTTTTATAGATTTTTTTTTCTGATAATTTCACTGAATCAGCTTCATCCTTCATGTGGGAATTACAAAAAGATGATCAATAGTCCACAATCACCGAAAAATTTGCCATACCGTTGCGGATGCACATGCTATTTAGGTTGTCTCTGAAACTTAAAACGGCAAAAAATGATTGTTTAGACTGCCTTGAGTCCAATTATCCTGTTTTCTCACATGCAAGTTTGGCCCAAAACTCAACACAGACCAAATTTATTCATGCCCAGGCCAGCCAGTCAAATGAGCCAGTGCTGTGTAATTGTCGGAGTGACCTTAATCCCACTTTTTTTTTGTAAAATGTTTTACTTTCACACGTAAATTCTGCCCCAATTTCTGATCGAATGCTATAAGATTTTCTAGAAATCTTAACAATGACCATGGATTTTTAACGTCCCTGACCACTCGTTCTACTTTGAATGTCTCTAAGTTTGGCCGGTGGTCACAATTACAGGACAATCCTTTGATTAATAGTTATGTTTTAACGAACTAGAATCGTGTCCTTTATTTTTTGATAAAACGATAGTAATATTTTTAAATATTAAAATAAAGACGAAAGCCTCGGCTTTCCTTGCATTTAATGTTCAAAGATAGAACTGGATTATTATAATTTATTTGCATTTGAAAATGATTCGCCGGAATTTAAGACCGTCTAGGCTTTCGCGGCAATTCGCAAGGCCGCGTATCGTGTGTTTCACTTAGCACAGAAGTTAAGTGTGGGGACTCACAACTGAACAAGTCATCGGGTTTGACGGCCCTGATCAAACATTCGTTCCACATCACGAAATCACGAGGAAATTCATGCAGATAGGAAAGCGCGTTCCCGGCAGCAGCGAGTGTGTGATGCCTAAATAGAATAGTCGGATGTGGCGATTACAACGATGACACGCACCCCTTTTGACGGGGCCAAACTTGATGAATGAACCAACCAACGTTATCTGGCTGCTTGTCTGTCCTCGCCCAATTTCAATTGCTCCTTATATTCGTAACGCTCGCCAATATTTCTCCGAAGCTGTTGCCTTGAGGAGAGTAGTAAAAAAGGACAACAGTGGTTTCTTCCGCGTGTTTTTAAATCGCCGATGGGCCAATCATCTTCGACCGCGGTAGAACCGAGCGATCAGTTTAATTTCTTATCTCCGGCGATTCTTGCGAATGAGTTTGTTGATATTTTCGAGGAAAAAAGTATTAATACTCGGGATTACTCCGCCGATTTACCGGATGATTGTTTGGCGTACATTTTTCAATTCCTCGGGGCCGGGGATCGCAAACGATGTTCACTTGTGTGCAAGCGGTGGCTGCTCGTCGATGGCGGGAGTCGTCACCGACTTTCTCTCCATGCGCGGGGAGAGATATTATCGGCTCTGCCATCGCTTTTCGTGCGCTTCGACGCTGTCACTAAACTCGCTCTCCGATGCGACCGCAAATCGACTAGCTTAAGCGATGACGCTTTGGTTTTGATTTCTCTTCGTTGTCAGAAACTCACGCGCCTCAAGCTCCGTGGCTGCCGCGAAATCACCGATCGCGGTATGGTCACATTTGCTCAGAATTGCAAAACTTTGAAGAAACTTTCATGCGGTTCGTGCGTGTTTGGCGCGAAAGCTATTAATGCGGTTCTTGATTATTGCTCGCTCGAGGAGCTAACGATCAAGCGGCTCAGAGGAATCCACGACGGAGCTGAGACGATCCTGTCTGGAGCCGCCGCGGCTTCTTCTCTGAAGTCAATTTGCTTGAAGGAGCTGGTTAACGGTCAGTCTTTTGAACCTTTAGTGGTCGGAGCTAAAAATCTTAAAACTCTGAAAATTATTCGCTGTTTAGGAGAGTGGGATAAATTGTTATTACTTATCGGGAATGACAAAAACAAATCTTTAACTGAGATTCACCTTGAAAGGCTTCAAGTAAGTGATGTTGGATTAACAGCCATTTCTAAATGTTCGAGTGTTGAATGTTTACACATTGTGAAAACTCCAGAGTGTTCAAATATAGGGCTTGCTTGTGTTGCTGAGAAATGTAGTTTATTAAGGAAGCTTCACGTTGACGGATGGAGGAGTAATAAAATTGGAGACGAGGCTTTAATTGCTATAGCCAAACATTGTCCTAACTTACAAGAACTCGTTTTGATTGGCGTTAATGCAACACATTTAAGCTTGACAGCGATTGCCTGCAATTGCCAAAAATTGGAAAGATTGGCACTTTGTGGGAGTGGAACAATTGGTGATGCGGAGATCGCTTGCATTTCTGCCAAATGTGTGGCGTTGAGGAAGCTTTGCATTAAGGGATGTGCTATAACGGATATGGGGATTGAAGTGCTCGCTTGGGGGTGTCCCAATTTGGTTAAAATTAAAGTTAAGAAATGTAGAGGGGTGAGTGGTGAAGTTGCAGAGTGGTTGAAAGAACGCAGAGGATCCTTGGTTGTTAACTTGGATGCTGTAGAGGTTGATGTTTTGGATGCTAGTGGTTGTGAAGGTGGAGTGCAACAAAGTGGTTTGGAGTTTCCAATGATGCCTGGGCAAGTAAATGGTGCAGATGCTTCATCAAATGTTGTTGGTAGGTTGGCATTTTTTACGGAAAAGTTGGGACTTTTTGCTGCTAGGAACCTCGTACCTTGCTCATTTCGAAGGTGGATCAATGTTGAAAGCAGTTCAAATGACAATTTGTGAATGATCTAAGAGTTCGAAAACATACTCTTGCTTTACATACAATTCTTGTGGTTTGATTGATTGAACTGTCTTTTATGTTTTAAACCCGTCTGGGATTTTTCGTTGAAGTATATTTTTTTGAAATTTCTTTAAGTCATTACGTGCAAAGATGGCAGAAAATGAACTGTGAAAGATTATCGCTAATGCTGCCTACTGCCATCTGCCAAAGCTTCAAGGATATACTCCTACAATAATTCATTTTGATATTCGCTTTTTCCCCTGCCCCTCAGCTTTAATTTGGTAGTAGGAGTAGGGATTGTTTAGCGGTGTCAATTTTACTTTTTAATAGTTTTTGGTCTCATAATCATTTGTGGCTCATTGATTCTGCTCTGTGTCTGCTGCTTTCCTCAGCTATGCGATAATCTGAAGTTGCTGCTTTTGATCATGACTTAAGACCAGCGATGTTCTGTACCCATACATTCTAAAGAGTTCATGCTATTGCAATTAATGATCTACCAGTTTGTCATCAAAAGGTTCTTAGATTTATCTGCACCAACGAAATGTAATGCGTTACTGCATGGATATTTCTCTCTTTGAAACTCTCTTTTTTTTTCGTTGTTAAAATGTAAAGGAAATGCTAAATCATTGGTCGTTGAGGTAGTCCATCAAATTATATTGCAGTTCCTTCACCTCATAAAATTGAGGATTGCATTATAGTTGTCAGAATAAGCATGTAGTCTTTGCTTGGTTAAGAGTCATTTTCTGCTGTGTGTTGGATTTTCCATTCACAATTGAAAAGCTACGATGCACAGATATTTCAATGGAAGCCTACTGTAGAATAAATAATATCTGGCTTGGGTATTTGCACCCTTTCAGTGGGTAAGTGGTTGGTAGGAAATTTTTTTGTGGCGGACGTCAATGAATTTGACCAAAGATCACATTAAACTTTAGTCTGAAAGCATTTAATAGATGGTTGGTTCGAGAACCGACAAAAGGAAAAGAATTCGGTGGGAAAGGAAAAGAGATTAAGAAATTTCTATTCTCATCTAAGAGTTAAAAAATAATTAAAATATTTAATTTATAAATAAAATAAAAAATAAAAAATATATTTATTTAAAACAATAAATTATTTTTCATAAATAATTTTATAGTATAATTAAATAATAATAAAATTATTATTTTTTTCTTTTTATTTATTTTTATACTAATCAAGCATGACTTAACTAGTAAATTGAAATTAATTTTTGACTACTTTAACAAGCCGATTATATAACAATTTATTAGGATGTTTTTAAAATTCATAACATTTTTTATCAATACATTACTAAATGCCAAGAAGTAGATGAGTTATAACATTATGATTTGCATTAGAATATTGTGTGATAACATTAATGATATATGCTTTACCTTTTTATATTTTCTTTAAAGATATAGTTTGTCTATTTGCACGAGGAAGTAATCAAATCAATGCATTGGACTTCTGACGGTGTCTAATGGGCCATTTTAACAGCAGGATACAAGCCGTTACGGACTTTATTTTCGTGGACCTTGTTGGCCGACACGGCCCGTTTGCCATATCTGGTCAGAGCAAGAGTGCTCAATTGTGTGCAACCGTTCCACCGTCTTTCCCGTTCAAAAGAGAGTAACGGCTCTGCTTGTAGTGGAACATGTTCGTTGCTCCTCGTATCTCCTTAACCCAAACAATGTACTTGAATCCATTTCTTCTTCTTCCTTCTCTTCTCGCTAATATCTTCTTTATGATTGGAAGACCGATTCTCTCTTCTCTCTTGTCTTCCCTCATTCTGCACTGTTCTTTCAATGGCTGCTGCAGCTGCTGTTGATCACTTATCTATTGAAGCCAATCCTCTCTTGCTCGACTTTGATTTTCCTCCTTATTGTCTTATCCATGCCGATCATGTTAGGCTTGAGATTCGTGCTCTTTTGAAAAAGTCGGTATGTGTTTGTCTTCCGTGGTTGAGCTGAATAAGTTTTGGCCTTTTTTCTGGGTTTACTTCATTTTTTTTTAATCTTTTGCTGTGTGTTGATTCATGTGTATCTCATGTTTACTTCGTATTATCATTTTAATTGTGTTCTGTCTGTTTGCTTTCTATTTTACTTTAGAGGAAAAATAATTGGCCTTTTGGTCATTCATTGTAATATGGTTTTCTGAGTTTTGATTGTAGGAAACTGATCTCGAAGAACTGGAGAGAACAGTGGCCAAAGTTGGTAGAGCCATTGGTGAAGATTAAAGATCGATTATCTACAGTTTGGTCAATAGTCAATCATATTAAGTCTGTTAAGGACAATGCCGAGCTCCGTTCTGCCATTGGATATGTCCAGGTACATTGCTTATCATATATTTTTATATATATAATATTACATCATGCATGCATATATATTTGATTCTACTTTGGAATTGCATGCAACTGCAATTGTCAAACCGATGTCTTAATATTTGCTTTTAGACATAGGATGGCTGAACTTCATTGTGCAGCTCAGTAGTATCTGTAGTAAAATAACTCCTTGTTTTCTTTCCCTTCTGGTGGTATTAAGATATTTGGCTAAATGGCCATCTAAAGTTTATTTGATTTGCATTAAATCTGTGTATTTACACAACATTGTTCTCTCTTACTGATGCACATATTATATGGTTTGGTTTTCAGCCAGAAATGGTGAGATTTGACCTGAGGATGACAAAGCAAACCCATATACAGCGCATTCAAGGCTATTCAAGAATCTCCTGACTGGAATTCATTGAGTGAGTCTCGCAAACGTATCGGGGAATGTAAGTATATTCAATTTTTGTTTCGTATGTGTGCTTGTTTTTATACAATTTCATGTCCCAAGAGTAGAAAATGTCGTCTTTCTTCCTCTTCTTCTTCTTCCCTGTTTTTTAAATTAACACACTGGGAGGTGCATCTATCTGGTTTGGGTAATTCTATATCTGGATTGTGTAACTGTGTGTGTGTAGTGTGTGTGTATATATATATTTTGCGTGGTTGTAAATGAGTTGGGTCCATTATACTCTCTCATCTACATAATGCATCCAAATAATAATAACAGTGTGTGCGTCAATGGCGGGTTATGCACAATTCCTGTGCAAGGGAAAGTTCTACAAATTGGGTTGTCTGTTGCTGAGTGTGTAGTTTAGTACATGTTCATCGGAATCATGAACATTGGATAAAATTCTATAATTGAAAAGGTTCATTAAATGACAAATTGATACTTTAGTGCTGCGTATTATTTATATGTTCATTTCCTAACGAGCTTCCTAATGGGAGTACAGGCTCACAAAAACACCCAAACAGTGATCGTCATACAAGCAGTTCACTGCATTGATGTTGTGAAACACCCACAAAGGAAAAATAAATGGTTAAGTGATACTTTTTGAAAGGTTTAGTCACCTGATGTTAAACCAAACATTAGATAGTTGGCCGATATTTACCCATGTTTTTAATTTGGATAGGTGAGTGAATGATATTTTTATTCCTTTATCATTTAAAATTGTTGAACGGTGTTGACAGAATAGTAGTTATGCGATACCCTTTTTGAAAGTTCTTGTAATTAGATTTTGAAAGATGTTGTAACCTCTAGTAGTTGGCTTATATTTATCTGATGGTTATTGACTTTCCAATTAACTTTTTGTTAATACAAACTTTATGTCGATTGGCAGGAACTGGCAGAACTATCTGAAGTTTCAGGACAATCAATGGGATGCCACAAAGGATTTTGAAAAATTAGTGACAGATAAGAAAAAAATTGAAGGATTGCCTACAAATGCTCTTGATTTGGCCTCGCAAAGAGCTGCCTCTAGGGTATTTTATATCGAAATCTAGTATGTTTCTTCATCTCTTTCATTCCTCAAGTCGTACTACAGCTTGTCCTTTTCCTATCCATTTTTGCCTCATTCCTAAATCTAATACCAGGGACCTGAAAATGCAACAGCTGAGAATGGTGCATGGATATTTACGTTGGATCTTCCAAGTTATCTGTCTGTGATGCTACATGCTCAAAGCAGTCCTCTGCGCGAGGAAATTTATCGGGCTCATATAACTCTTGCTGCCGGTGGTGATCTGGACAATAGACCAATCATTGACCAGATATTGAAGCTTAGGTTGGAAAAGGCTAAGTGATGCGGCGATTTGATCTTATCAAACTTGATTAACTAGTTTTCTCTTCTTAAATTTTTTATAATCTATCCCCGATCACATTACCACTTAAAAATTCGTACATAACCTTTCACTTTCTTAAAACACCCCTACAGACCCATTAAGTTACTCTAATTACGAAATTTTCATCTACCCAATAACTATACTATATACCAGCACCTCTTTCCATCCACAAAAACCCAAAAATATATACCCATTAGATCTTGATTCACCATTAAGATCCTTGAGGCACATCACTAAGCGTCTTGGTTAGAATAATTATGCTGAGGTATGAGTCATTTGTATGTCAAAGTAATAATGCTTCCTTTCAGTAGCCTTAATGAAGCATATGATTTTCAGGTATGCATGGCAACCAGAAAGCATTAGAGCTGAAGCATATGTTTTCAGTAGCCTTAAGAACTTCGGCCATATTTCTCATGCCAAAAGTTTTGCGTGGCCTTTTCAACCTTTCTAAGATGCTTTTTGAAATTGACATTGAGCCAGATGACGGTCTTGTTCCTGTAATTTATATCAACTTCTTCATTCCTGCTCTGCTGTTTTGACTCTGGTAGTCTCTTGATATACAACTTGTATACACATGCTTATTGTTTAACAGATTTGGATCAATGATGTGAAATTCTATCACGTCAAAGATGCTTCCAGAATTCCCATTGTGTATTTCTATATTGATCCATATTCTCATCCATCTGAGAAACAGAAAGGTGCATGAGTAAGTTGTTTCACGAAATCGTCTGTTGACCCGCAATAGTGCTCCAGTGAGGCTACCTATTGTCAACATTGTATGCAACCAAACACCACCAATTGGTGACAAACCAAGCCTTATGACCTTCAATGAGGTGAGTTTATGTTTCAAAACACCATGCATAGGGTTTTGATTTTGGCCATAAGTTAAGATGACATCAAGAGAGCAATCGGCTGCTTGGTCGTTTATGTTAACCCAAGTTCATCGTATGTAGTGGAGGTTTATATGGTAGTTGGTTTTGTAGTATTTCATCTAACCTCATCTTAATTATATGTATTATGTGATTAATATTTTTTTATTATTCAATTCTAATTGAGAGAGGATTTATAAAGAGTCAAAATTCTATATCGATAAAAATATAAATTATTATAAACTCGTTATTATAAATTTTTTTTATAATATTTAATTCACTCTAACTGTAAATTTATTATTTTAGCCATATATCGATATTTATTAAGTAATTTGAGTTTAGATTATGTCAGTAAAATCTCTAATTTTATGTATATTAAGCTCGTAAATTCTGTTTTTATCATTATTTATTTATTTTCATATGTAAACACACATATAATTAAATTAATTTTAATATACAAATTGTGATTAATTTCATACTTATACATCATATGAATCATATATATATATATATATATATATATATAAAAGCTTCCACTATGATGTCTTAGATAAAAAAATTGCATTGCACACTAGTATATTTATATGGCAAATTATAAGCTAAATACAATATTATATGATTTATTATTGCACTAATATTATTTAATTATATTTACGAAAGATATTTAATAATTTATTTGTGATATTATTACTCGTTTACTATCACTTAATTTAAAGATTAAATAAATAATTCAAATAATTTGTAAATATATTATATTTTAACTTATGATTAAATAAAAGAAATAAATTATATTTACGAATAATATTTTATTAATAATAAAATTACATATACACACGCCAGATAAAATATGAATGACTAAGACATATTCTAACAGGTTCTGACTGCACTTTCCGTTCTTTCTACTCCCTTAATCCAAATTTTTCTGTTTGTGTTTTCTTGTTGTGGATGTCTGTATTCGTTTTACCGTCACCATCTTGATAGGTGCTGCAACCACCGTGGCTCCGCATCCTTGTCTTAGTTAGAGGGCTCATCGATGGTGATCAAGTAAACACTAATTCATACTGCCTTTTGTAGGTTAGGACTCTCTTTCATGAATTTGGTCATGCACTTCAGCATATGTTAACCAAGCAGGACGAAAGTCTAGTTGCTGGCACTTCAGGGATAGAGGGAGATGCTGTTGAATTGCCATGACAATTCATGGAAAACTGGTTGCACCATAGGTAATTTCTTCTGTTTAGCCTAAACAATCATACCCATGAATAATTTAGGTTGTGACAATTTGTGCATGTTATTTCCGCAGAGGTACTTTAATGAGCATTGCACGGCATCATAAAACTGGGGAGGGTCTCCCTGGAAATGTATGCTCAAACTTGCTTGCTGCAAGGACCTTCTTTGCTGGAAACAATGCACTTTATCAGGTTGGTAGGGCTTGGGATCCTTTTTTTTGTATGATGGGTCCCTTATGGCAATATGAATCTTAACCCCTGTTCTCGTATGCATTTCTTTTCAAGGAAGTGAGATTTACCAATTTATGTGGCTACATGGTTTCTGTGCTGCGATGAGTGGACATTTTGGGGAATATGCAGGTGAATGATAGGCTTTGTGATTTCTTACTTTAGAATATTACTATTTAGGTAAGATATGCCAGTTTAGATTTGGAACTGCAAACAAATTATGTACCTGGTGGGTCAGAATCTCTCTTTGATGTCACAGGATAGGGAAAAGAACTTTGCCAATTCCTCCATGGTCAGGAAATAGATTTCTTTGTGGCTTTAGCCATATATTTGCAGGTTTGTTCAATTACTAATCTTTTCATTTTCAGTGGTAATTTTACTATTGACATGCAACCTACTCTCAAAATTTATGTACAATTGCTGCTTCTTGTGAATAACAGGTGGATATACTGCTGGATATTACGCTTATAAGGTATGCATTCCCTTTTTCTTAATCTCTTGTCTGCCATAATTACCTCTTGAAAGATGTTACAATCTTGTGATAGTCTTTAGTTTTGAGGTGCTGGCAATGCAAGTAGATTGTTCACCGTCTCTTGTGATCCCTGTCCCTTCTAGTCTTTTGTTCTGTGACTACAGAATTTTACCTGCTAGGCTTAGAACACCTGCCCAAGTGGTGAATGAGAAGTTGATCGATTTTTGTGGTATCTCAGATGAATGTGTACACAAATTGCATTCATTTTGGTATTTTGTTTTGCCTGCTAGTGTAAGAACACCAGCCCATGTGGCAAATAAAAAATGCGTCATGTTATGGTATCTCTCGGAGGAATGTCTACATAAAATGCATTCATTTTGTTACTTTTATTCTTTCATTTTCTTTTCTTTGCTAAGTAATTTGAAACCTAATACCAATTTTGCAGTGGGCAGAGGTGTTGTCCGCAGATGCTTTCTCAGCATTTGAGGAAGCTGGAATGGATGACATCAAGGTATAGTGATGCTGGACTGGTTCGCAGACCTCTTTGTTTTGCCCCTTTTAAAAATGTAAAAGAATAAAACATAAATATTGATTACTGTTTGTTGCAACAGGCTGTCAAAGAAAAAGGGCAAAGGTTCCGGAATACCATGCTTGCGCTTGGAGGAGGAAAAGCACCCGGGGATGTTAGTCGATACAGACTTCTAAGTTTTGCCTTTTCCTTTGCTGCCTTTTTGACAATGGTAGAAGTATTGCATGTGCCCCCGCGCGCGTGCGTATTCTTTTGATCTGATGTTCCTATCATTTTACAATGTCATGTTTAGGTCTTTGTGGAGTTCCGCAGCCTCGAACCTTCAGCAGGTGCACTGCTAAAGCATCATGGATTATTACCAATAAAATACACTGCATGAGCTGTCTTTTGTTCATTTTCATTCTGATGCTGTTCTAGCTTGGTGTATTACATGCAGCTTCAATTCTTCATTTAAATTTGTAAACCAGTTCATGATCTAAATTCAAAGATCAAACTGTTCTTCATAAGGGCTGTTTTGCTTTTTACATCTCTCAGGAAATAATTCTAAGACCGACACGTTATCCCAAGGATATGGGATGTCATGATGACTCATTATCTTAAGAACATGGACAAGACTTCCATGCTTGTACTAACATTATTGTGTAAAATAAGGGCATGAGCTTGCTTGCCTTCAAAGAGGAGATTATTAGTGTTCCAAAGTGAAGATTACAAATAAAGGTGCATCAACAACCAAAAGCACAAACGAACTGCTCTTTTTGTCAAAAGAGAAGCTAAATAATATCCTCGGGAAGACAATGGCGAGAGCTGGAGGAATTACAAACGCCGTGAAGGTAGGAATAGCTGTTCAAGCTGATTGGGAGAATCGAGAGTTTATCTCTCGCGTTTCTCTCAATGTTCGTCGCCTTTTCGAATTCCTCGTCCAGTTTGGTATTCCCACTTCCTTTACATGTTCATTTATTATCTGACCTGATCGTTTCGGTAATTGTTGACCATTGAATACGTAATCGGATCAGACGCTAGTCAATTTCTTTCCTTCATAATCTAAATTTCGGGTAGCCTGTTCAATGAAACCATTGTTCAAATTTTCACTGTTGTTGAGAATTCGATGAACCAATCTGAAAGACCTTTGTAGTTTGCTGTTTATTAGATCCTAATACATGGTTTCGAGTATTGCTCTACTGGGTTAATTTGGAATTTACCTATATGAAAACAGTAAGCTTGTTCACTTATCAATTCCAAAATGATTAGCTTTGAGCAGAGATCTGCAGTCACAAAATTTCTCTTTGTGGGATCATACATCTTTCAGATAGTTAGTGGTTTATTTGAAGACGGGTAACAAAGAGTCTCAACTTACAGATGGATTCTTTTTTTATGCTCTCTTAGAGGCTACGACGAAGAGCAAATTGGCATCGCTGAATGAGAAGCTTGATACACTAGATCGCCATGTAGAATTGCTTGAAGTCCAAGTGGGAACTCCATCGCTTTTCACAATGTGATGTTGTCTGGATCATGTCCTTGTAGAAAAACAACTCCCATGTAAGCTCTTTCTTCTTCGGGCTCTGAATGGGCTTCTTGTTCTTGTAATCCAATAGAGAAGTAATCCATCCCTTCTCTGTCTGTATGTTTATTTCTGTTACCAGTTTGTGGAACAAATATTATTACCCAGCAACTTATGCTAATACTAATTAACAGAAGATTATTTTAAAGTTCATATTTATTCAGGAGAAGTGCCAAGGGATGTCTTAAAAGATTAGAATTATCCTTAGCTGCATGGTGACTTAAACCTTTGAACATGGATTATGATCCTTTTTTAATCTTAATTTTTTTTAAAATATTAACACATAATATAATTAATAATAAATAATTTAAATTATATTTAAATAAAATTTATAAATTAATTTTATATTTTATAATATTAATCTAAATTATTTTATTATTAGTTATATCATGCCGTTTACTTAAATTAAGAATAAAAAAGACTATAAAATATCTCGATATTTTAAATAAATTTATATTAAATTAATTTATTACTTATTTTTTTATTTTAATTAATAAATATAATAAAAAGACTCAGTGATGTTATGAAATCATAATGTATGGAGCAATTAAGCTTTGATAGCTGGTGCCCATAGAGGCATATGGATGTTTTTCCAATAGATGACTATTGGCGTCTTCCAAAGCATTAAATTTTGTTTCTTGTTCATATATACGACCAAAATGTTAGTATATGGGAATATCAGAAACAAATTAAATAATTAATTAATTCAAGCTAATGACTTGAAACTTTGTGATCATCAAACAATGGTTTGAGTTTTCTGCAATGAGCACTTGATTCAAGGTCATAGAAACACATGGATTTCAGAACAGATTATCGACGGATTGATTTCATCCATATATGAAGATCGTGATTGCAAAAGAGAAATAACAAAATCAAACTTCAAGTTTGGAATAATAAAGCAGAAGTTTCCAAATTAAATAAGCAAATCCATGGATGGATTTGTCATGTCCTCTGGTTCTTTGAAAAGAATCGGAGGATTATGTAGAACAAAATCCGGTAGATAACTGCCCAACCCAACATTATAATAACTTTCTCCCACTTCTCCCATTCCTCCGTTTTGATATCCAGTGAATTTAAGATGTTGACTCCTTTCACATCATTTCCAGCCGGATCTTGCCCAAAAGTCTCGTTCGTCTGAAACTGGTTCATCAACAATCCTTCGTAAGGATATGTAATTGTTGAAACCTTGTTCATCCATTTCCAATATATTGGAATATCATGGCTGTTCAGGAAGTAGCCACAAAACAAGAAAAACAAAGCAGTGAAAGCAATGACTGCTGCATAACCCAGTATGTAATTTGGCACCACTGAACTCACAAACACCACGAAAGAGTTGGTTGATACGAGGGAAACATAAAGAACCACCAAGAAATATAGGAACGACCCGCGAAGTGTTAAAGCTTTCCAAACAATACCGGCGTAGACAGCTGCTTGCAATGCAAGAAATGGAAGGTGGGTGATGAGACCAGCTATGGTGTAAGAAGAGGCTCTGTAAGCATTGTGTGAAGTTTCGCGGATGAAAATGAAGCGTTCTTGGATAAAAGCAGGGACAGCATCGTTGGAAGAGAAGAAGAATATACAGACAGTGAAGATGAAAAAGCTCAGGAGATTTGTAATTCCTTGCATAGTCTTGTCAGGTTTCATGAACATGGTGGCCATCATTAAGCCCATGACAGTGAGGACCATGAGCCTTGACAAGAAGAGCTCAGGTGTGCGGCGGATGTTCTTAAAGTTGCGGCGCATCAGAATCCAGGTCTCTGAGAAGAAGGAATTTGCAAATTTTGATCCAAGATGCTGAGCTGCTGAGTTTGGTTCGATATCTGGGGTTAAGTAATCGTTTTCATTCACTGTGTAGTCACTGCTGTGAGGTGTTGGTGTTCCATGGAAGATTTCACTTGAGTATGTGTAGTATCCTGGAGATGAACTGCATGCACAAACAAGCACTCAAACATACATAGACAGGGCAAATTTTAAATTCAAATTCAGTTGATCCCAAGAAATATTTCATGCGAATTATTTACCTCATTGGGTTCTGCATTTTCTTATCATGTCGTTGGTTAGAAGGCGTAAACCGCAGTGTTTGCGCAATTCCACTATGGCTAACACTCCAAGACCTTGATGTATTATTGTAAGGGCTTCTAACACTATGATCAAAATCGTTATTAAATGTAGGAGAATTTCTCATAGTTTGCAGTGGAAGGCGCTTTCCATTCTTTCCTTGATCACCGCCACCACCAGACCTTTCCAGCAGATGCCGATGAGGACGAGTTGTAGTTGGTGACGGCGCAATGGTTGAAATTGCTGACATTTCCTCACCGGATATTGGCGGTGGTTTCATCCCCGTTCTAGCAAATTCAGCTAAAACCTCAACCCCGAATTCAGATTGATCATATTCTTGTATCACATCAATTAGATATTCCATGGAGTTTTCTCCTTTGGGGATTTTTCGTCCCATCCTGTTAAGATGGACCGTGACATCTTTCGGTGATCCTTGAAACATGAGCTGCCCTCGAGCTAGAATTATTAGATGATCAAGGAGTAGCTGAATTCTTGATGAGGGCTGGTGGATTGTGAGAATTACAGTGCTGCCAGAGCGGGCAATGTTGTGCACCTTTTCTATAACGCTGTTTGCGCTGGTCGAGTCTAGACCCGAAGTTGGCTCATCCAGGAAGAGCAAAGATGGCCCATGGATTATGTCCACGCCAATTGAAACTCTGCGGCGCTCTCCACCGGACACTCCTCTTGTGCCTTCATCGCCTATGTAGGTGTTCCTTGACGTCTACAATGAAACAATTTCATCAATTAATTCAAGGGAAAAGAAAAATTATACACTCGAGAGATCAAAACACTCACCGATAAGCCAAGCTGGTCGATCATGTTCTCCACTCGCTGATTTTTATCAGACCATGAAATAGGTCCCGAACGAAAATCAGCTGCAAACATCAGAGTCTCGTAGACAGTAAGCATTGGAAACAATCTGTCTTCTTGCATTATATACGCCGAAGTCCTTTTTATCAAGCTGGGGCTGGCTTCCAAGCCATCCAAAGAGACTCTGCCTTTGAGACTCCCACTTGCAATCCGCCCGGCTAAACCATCCAAGAAGGTAGATTTTCCAGCGCCACTAGGTCCCATGACAGCGGTGATACACCCCTTAGGCGCATAGCCAGTAATCCTATTCAACAAGTCAACTTCATGACTCAACCATTTCCCATCAATCTTCTCCCTCTTTGTCACAGTGTATGTCAGGCTTGAAAACTCAAGCCCACCCGTGAAGTTTACAGGCTTCCCTGCTACGTCGATCACTGTATCAGGGCGATGACCATTTTTATGAGCCATAATATAGAGAAATAACAACAGGGGTACTAGTAATTTTTTTCCTTCTCTAGAGAAATTTATTGCATGGGAGCTAAAGAGATCAGCTTTAATTCTTCTATTTTTCTGGTCTCCTAAACTGGAGTTCTTGCGTTGATGCTGAATTATAAGAAGAAGAGAGAAGTTCTGGTGGGGCAGACTGAGGAGGTAATTCCAAAGTTTCTGTGAAGTTGTCTTCATTGAGGAGTCCGTTTACAATTACATGCTTCTTGTATTCTTCATCCTCTACTTTTGGTTGTAGTGTGTGCAATCTAGCACCGAATTTGCCTGCCTGTATTAATCCAATTCTTTGGAAGTAAATTCGCATGCAATTCATGTAGGTAAATTCCTAACATGTATTGGATGAATATGACCTATACGTCCTTTTGGCTTGTTGTATGTTTTGAGATGTCTTTAGCTCCAAAATTAAGCTAATCATTTCTAATTTTAATCGTTTTATGTTAATTTTGGCAGAGGAAACAAAGCTGTTATTGTCAACATAGCTTTCTCAAAGTAAAACACCAGCTTATCTCTAACCTTTTCTTAATAAATATTGGAGAAAATCAATTCTGAATTTGGAACTTGGGCAGCGAACAAATTTTATGTTTCCCAGAAGACCTTTAACTGGCTCCAATCCATTTTGAATTAACTTTTCTCTGTCTTCTAAAACAAAGCATCCATTATTCCAAATATGCAGCATCAAGATTCACTAAAAACATCCCAATTCCTAGCTGTTAGCAAGACATTACTTTCCCTCAGTGTGAAACCTGATGGTAATCCATCTGTCAAAGTTGCCATTGCCGATGTGAGACTACGGGACTTCCAATATTAAACTATTGCTCCTTCTAGGGAATTATTCGAGTTGTGGGAACTTTTCGTTCTGTTCTAGATTTACAATACTTGGGGAATACTTGTAATCTACTGTCGTCTCAAGTCACGGGAGATAAAACTTTAAGAATACCTTGGTGGGATTGTCCCAACAACGAAGTATGATGCTTCAAGTTCTAAATTAGTCAGAGTATTACCTGCTTCTCCATTTCCTTCTCTTTAAGTGTGAGAAAAATGCAAGTGCATAAAAGAGATGATATTCAAGAAACTCAACTACCAATTATGTAACATTCATGGAGGATTTAAGGATCCACAGCAGTTTGATAACCAAAAGTGAATGAGCGTCAAACCAAAGTGAATTACATGGTATTGAGTTAGCAATCACTATAAACTGAATGGCTGTCATTAACAAGAAAAAGCAGGCTGTTTTAACACTCTGACACATCCCGTAGTCACCCAACATGGTGCCAGTACTATCCCTAAATAAAGCTCCATACGCAGCAAGGCCTGCAATTCCTTTGCTCAAACCATCTGGATTAGCTCTTGTCCATGGTAAAAGGAGGTTTCCAAATAACAATATGAATCTTAGGAGTTTTATAAACAGTAAGAGAAATGTCCAAGCTCGTGAAGATAAATGTCACGTAGATGAAAAATAGTACAAGTGGTATTACATCCAGCTTTAAGTCCACCCCCTATCTTTGAAAAATATTACAGTGCCAAAATTTATTCCTGATTTTCCAACTAAATACAGCACATGTAAAACATAAACAATCCAAATATGAGGAAGTTGAGATATAAAAGGTTTATGAACTATGAAACTCCAAAAATCAGTTAATGAAACTGAAGAGGGAATGGAAGTGAGAAATAGAACCCAACCACTCAGTGGCAGAACCATGATGAGGCCTGGGGGTGAAATCTGTAATTTTAGTACAATTTTATTCAGATTTTTTGGTTTGGCCTCCTAAAAGTTTTAATATTTTCCCATTATGGTCCCCATGAAGGCTAATTCCTAGTTCCACCCCTGTAGAACTGCCGTACACTGAGCACATGAGCATCTAACAAATAAATGATTTGAAGTCTTCAAGCAGCAAGAAGAACCAGAAAGCATGCCCGTAGACACACTATTAATTCCCCCAAGTTGAACACTATTCTAGAAAAATCCACCACTTGAATATATCCTAGCATCAGTTTGAGATTGGTTTGTGAATAGCTCCCAGGTAACGAATTTCACTGAAGTAAAATCTAAGATAGAAAATAAAAATAATTGGAAAACATCAATTATTGTCAAAATAGAACCTAAAAAGATCAGATAAGAAATTCATAAGAGAGACGGACATAATACATTATCGTGTTTATGTCAAATGTTCATCCAACAAAATAATATTCTTTTTCCATGAAAATATTCTGAAAACCATTTTTGCAATTAAAAGTTCAGCATAACATAGTTCTTGCAGTCAATAACTCATTTACTCGCTAGTGCGATATTCTTGCTACTTTTGCCAATTAACAAACCTGCTAGAACATTCAAAAGCTACATCTAGCAGTGTCTATGGAAAACTTAAATCACAAAATTATCTTCACAACAGTTTCTCTAAGTCATACAGTCAAGGCTAGAAAATGGATGAATATATGGCATTGTAACACAGGACCATACCTTCACCAATTAGAACCCACCAGAGGACACTTCTTCATCAGCAAGAAGGACAAAACTTATTACCACAGTACATTCTCTAAACCCAAAAATGGTTTCATGTTTCAACTAGTTCATTTTGCAATTTGCATTTTTATTTTCGCATATCAAATATGTTGACAAGTTCTACTACCAGGCTCAAATAACATTCTCCTGCTCATCTTCATTCCTCCAACGCGGCTTTAGATTCTGCAATGGGCTGGTATTTCAACTAGTTCATTTTGCAACTTGCATTTTTATTTTCTCATATCAAATGTCTTGAAAAGTTTCCACTACCAGGCTCAAATAACATTCTCCTACTCATCTTCAATCCTCCAATGCAGCTTTAGATTCATTATCAAATACTTTGCAGAGAATTTCATAGCTCCTCTCAACTCCGGTCAATGGATCAACTCTTGACGGTGATATACTGGATACGATAAATCTCAGCTTACTTGTATAAAAGTTCAATGCTGACAAGTTTGCTTTTTGAACCGTGAGCACCATGGCACCCATATGGTTCTTGCGAGCAATCAGCTCAATCAATTGCATCAAGAATTTCCCGAGTCCCTTCCTTTGAACACAAGGTTCAAGCTGTAGTTCATAAACATAAAGAACCGGTACATCTTCCTCCACACTAAATCTGAAATGTACAAACCCAACAATTGATCCCTTGTTTTCAGCACAATTAATCTTCTTCCCATCAAATACTTTCAACACGTCATTGGCACTTGCATTTGGAGCCTCAAGCTCACGAACAAATATATAGCGTGCTTCAGGAGCAACCATTTCTCTGCGCTTCACCTTCTCTTCGGCAGGCCACTCAGACCCATACGGCCCCTCCATATTGGCCTTCAGAAGGCTCTGGACATACTGCTTCTCAGCAGGGGAAAGCTGATCCCCACACCCAGATTCCAAACGTACAGAAAGGCCATTCCTTTCATAATGACGAAAGGAATGGAAAGAAACGAGATGATCCCTTTGAGCAGAAGCTGATTTTATGAGTTCATCAATTGCCTTCTTCTTTTCCAATATCTCTCTACGTTTAAGCTTTTTCTCTCTGTTAGGAAGCCTCCTCGACTCCATTACTACTGAGCACTCCACTAACTCCTACTCTCTTCCCAACTCTTATACACTTCCAGAAAAACACCTACAAGATTTAACAGCCTCACTTTGATTTTTGTAGGTCTCGAACAACTTGAGAAACAAAATACTAATCGCAACAAGATTACAAATTGACAACAGAGGAGAAATTTTAAAAAATGAATACAAATAATGATAAATTCTGCAACAACTGAAAGAGAAAACGAAGGAAAGAGAAGAAACCTCCTTGGTTTGAGCAGAACGAAATCAATCGCGAATGCTCAAAATTTGCAGATGGGGTATAGAAGGTCGCGTCCGTGCTAGTTTTGTTGTTGTTGTTCAACCATTTTGAGGAGGTGAATAGCCAGCAGCGATTTTCAAGCAGAAGAGAAAGGAAGACAACCCGGAAAAAAGTAGAAGACACAGACGGTTGTTGTGTGTGGGGCATTAGAGTCCCGGGTCGGGGAGGGGGAGACTATAAAGAATCATTATCAAATTGGCCCCTATAGTTTCTAAAAATAACAAATAAATTTATAATTCATTGTCATCAAATAAAAGTGTAAAATGACCAAATGGACTCAAATTAAATTTATACTTTGAATAGGGAAAGTTCAATGGGTAGAAAAGTCCAATAAATTAATTGGAAAGCGCATATAAGTAATTAAATTTTCTATAATCATTTAAAATAAAAAATCAAACTTTTCCTATGTCATCAGCTCATCCAAACCCATCATCAATCTTCTTTATTTTCCTTTAAAGCAAACTTTTCCTATGTTTCTCTCAATTCTCCATCTATTTTCTTCAAAGATCTCTCTCTTTCTAGAAACTTCCATTTGGAATTGAAAGCTTAAATTAGGCAAGCTCAATTCAACAATTCTTCATGAATTTTCATTAAGTTTTGGTAAAGTAAGGTTTTTAATCATTTTAGCATTTTAAATTTTTGTAATTTGAATATTAAAATAAATATTTCAGTATTATATTTAGTTTTTGGGATTGTGGACTTAATTTTGATACTTTGATATTGATTATAAGTTATATGTGGATGAGAAAACCTTGCTATGAGATTTCATTGCATGCAAAATTGGTTAAATAGCAAAAATTTTCGGTATTGAATTAGATTATGTTGAATCAATTTGTAATTTAGTCCGTAGTTTGAGGCTTAATTTGAATTTAAAATAGTTATATTTGATGTTTAAAAATTAGGCTTAAAGCTTGATTTTAAACCAATTTGAATCAGGTTGAATTTAGTATTAATAAGGAATGAAATAAATTTCTGCTAATTTTGACTCCTTTAATAGTATATTTATAGTACAGTCTACTAGAGACAAAGTTGTAATTCTCTTAAAAGCTTTTCCATAAGTACTTATAAGACCAATTTAAAATCCAATTGCCACGTTAAAAACACCTATTTCTTAGTTTTTCATAGTTTTCTTTGGGCAACCAGGGGCTGCTATGTTGTTGATAAATTGGAGTTACAGGTTGAGCATGCTGTCTTCTAATTTTGTAAGTCATTTTTTAATCTCGAAATTGAGTAATTCAAAAATTACCGAAAAGTGTAGAAAGTTTAATTTACTTCTTAAAAGAGTAACCTAATTACTTTTGAAATTACTAAACTACCCTTAAATGTCAATTTGACTAAAGGCTTTACTAGTTTATTTACTTGATTTGCTTATTGATTTTATATGATTGAACTGCAAAAATAATCACAATGGTAAAAGACAAAGAAAAATTGCAGCAAACTCAATAAATTTTGTTGCACACTTATTCAAGAAATGGAGGTGCTTATTTATTATAAGCTTACAAGCAACATAAAAAGGCCAAAAACTTTTAGATTTTGTTACCATCATCTACCACTAATAGAAACTTAAGGAGCAAGATATTAAAACTAATAATGACTAAATCTAAGTTTGAATCAATCTTCAACACTCCCCCCTTAATTCAAATTTGCACACTCCAAGCTGACTTATGAAATAAACATGATTGTCACAAGAAAGTGATTTTGTAAGAATTTCAGCTATCTGCTCATTTGTGTTGCAATACTACTTCAAACTAATTAATTTATTTGACAGAAGATCTTGAATAAAATGAATCCGGATGTCAATGTGCTTTGTTCTTTCATGCTAGGCTAGTTTTTTTGACATAGCAATTGCCACTTTATTGTCACAGTGAATTTCAGTTCCTTCCTTTTGCAAGAATTCTCCTTAACCAAATGCCTTGACATGCTGATGAAGTTGCAGCTGCGCACTCAGCTTCAGAAGAAGACAAGGATATTATTGTTTCCTTCTTTGAACTCTAGCATATGGAAGCTGATCTGGGATTAAAAACGTAACCAGACGTGCTTTTTATATCTTTCAAACATCTGGCCCAGTTGCTATCAATGTAAGCAACCAATTTGAACTCTGAAACACGACCATACCATAGTCCAAGATCAATTGTTCCAGCAATCTATTGTAACACTCCTTTTACAAAACCAAACTGATGCTTTGAAGGACAATGCATAAATATGGAAATAACTCCAACTGAGAAAGCAATATCAGGTCATGTATGAGTCAAGTAAATTAAGCCTCCGACCAAACTATTGAAATTTCTTCATTTGCTTGTTCAGTCTCATCGTATACCTATTACTTTTCATTCAAATTCCTTGGTATGGCTACAATTTTGCAATTCAACATGTTAAATCTTTTAAGTAAATCAACTGCATATTTCCTTTCCGATACAAAGATGTCATCTTCAACTTGATTCATTTCAAGCCTAAGAAAATAGTGCAACTCTCTTAAATTTGTCATTTAAAATTTTTTTTCTTCATGCAAGCTTTGAATTCATTAATGAAAGAAGAAGAAGAAGAACCTATCCAAATCATATCATCCATATAAAGGCAAATAATAAGAATATCATTTTTACCTTGTCTCTTTACGTAAAGATTGTGTTCATTCTTATTTATTTCAAAGCCATTATCAAGGAAGGAGGAATCTATTTTTTTGTATCACGCCGGTAGAGAGTTCTTAAAAGAATACGTACAATGGAAATGGTATCCTATTGTAACTCTGGCTAGTTCATGATAAGTTTGAAGAGAATTCATAATTTTTTAAAATGGAAAACTCAGCTTTGTTAAAGCTTAAGCACAGTGGTAGTACTGTGTTAAAATTTTAGATTCCACTTTTCTCTGAATATAACGCGTAGCTGTTTTGCTGGTAAGTGGTACGTAGGAAAAGACATGAACTTTCTGATTACGGCTGTGAACGAACCATGCAAAACACATGTGGTGCAGGGTTTGGAATGGTAAATGAGACAGCAATTCGGGGCTTATTGGTTTTGAGCTCACATTGTCAGATCTGGGCACTAAGTCAATCCATTGTTCCACTGCAAGTTTGGATATTGGGCTTTCACAGAGAAAGTGAAGTAGTAGCCAGTATTTTTTATGCCCCTGGTGTCCATATTTTAGAAGGTGAATGGGTCACTTGTTCAAAGAACAGTTCTCCAGTCGGGTCACACTGGAAAAAAGCAACTTGTTTCACCCCAGACTTGGATAAAATAGTCAGGTTTCTCTTGGCATTAAAGAAAAAATCAGGTTGTGACTTTCCACTCAACACAAAAATGTTCCCCTTGTGGTCCTCGGGTAAGTTTTTGACAGCAACAATCTCCAACAAGACTTGAGAAGGGTATGAAAAACATTAATGTGACATAAAAAAAATTATAAAATTTATTTTTAATTTTTTTATTTACTATTAATAAATTTTTTATTTATTTAATAAAATTATCGCATTACTTAATATGATTAGTATATAAAAAAATTTATTATAATAATTAGTTATCACATTATTTAATAATTAATATAAAATTTATATATATATATATTTAATAATAATTCATCGCTAATCTTGTCTCATTGTCATCCGTGTGTACGTGTGCGATTGTTAATTAATTATTTAATAATTAATATACAAATTTTTGTATACATATATTTATTTATTAATGAAATTAATATCTCAATGTACGTAATTTTTATGATAATCTTTGATTCGTTGTAACGAAGAGTTTTCAAATTATGAAATATAAAATAAATAATTAGTTAAAAGTAATTTTAAAAATAAATAATTAATTAAAATTTTAAATTTTAATATAAAATTAAAATAATAAAAAAAATATGTCTGAACCTTTTTTACAAGAATTGTTTAAAGTTTTCAAAAAAAACTCAAGAAAATTATAAATCGCCAGCAAAAATGATATCAAAAGCTTTCACGGAGCGATTGCTTCGTCGCGTACCACTGATAAAAGAGTATAAATTAAGTTGACAAAATCGTGCATAATCTGTGACTCCTGGATGGCATAATTCCTGATGAGCTCGACATGAATGAAACGTTGAGAAGACGTGGAAGTTTCAGCAAGAACCAATAAAGTCAAATATTGCTTACAACAACTTTGGCCTTTGCGGCAGCGAGAAAGATTAGCCGGGGTTTCCCTAATAATAATTAGCCACAACTGGTTGCCGGGAAATTCTCCACCCACCCCCACCACCGATAATGATGTCAATGAAATGGAAAATCTTCCCCGGGTGTTGATTAATACGATCGCTATAACACAATGAAAAAGTTGAAATGACAACGATAAAAACAAAATCACTGCCGGGGTTGCTACAGCCTGGAGTCATATTCATGTGTTGAATGAGTCTGATTGACATTGTTTTTTACAATTTCTTCTGTAATCAACACACCATTTGGGCAAGTAGAAGAAGGAGCAATTAATTTAGTTAATAATGGGTTATGGGATTTTTTAAATGTAAAACTTGAAATAATTTAAAAATTCAAATAAATATTAATATATATATATATTTAATGTATACAACAAATATCCAAACACTCAGTCTGTGTATCAAGATAACAAATTATAAAAGCTAGCTCAATGTCCAGAGATTGTTATTGAATTTCGACTTTACACAGGACGCCCTGACGCATGGCTCCATGACCGAGCCCGCCTGCATGCAAGTGTCTCGTTATGCACGTGCTATCTTAGACTCATACACACGCACACTTCCTTCCACTCTGCATATTATTCTTTCTCTCTCTTTAGACTTGATTAGTTTGGCTGTCAGCAAATAATAATAATAATAATAATAAAATGTCCTTCATGCATAAAGACATCTTACTTAACTTGCAAGAAAGTAATGTCAATATTAGATGACAAACGGCAAAAGCATTATTACGAGGCACGAACTACAAGTGATTTTCTAAACAAAGGCATGCGTAAATCATCGCCGTAAATTTGGTCGGAAAATTGGGTAAAGAGTAAAAAAGTACAATTGCAAGAACTGTAAACCTGACAAAGCTCGAAAGATAAACGAAAGAGAAAGTACCCTCTATCAAAGGTCAAAGCACAGAGCAATTTCTCTGCCGTTGTTGACAGGTTGTCGTGGTGTTTTTAATATTTATTACAATCATTGGTCAAACCTTCCGTCTCTGAAAGACAAACTTATTCCCCCCCACCCCACATTGGAACATTGTTTTAAAAATTAAATAAAAAATATTTAATAATATTAATTTTTATTAAAATTTATTAATATATTAAAATTTATCAATTGTAAAATAATTAAGGAATACTTGTCATGATTTTATTGAATAATTTGGTTAAAATCATCCTAATTAACGCTTTCTAGTGAGTAGTCAGAAAGTTATTAGTGTAAACATTGGTCACACAGGCACTCCCCCGCAGTCATCTATGCTTCTTCCTACTTACAATTCCAAACACAATGTGAAACAGAAGAGCATCTCGCCCATGGATTCAACACAATATCATTCATCCACAGACCATAATCTTATTATCCTCAAATCAATAGAAACAGCTAAACGTTTCAATTGTTTTGTTCTTCATCCACCACTACAAAGACATTCAATACAAATTCTAATACAAATCAAGTATCATCAAAACAAATTAGTAGCAGTGGAAATTTATTTTATAAAGAAATTACAGTGTTATTTGTTCATTCAATTAGGTGACGCAGATGCTGGAGGGGTCACCGAAACACTCGCCAAGGAGGCAGCAGCAACGTAAACCAGCCAGACTTCAACAATACCACCACCACGTATCAATTAGTAATAATAAGCAATACCCAGTTAACTAAAGAAAATAAATAAATAGAAATTACCATCCCTCGAGGAAACCAGGCTCTTTTCTGGGCGGTGGAGCAGCATCTTGGGGTGGTGCCATTACCGGAGGTCCTTGATAATAACCTGCAATTAATTCCCCACCACCAAAAACAAAAAACAACAAAAATTACAGAATCAAGGGAGAAAATCGCGTTGAAAAACTGTATAATTGACAAGGAACGAACACATAGTTGCAAGGAAGAAGAATACCTGGAGCTGGATAAGGGTAAGCATACTTGAGGTCGGCCATGTTGTCTTTGGCAAAGTTCAGAGAATGAGAGAAGAAAGGATACGCTGTGCTAAGTTCTGTATCAAACGATGCACCAAAAACAAAAACAACAAAATTACAGAATCAAGGGAGAAAATCGCGTTGAAAAACTGTATAATTGACAAGGAACAAACACAGAGTTGCAAGGAAGAAGAATACCTGGAGCTGAACAAGGGTAAGCATACTTGGGGTCGGCCATGTTGTCTTTGGCAAAGTTCAGAGAATGAGAGAAGAAAGGATACGCAGTGCTAAGTTCTGTATCAAACGATGTCAGTGTCCAGCGTATTTATAGATGAATTTGTTCAAGGGAAAAGAAACACTATTAACCTAAGCCGTACATTTGCAAGCAAGGCAAGATGATCACAGCCCTTGGTTTGAGCGGGGTTCTAATTCGTACATAGGAGTATATCAAAAGCTTTTTGAACCTTTGTCGGGTTACAACTCGTACATAGGGAAGATCGTCAACCTGTCACGTCATACAGACATACATATATTATATTCATAAAACAATGAAATATCATATCGTAAGCTACCTGCGTGCCATTGACGAATACAATCTGTCTTGCAAAACTCGTACACAGGCAAGATTCGTGGGGTCATAAAACAATGAAATATCATATCGAAAGCTACCTGCGTGCCATTGACGAATACAATTCGTCTTACAAAACTCGTACATAGGGTTTCGAATCTTGCCCCACCGCCATAGTCAAGATTCGTGGGGTTTCTAATCTTGCCCCACTGCCATGTCATACATGCATGCTTGCATGTGTGTACCAGTTCAATTACAAAATTTTGTGCTAATTCAGTTCTTCTGATTCAACAAAGTACTCGTACTTGGTAGAGTTGTTGACCACTCGAATACTGTTAAGGTTGTTGGGATTCTAATTGCCCAACTGCCTCGTTGACATGTGTACACACAAAAACAATAAATTTCAAATCAAAAGCTTTTTCTTTTTATTACCTTCGTGTCATTGACGAAAACTTCGGCCATAATTAATTACTTAAAAGAGTACCAATTAATTTAGAAAATTCTGACATATTCAAGATTCGTTGAGGGAATAATTCTTGACAAGCTTGACACATGAATGAAACGTGAAAAGACGTGGAAGTTTCAGCAAGAACGAAGAACCAATAAAGTCAGATATTGCTTACAACAACTTTGGCCTTTGCAGCAGCGAGAAAGATTAGCCAGGGTTGCCTTATTAATTAGTAGCTACAACCGGTAGCCGGGAAATTCTCCACCCACCCCCACCACTGATGGTGAATTGAAATAAAATTAACAAATTAATTTTATTAATAATAATAATGTCAATGAAGTGGAAAATCTTCTCCGGGTTGATTAATACGATCGCTAGAACACAATGAAAAAATTGAAATGACAACTATAAAAAACAAAATCACTGTCAGGGTTGCTACAGCATGGAGTCATATTCATGCGTTGAATGAGTCTGATTGACATTCTTTTTAACTATTTCTTCTGTAATCAACAAACCATTTGGGCAAGTAGAAGAAGCAGCAATTAATGTAGTTAATACTGGATTAAGAACTTTTTTAAATATAAAATTTGAACTAATTTAAAATTCGAATAAATCTTAATAAATATATATATATATATATATATATATATTCAATAATACAACAACTATACAAACACGTGTATCGAGATAACAGATTATAAAGCGAGGGTAATGTCAAAAAGTTGTTATTGAATTTCGACGTGACATGACGTCTTGACACATGGCTACAATATGTAACTCGCTCGTCATGCAAGAGCTATGTTAGATTCATAGACGTACACTTTTTCCCTCTATATTTATTATTCTTTCTCTCTCTTTAGACTTATCCATTTGGTAGTCAGCAAATAATAGGTTCTGTATAGCTTCTACCACCAATGCCGAACACGGGTGAGGGAAGAGAGTGATTCTATTATAAAGGAAAAATTGATTTCACTGGCTAGCAAAGTGAAGAAAGTACCAAAATTTTGGCAAAGTAAATATTGCAAAATTCTTAAAAGTATTGTGCTTCATGTTAATTTTGTTTCTGTAGAATCGCTGAACTTTTCTTAAAATATTACAAAATAAAATTGTTAATGGACCAAATATAGTGGGCCTTTTGATTCATCGGGTCCAAAATGATAAAACCTAAGCTGTGAAACTTTAATGTCATTTCCTTGCCACCAGTCTTTGTTCACCAAATGGAGTTTTTTCCATTAAATTTTCAAACACTTTTGGGCTTAGATTTTCTTTCGGTTCCGTGTATCCAGGAATGAGATTTGCAGATTGATGATAAAATTGGAAGGCACAAAGAACTTGGCAAGGAGATACCAGACAGCCCATCTGATGTAAATGCGGCATTTGCGACAAAATTATATAATAATAAAATAAAAAATTTTATAATATTTTAATTATATTAATTAAATTACATCATTTTATTACA
The DNA here is from genome assembly GCA_019650275.1 of Xylocarpus granatum. NCBI lineage: Eukaryota > Viridiplantae > Streptophyta > Magnoliopsida > Sapindales > Meliaceae > Xylocarpus > Xylocarpus granatum. Next base: position 181,668 of record BNST01000138.1, on the reverse strand, counting down.
GCAATAATATTAATAAAATTTTCTTTAATACTTGATGGATACCTATAAAGATAGGAGAGTGACATCAGGGAAGCCAACAGATGAATCAACCAGTGATTTTACAAAGGTTTTTCATCCATAAGCAAACCATTGAAGAGAAGTACAAGGAAAAAGGCAAGTTTGAGGAAGGCAAACAAAATATAACACTAAATCAGAGGAATTATGAAGTAATGCCCCAACTTTCATCAATTCCCCTGATATTGTTCACCAAGCTTCTACAGTGGATGGATTTGGAGTTTCATGTTGAAGTTTCAGTTTGGCAGCCCACAACTAGAAGCATGTTGGCATTTCAGGTAAAATATTAAATCATCTCATTATTCCCAAAACCACACTAAATTATTAAGGACTAATTTGTTCAAATCAACAAAAAAGTGTCCTTATTTATTGTTTTGCCAAAATACAGGAGTTTTTTTATAAATAGTAATATAGTTAGACAACGATGATGATGAATTTGAGACAGTAGATAAATATATAAATATTTTATTAATTATTTAAATATTGGGATCAATTTCGTAATTTCCCAAATCGTTGTGAATGAGCCAATAGTTTGAACGGGCCGTAGACTTTGCCCAATTCGGCAACGAAAGTTTCCGAATGTTTTCTTTGAAGGAACGAAGAAATAAAATATCAAGGATTTTGAGTAATTACAATGAAAGCCTCAAAGTCAATGTGAAATTGCATGTGGTCTTTCTCTCGCCATTATCCAAATCAAACCAAGACCAAAATAACGTGTGCTTGAATATTATTCTCTTACACAATATCATTATATTTTTGTACTATAAAATGTAATATTACATTTATACGACAATCAATTCTTAATAAGCAAAATTGGACCAATCTTTATCTTTTTATGAAAAAAATTATTCGAAAGAGATGATTAATCTTTTAAACACATTAATTATTGCATTACAGTAATGTTGCAAATTGAGATATTAAAAAGTCTAAATCAGACCAAAAAATAAAAGATTTGTTTATATTTTTATTAATTAAATATTAATATTTAAGTTAAATAGTTAGATGTTATGTTCGAACTTGCTTATTGGTTTAACGAGTTCAACTTGCTCTATTTCTATAACATTTCTAATTGTAGAATAAGTATTATTTTTGAAAAGTATACAATATTTAATATTTTTTTAAAATTTTAAATTTAAATAACAATATAAATTAAACATACATGCAAATTCTAGTTATTTTTTAATTTAAATTAAAAAGATTAAAGTAGCTTAAAGATTGAAATTTTATAAATTTTAATTTATTGTCACTATGTACTAAAATTATTAATTTTTGAATGCAAGTGAGCGGCTATATTGTATATTGGTAATTTCAGCGGCTTAGTAAGGGCAACGTTGTCACTTCATATAGATTACAACGGCTATTTAGCGAGTTGTTTTACCGAATTGGGGAAGAACAATATGGTCAACTCGAAAAGCCGTCGTTTTAAGCATTTTCGACCATAAATACCAGGAGCTGAAGCTCTGGCAACAGCAGGCATACAACGCGTTCGCGAATCTGAAGGTTTTAGCAGACATTCTCCTGTTGGCATTCGCTTGTTCACTTTCTGGTAATATTATAATTTTCTTCTTCGACTTCATAAACTTTCTTCTTACTTTGCTTTCGTCGATTATAATTTCTGTTATTTGTTAGTTTTAATCTTTATAAATGAACATGATGCTGAGTTACTGTTATATAGCAGAATTTCTTTGTTTGGTTGCTGTAAAAATGCAGGAAAAGCACAGTGATATGATGGTTTCAATTTTGACCGTTCTTCCCCTACGGTTTTCTTGGCAACCAAACGCAATAGGAGTCTTTTTTTTCCTGGGACATTTCCACTATAATTTTAAGAATCGCTTATTATGTATATGTGGTCAATGAATTGATAAGTCAGATAACAATGTTGTTTGGCTAGAGATCGATGGAAATCAACATATAATTTTGAAAAGAGAAAATTAATTGGCAGAATTTGCTTGATGTTGTTGGTATTCTTTGCTCGAGAATTGAGAAGTTCTTTTCATCAAGAGGACTGCTAAATTGGATTTGTTTTGGCTTTTGTGAGGACTGAGACATGGATGTGGAGAAGCAGCAAGAGTTAGAGTGGCTTGAAGCACAAAAGATTGAGATAAGTCTTGACCTTGTGGCTGCTGCCAAACGGCAGCTTCAGTTTCTTGCTGCTGTTGATAGAAACCGTTGGCTCTATGAAGGCCCTGCCCTTCAAAAGGCAATCTATAGGTAACCACTCTACAATTCTATTACGTTGATAAATTTTTTCAAGTTTGTTATTTGATATTGTTGTTTTCATTAATTTGTGAAGATATTCAATTGTTGACTTTTGGTTCTTTGAGTTTCACTATATCAATTTGTTAGATGGTTGAACCGGCTCTTAATATGATGCACTTCTTGATACCTGGAAATGCTTAATAACAAACTGATGCACCCTCTTTCTTGTCTTTTGGAGGCACTTCATATGAAAATGCTGTTAGTTTAGGATCTGCAATGTCAATTCTATAATGTTCATGCATTTAGAAATTCGAGTTAATCAGTTATGATATATTAGATATATTTTTCTGTCATGTAGACTATGGTGTAAACTACTGAGGCAGAATGCACGCATGCTCTTCTTAAGTGCCGTAATTTTTTTTTATTGCTATTTTGTGTATTTTCAATTTAGCAATGGTAATTTCAGGTATAATGCTTGTTGGCTTCCGTTGCTGGCCAAACATTCCGAGTCCCAGATATCTGAAGGATTTCTGGTTGTTCCTCTTGATTGTGAGTGGGTTTGGCATTGTCACAGGCTCAACCCAGTAAGTTTTCTAACTTGATTGCACGTCTTGGCTAATAATGATAAGCTTCTAAGGAGCTTTCTTGGCTTTTTAACTCAGGTGAGGTACAAATCTGATTGTGAGGAACTTTATGGGAAGACCCTTGACAATTCTAATGTGGTGTCTTCCATTCAAGGTGCTTGTAAAAAGCAAACTGAAGAAATTTGGAATAGTCTATATCTGGAGGAGCCTTATGAATTTGATTTAAAAAAAGCAACCTTGGAGGATTCTGCAGCTGAACTTTCTGGACTTGAAAAATGCACCAAATATGATCTAGTTTCAGCTGTTAGAAGACAGAGTCCTTTCTTTTATCAGGTTTGGAGATGATGGTTATTCTGTTCCTTAAGCCATCATATTTTACTTTAGTCTTTTTATTCTGGTAGTTATGTCTTAAATAATCATGCTGGTATCTTAATTTCTGTCATATTTAATTTTAGATCTATGCATGAATTATTGAAGATGGCAGTAGTATCAATTCAGAACCTGAAGTATGGAATTTCCTTTCTCTCATCCCATGTTTAGTTCCTTTTAGACTCCTGTGGCTTATTTCACTGGATTACTTGAGCACCTACTGATTAATTTTATATCCATGTATAAAAGATCCAATGTTTGGAAGTACATTCAGTGTTTCAGTTGATTTCAAAAGTCTCCCTGGTTATATTGCTATTCAATAGGGTAATTAAGAGATATCTCCCTGTTTGTTAAAATAATAGGTAAATGGAGTTATATGTAAAAATAACATATGCCTCCCCTGAATATAATAAAATCAATTGGAAAATACAAAATTACATTTGGTTTGTTAATATTTTGTTTTCTTTTGTTTATCTTTTATTATATTCAGGGGAGGTATCCATGATTTTGCATTTTCTAATGGATTTATTATATTCAAGAGAGGTATATGTGACTTTTACATATAACTCTCTCCACCTGTTATTTTAGCAAATCTCAGAAGGGGTGTCCGTGAATTACCCCTCTTCAATATGATTCCATACATAAAAGGTTAATGATATCTGAGTTAGAATGATTGCTTTGTAAAGATCAGTTCTGTGTCTGAAAACAGAACTCTCATCTTTATGAAAGCTTCTAACTAAAGAATCCAATATTAGAAAATATATTTAGTATGAGTGGGTTATAGAGTCTTTCCATATTCAAACATTTATATAGGATTTCCTGTTTGTTTAATCTGATTCAGAATGGGTATTTTGTACATAATGTGTGCTCTTTTGAACTTTCAAATACTTTTAGTTTCACTAGGGCTGTGGGCCATGTCATGAATTCGTTTAAGTAATGTGAGTGCCACTGGCCCCTCATGATGTTGTTGCTTTTCATAAACATGCATATTTGAGCATTTCATCTTCTAGTTGCTCAACCTTTTTCACTGGTTATCTTGTTGCTTTTCTGCATCAGGTATCCAGATCTCATATGAATGATGATGTCTTTCTTGAGGAAGCCGTGGCCAGATATAAGGGGTTTCTGCATCTGATTAAGAGAAACTGGCAGAGGTCCATAAAATGCTTTTGTGTCCCAACCTATGACATCGATCTTGTATGGCATTCGCATCAATTACATCCTGTTTCTTATTATAAAGATGTGAGTAAAGAGCTTGGGAAGCTATTGGAGCATGATGATGTGGACCAAGACAGAACTGAAGGGAAGAAGCTTGACACTGGGTTTTCTGGAACTATTAAGCAGTGGGAAGAGACATTTGGCTCAAGATATAGGAAAGCAGGGGCAATGTATAGAGGCACTGCACCATCCCCACTCACAAAAATTCCCTTCTCAACTAATATTGTCAGCAAGGAGGTAGTTTACTCGAAAGAGCACCAGGAGATTATTAAAATTCCAGACTTGATGGTTATGGAGGTAGTTTTTCGTCACCTTTTCTATTTCCCTAGTAAGTTGTCAGTTTACAAATGTCTACTGCAGGTTATCTCTCTCTCTCTCTCTCTCTCTCTCTCTCTCTCATTCCAGAGTTGAGGGTTATGGAGGTAGGTTTTTGTCACCTTTTCTATTTGTCTAGTAAGTTGTCAGTTTACAAATGTCTACTGCAGGTTATCTCTCTCTCTCTCTCTCTCTCTCTCTCCACACACACACACACAGAGACAGTCTTTAATTTTGATATGCTGTCAATGTCTAGTAGATCTTAAATTTAGTCAGCATTTACATGTTATTAAAAAGACAAGTATACTTTTTTAACCTGCAGCACCCAAGAAGTTGATATCATTAGAGTCACAACCGGGCATTGAAGTGTCCTTGTTGAGTGTTCTTAAAAGAATACATTCAATGGGATTGGCATCCTATTGTCTCTCTGGCTAGTGTGATAATTTTGAAGAGAATTCATAATTTTTGAACATGGAAAATTCAGCTTTGTTAGAGCTTAACCAGTGTTAAAATTTTAGATTATACTTTTCTCTGAAGATAACATGTGGCTGTTTTGCTGGTTAGTGATTGGATATGATGCAGCTGACATATTGCATATATTCTCTTGTCCTGCCAACCATATTTGCACATAGTTATTCTTTAATGTTTTTCATACCCTTCTCAGGTCTTGTTGGAGATTCTTGCTATTAAAAACTTACCCGAGGGCCACGAGGGGAACATTTTTGTGTTGATTAGAAAATCACAACCTGATTTTTTCTTTAATGCTAAGAGGAAACTCACTATTTTGTCCAAGTCTGGGGTGAAACAAGTTGCTTTTTTCCAGTGTGAGCCAACTGGAGAACTTTTCTTTGAACTAGTAACCCATTCACCTTGTAAAATATGGATACCAGGGAGCATCAAAAATATTGGCTACTACTTCACTCTCTCTGCAAAACTTTCTGAGCCCAATATCCAAACTTGCAGTGGAACAATGGATTGACTTAGTGCCCAGATCTGACAATGTGGGCTCAAAACCAATAAACCTCCGAATTGCTGTCTCATTTACCATTCCAAACCCTGCGCCACATGTGCTTTGCATGGTTCATTCACGACCTTTATCAGAAAGTTCATGTCTTTTCCTATGTACCGGAAGGATTCAAAATGCTAAGAGCATGGCCCGTGTCATTGATGAAACTCATTCCGAGGTGATCAGTCTTCAAATGAGGTATATAAATCATTTCTGCTGTAAAATTGGTTGAATACTACCTTCCTAGTCTTTTCATGATCTACATGTCAGTTTTACATATGTAGAGGTTTCAGCCTCTCTCCATGTGTGTGCATGTGCTTATACCTCTTTCATAACTAAGTCCAAGTCTGTAGAATCATAACAATATTAATAACTAATTCGGGGATTATTAGAATTGCTTCTTGAGAAATCTATCTACCACATATGAAGAAAGATTGATGTTTTAAGAGAAAATTCTAGATGGATATTCTTCTGATTATAAATTTATGCCAAAGCAGGTTTAGGGCCTCGAGGCTGAAGTAATTAATCTGTTTTGTCGCACCTTCTGTATCTCCAATGACTGAGATTGACCGGTTAGCATTAGAGCAATGTGATATACTTAATCGTAAGCTTCATAGTGGGATTTGCAATATTTAGGTCTCAAGCATGCATATATTTGATTATGAGGTATACTATCTTGAATTGAAAGTCAGCTGCAGATTTTTGCATATAGAACCTTCTTTTTTATGTAATTCATCCATGTCATGAATTTGTACAAGGTGAGAAATAAAAGTACGAAAGAACATATAAATAATTATCCAGTGCATCGAGCATCCAGTTAAGCCAGTGGCTGATGTTAACTTTTAGTCTATATTTGCTGAAACAAGTTTCTCTTACTAAACCAATTCAGTTAATTTGTCTTCAAGATATATAATGCTAGACTGATGGAATAGTTTTTGTTCTCCTCAAGGTCATATAATGTTTTTACATTTACGTGTATTCTGCATTTTCCACCAGTATCTGGCTTTGGTGTTTGCATGTTATGTAATAACATGAAGCCCTTTTTATACTGTTTGCTGGCCTTGATTACATTCCAGGGAATCCAAGAAGGTAAACTCGGGAGACAACTACACTCCAAGGAAGCAAGTTGTTGGCATTGCAGAGTCAGGTGAAACAGTTACTTTGGCAGAGATGGTTGGAGCTGGGTGGTCTTTGATGGATTCTCACTGGTGTCTCAAAAAGAAATCCAGTGAAGAAGTTCATATCTTTGAGCTCGTAGGTAGTAGAATGGTATGTATCTATCATGTTTCTGTTTCTCATTTGTGTTACTTTGTCTCATTATTATTGGCTCTGTAGGAATTTTCAAAAGTACATATTTGAAAGTTGCTTATCCATTTGCCCAGAGTATTTCAATTTTCAACTTATCTTCTTTGGAACAGATTAAATTCTTCCTGGGCAGAAAGCTGGATTTTGAACCCAAAAATTGCAAGAAGCAGGGAACTGAAGAAGATTTTATGACTGCGGCTGAATTTTCTGCAGCAGATCCATATGGCAAAGCAATTTCGTTGCTCGACTTGAAATCTGGAGTCATCAAGGTACAATGCTGCTATTTGTCAATTTATCAAGGAGGAATTTGTCACTTACAGCATTTTTGTGTTTCCATCTAAAATAATGTAGGTAAAGGAAGGATGGTCTGTGTTGCCAGTAATCATATCAGCTTTTATTCTTTATGATGCTTTGAAGAAGGAAGGATATGATGGCTTCACTGGAAACAATGAAAATTTGAAGGAGATAGATAGGGCAGTTGATTGTGTCAATGGATGCCACAAGGAGGGAATAGGAACTAAGATGTCTGCATAGAAAGTGAACCAAAGTTAAGCATGAACATGGCTAACATGGTGAACATTGGTCGATGTGGGGGATGTGGTGGTGGATATGGAAGCATGGTTAAGAGTAGCGGCTTTGGTGGGTGTGGTGGCAGTTTTGGTTGTTGTGGTGGGGGGTCTTGGAAGCATGGTTAAGAGTGGTGGATGTGGTGGTGGGTGTGGTGTTCTTGGTGCTAAAACTGCAAATGAAAACCAAGTTGCTAATGCTTGCACTTATGAACAATCAAAAGGAGACACGATATCTACACACAAACTCCAAGACTGTTATCATAATAAAGCCCTGTTAAGGATCCTGTTACATCTCGGTGCAGTGTATATCTTGCCAAGTAAAGAATTCTGCTTTCTCTGAGGTTTTTATGATTCTGGATATCGTGTGGAAAGCTGGAAGGATTTCAGTGCAGTGACTTGATGAGTACATATGAATAAAGCAAGGCATCCTACTATGAAATATAGACAGTGCATGATTCTGCGGAAGTGTTAGGTTGGTGCATCTCATTTCAAAATATGTATATGCATATGGTTCTCAAATAGAGTATATATTTTGCTGTTTGTCAAATCCTTAGCTTGGAGTGAAACTTTCTTGCTCTTCCAATCTGTTCCCCATTCTTTCAATGAATTCCTCATCCTGAGCTGGAACTGTTTGCCTTGATAGGTGATTCTTTCTTGTGTGAATAGTGATTTGTAGTAGATTACTAGATCATTATATTATTGTAGAACAGTCCAGACCTTCCTGCATTAGTTCTATTATATTTACTAGTCTACTTGTATTAGTTTAATTGTATTGTAGACAGTCTGAAATACCACACCCAAAAAAAAATCCAAATTTACTCTTGCATAGGACATAGGATAGGAGTACTTGAAATCACTCCCTCAGAAATCAATCTATCATGTTGCCTTAGCCAGTAACAATGACAAATAAGATGTCTTGCATCCAAAAATGCCCTAGATTTTAGGAATTCTTTTAAAAAAGAATCTTATTTTAAAAATTATTTACATTAATAATTAACCTTATTGTTATTAAACTAGTTAATTTTTGTTTAATTATTTATCTAAATTAGAAGAAAAAAATTGTTTTAAGTTGGGTTCGATTTCAAGCTCAAGTAAGGGTTATGATAGGGTTAAATTTTGTATCCCAAATTAAACTCAAGTTCCGGTTCAACCAAGGCTCAAAATTACATAAATTTGTAAATGAATAAAAACATGATATTATACACTCGTCACTCTATTTAATGTTGTTTAAATGTAAATGGTGATGCAAACAATTTAATAAAATTAGAACTATTTAAATTTTTTTATCTGTTGTACTATTTTACTGATAACGGAGAACTACTCACTTGGACAAATTGCAAATGTTTGAGAGAAGTGATTGCTTAGCAGTAAGTTGAAACCTATAACGTGAAGACGAATTTCTCAAAAGATGGCCTGACCAACATTCTTTGAATATCTAATTGCAATGGAAATATCTGAAGGAGAATTGAATTGGTATGTTTCTTCTGTAGGTATACAATACATGACCAGTTTCTCTCATTTCACTGGGCGCTCCATCGCAATCATATTGAATCTTCTCAGCTCACCCTTCCACGCAGGTCCTGCCCTCTCTTTTCTTCCTCTTCGTCATTCCTGTTAATATTTGATAGATATCTACCTTGTCACTTTCAAAATTAAATTTTGTAGATGATTCCAGTACAATGAAAATGAACCATCCTGAGAAATCGGATTAATAATGGGTAGACTTTTTCCATTCTTTCTTTTCTTTTGGGTTTTCTTTGTTCCATGCTTTGAAGAAATGGAATGTTAATTGTCCAATGGGAAGTAGGTCAATGATACAGTAATGTTATAAAGAGAAAATTATTAGTGGATTAAGCACTGTAATTGCTCTGCTAATTAAAGGGGAGTACATTTCTTATTATTGTTCGGGAATCACTTGATCATCACGTTTTGATTTAACCTATGCAGGAAAGGGAAAGGTTTAAAACAAGGGCCAAAGAGGGACATATCTGTCTTGGCCAAATTTCTTTTGCGTTACTTCTTTATGTCATTATTTTCATTCTTTCTCTGTACAAAAGTTTTCTTTCTGCCATGCTTGCGTAGACTATTGTGAAAGGTGTAAACCATGTGGTCCTCTGATTCTGTTGTCGCCTCTATCAATAATACACACAAAAAGTTATCCTTCTTTTTCTTTTACCCATTTACCCTACGTTCCATTCCTATCACTCTAAAACACTGATTCTAGCCTTTTTACCGGTATATATTAGACTTTACCACAAACCAAGAACCCATCTTTTTCCTCTTCTCCAAACTTCAAGTTCCATTCCATGGGCTATTGGGCATCTTTCGGTTCAACTAATGGTGATTGCACACTGTCGTCATCATCCGATTCACTCCCCGACTCTGGACCTGCCACATATCCCAAACAAAAACCCGCTAATCAAACAAATGAAACTAATCACAGTACTTCAATTTCCACTGACTAACAAAAATGCAAAATACCTTTAGTGGAAGAGGAATCACTGCCGGAAGTAGAGCTACTTGAATTAACATCCCTGTCAATTACCACAGGAGGGAAATTTTCCGCAGGAATCTCCTCTCCAATGTCCACGTCGTCCTCTACAATAACTTCTCCCTTGTTGCTTCTTTCAATCACAGTCATTTCACTCTCTTCAGCAGCTGGAGTTTGAACTTGACTGTAAATCTGTTCTTGCTCAGTTTTACTCTTGCTAACAGCTTTATTGTAATTACCCACAAACTGATCAAATTCCCACCGGGTATCGTCATTAAGCGTATCGATATTCAGCTCAATGTCATCACCGTCACGATAACATTTTCCATTCAGATTCTTTGTTATACCCAACAACTCAACCACCTCCTCTCGCGGCAACTCCTCTAAACTCCTCCCCAATACCGTCTTCTCTTCCAAATTCATCAACCTCGCTTTTGGCTTCGACAATGCAGCTTCTTGGGCAACCAAAATTCCCTGCTGCTGAGACAATTTATCAAACATTTGCTCAAATTCTGTCAAGAGAGTCTCGGCCATGACATGAACATTGTGACCCTTGGGATTATACTTCAACGCGTTAGTAAATGTCAGTCTTACATCTTCCGCAAAATCCAGCGGAGAACTGTAAAAATTCTTTCTGAGATTTGACTTGACGGTGCCCAAATCCATTGGCTTCTTGATAATGGCATGGTAATCGTGTAGCCGTAGCGAAACCACGTCTACCGGCGCATTGAACACCCATCCGTACTTGTGCTTCATTAGCTTCGTCAATATCTGACCGCATCTTCTCAACAAATTCTCTGTTGAGGGGCCTGTTGTAGGTCGTTTTGCTTTTGGATCGCTAACCCGTTTAGAAACCCGGCCTTTCTTTCGGCCCCTCCGCGCGCGGCTTATACTGGATTTTTGTGGATCTCCGGCATAAGGAAGCTGCAGAAGTGGCGGAGGTGGAACCGACCGTTGATGAGTCATGGGGTAAGTGAGTAAGGGGTCGAAGTTTGAGTTCTCGATCCGATTTCGGAGATTCCGGACCCTTACAAGATCCGAGAACAAGCACTCCTTCAGCTCCTTCAGTTCTCGCCTCGTGTACGCACCAAGATTGAACGTCACATGACCTACGCGTGAGCTCTCCTTTGCCTCGCAGGAATCAATCAATTTCCTCTTCGACGATGGCAAGTCAGCGGCTACGGCCTGCAAAGGAATCTCCCTGAAATTGAGGTTGCGTAACGGGTCATGCGAATGGGTCACCTCTTTCGGATTCGGGTTATTTTTGGATTCAAAAAGAGTATTATCGATATTATTATTTAAGGTGGCGGTGGTGTTTGTATACCTCCTCACATAAACCTTAGGCTCTTCCCAACGTGGCTCGTTTCGGCTAGCCAAAACGGCCGACGCCATGGGCAAACAACGAGTGATTTTCTAAAGAACGTGCTAATCTCCGTCGGGAACATAGGGTAAAAGGCGGCAAATCATCGCCGTAAATTTGGTCGGAAAATTGGGTAACGAGGAAAAAAAAATTGCAAGAACTCTAAATCTAACAAAAGCACGAAAGATACAAAGACAGCGTAGGCTTGCGTTTAGCTCTCCCTACACTGAACGACGCATAAAGGAAAAAGAACGACTCTGTTTTAAAGGGCATCAAGATCTGCCCGAGGTACTCACGGGCAGCCGCTGAACCGTAGATCCTGGATCAGACGGTTGCGATATGTCTTATTACTTGACCGATGTGCAACTAGTAGCCGTATGTAACGAACGGTTCAGATCAAGATAGTGTAACGGCGTGGCAATTTGTACGCCGTTGGCTAACTAAGAGGTACTTCTTATTCGATGTGATGCTTTTAATATTTAAAGATAAGAAACATTACTGGAATGCAATTTTTATTAACGGAGGGAAAGGAAAAAATTTTGGAGGGGAAATGAAAATGGGACGTAGGGCCCACTACGCATATGACGTGGCAGTGGGAAAGGACTAGAGCCCGCAAAAATAGCTTTTCTTCTGAATCGTCCTCTCTTGTGCTGTTGTGTCGTTTTGGAGAATGTTGTTCTCCCGCCAAAGAAATAAGCACCTCTTAGGGGTTGACATATGCCAGGGCAGCATCGGTACACGTAAGCAAGCAGGGTGGATGATCAAGTTTTTGATGGCGGGTTGCATTTTGATAATGAATTCATACGTTGATTAATAAAGACTAATTTATTATTTTAATTTAGGATACACGTTGATTAATAAACACGTGGTGAGAACAGTATTAATCCTAAATAAATAATTAATTATTTAACAATTATATAATTTATTCTATTAAATTTTAATAATTTATAATTTATTAAATTATTTTTTATTTCATTAATTAAATAATTTTATTATATTATTAAGATTAAATTAAGAGCGGCGTTGTCATTGTCAACTATCACTTGATAGGAAAGGAAATGGCCACATTTGCTTTATAAAATGGACATCAATGCTTAATTGAATTCAATTCCCCCGAAAAACATTATAATTATATATTGAAATTGCCTGGCGGCGCTGCCATGGACTGCAGCCACCTCCAAGAAGGATAAAGGGGATTATAAGATTTAAATACGATACAAATTAAATTATTTTTTTTCTACTGCATTAGATAAAAAAAATAAATAAATATTCATTTTAAATTTAATAATAGTGAATGTTTGTAATTTAATAATATATTATATAATTAATATAATAAAATTATTTAATTAATAAAAAATTTTAAATAAATTCTACTATTTAATTAACATAGTGAAAAAAATTTATAAAATTTATTTAAAATTTTTTTATTCATACGAATAAAATTAATTAATTACTTTATTATTTTTAATATAAAAACTTGCAAAACTTAATATTTTTGTTTGTTAAAATAAAATTAGGGAAAAAAATAATTCCTATAAATTAAAAACCTAAAAATGATCCCATTTTCAACTTCAAAAGATTGAAAGCTTGGGTTGAATTTGTAGTGATTCTTTAATATTTTAAAAATAAAATTAAAAATATTTAATAATACTAATTTTTATTAATGTGTCTATTTAATACAATTTTATAATATTAAAATTAATTAAAATTTATCAATTATAAAAAAAAATCCACACCCTTGTCATGATTTTATTGAATAATTAGGTTAAAATCATCCTCAGTAACACTTTCTCCTTCCTGAGTAGTCAGAAAGGTATTAGTGTAAACATTGGTCAAACAGACAGTCCCCATGCATCTTCCTATACAAACACAATATGAAACAGAAGAGCATCGCGCCCCCGGATTCAACACAAACACAATATGAAACAGAGGAGCATCTCGCCCATGGATTCAACACAAAATCCATTGCCCATAAGCTTATTATCCTCAAATCAATAGAAACAGCTACAATTGTTCTTCATCCACCACCACAAAGACATTCAATACAAATTCTAATACAAATCAAGCATCAATTGTTTTTGTTCTTCATCCACCACTGCTAAAGAGACATTCAACACAAATTCTAACACAAATCAAGCATCATTAGCACATATTAGTGGCAGTGGAAATTATTTATATAGAAATTACAGTGTTATTTGTTCATTCGATTAGGTGAAGAAGATGATGGAGGGATCACAGCAGCACTCGTCAAGAAGGCAGCAGCAGCATAAAGCAGCCAGACTTCAACACCACCACCACCACATATCAATTAGTAATAATAAGCAATACCCAGTTAATTAAAGAAAATAAATAAATAGAAATTACCATCCCTCGAGGAAACCAGGGCTTCTTCTGGGCGGTGGAGCAGCATATTGAGGTGGTGCCATGACTGGAGGTCCTTGATAATAACCTGCAATTAATTTCCCACCACCAAAAACAAAAACAACAGAAAATTACAGAATCAAAGGAGAAATTCACGTTGAAAAACTGTATAGTTGACAAGAATATGTATACGTATCCAGATTTTCCATCAGAAGAAAGAAAATAAAAGTGAGGATGAACATAAAGTAGTAGCCGTAGTTCAGCTGTAGTTAGAAAGAAACACAAACAGTTGCAGTTACTGCAAGGAAGAAGAATACCTTGAGCAGGATAAGGGTAAGCATACTTGGGGTCGCTCATGTTTTCTTCGGCAAATCACACACAGAATTCTCAGATTATACCGAGAAACCTATGGAGAATGGAAAATATTGCAAGGACAAGATGTAACGTCAACGTCTTTGCTGCCTTCCATATTTCAAAAGGAAAATACTCGACCCTTCTATACCTTTTTTATTTTTCAATTTTCAATAATATTATTTTATTCTATTTTTTTTTCAAAACATAAATATCATAAATAGACATTTATAATTGGTGTGATACAAATTTAATAAAATAATAAAAAACAATTATAAAATTATAATATGCATTACTTATAATAGCTTAGAAATAAATTTTATATTTAAATTAAAAGCATATAATACCAATTATGTAATTATATGCGAGTAATAATAATGAAAAAGCCAAGAACAAAGAGCCTATATCTAATAAGAGATTGGGCCTACAACTCAAAGCCCAACAAATATGCTCATTTCAAATGAGTCCAGCCCAATTGACAATTTCTCTTGTCTATGTTTTTTGCCTAGCGAATGATTAAATGGGATATAAATAAAAATATCTAATAAATTGATTAAGTTAGATTTTCATTAAGAAGACATATGGATAATTTCAAATACTTTTTTTTAAATTTTTGCAAATGTAAGTTCTTCTTAAAAGTAATATATAACACTTCTCAATAGTAATACCCCGTTAATTAATTAACAAAAATTAAAAGTATTTGTAAAAATTATTTTTAAAATTTTAACATCTAATTTAATTTAATTGATATTTAAATAAATATATATATGTAGTAATTTTGACAAGAAAAAATCATAAATTATTTACTTGTATAGAATTATAAATTATTTTATTTAATAAATATAGATAAACTTGTATAATATGAATATATATCGGTATTATAAATTATTTATTTATATACAATTATTTAGTTATTCTTAAATATTTTCATTATTATTGAAATTAATTACCTTTAAATTTTTTAATTTAATATTTTTTCAATGTATTATAAAAATACTTCACAACAACCAATAATTTTTATATATTTATAAAATTAAGTAGATTATTATAATTCTACATAAGCAAGCAGTCCATGTATCAAAATTAGTATCTAATTTATATATATTTATTAAATTACATGAGATTAGATCTTAAAATTTTAAAAATAATTTTCAATGATTTTTGTATTAATTTTTTCTTCAAAAAAAAAGTACATAAAGATACTTTTATATAAAATTTATACACAAAAAGTTATTTAATTAGTCAATTAATAGCTAAATACAATAATATTATTATTGATGAGTATTGTTTATTATTAATTTTTAAAAATTTATATTTATATATAATTTTATTAAATTTTAAGAAATGTACATAAAATTAATTTGAAAAAAATAATAATTACATATTTACAAAGACGAGGAGAAAAGAACAGTGGTTAATGAGTCGAATATTAATTGATTAATTCCCGTCCCTAGTTCTAAGAATGGAAGTTAGGTGTAACCTTCTTTGTCCATATTGAGTTTGGAGGTCTGTAACTCTCCAGCTTGTTCATAATTAACTAGCAATCACTTCAAGGTTGATGATGACTACTCTAATGACCCACCAAAAGCATAATTAGTTGCTCGATAGATTGTGGGTTCTTCGGAGAATTTCATTATTGCTGCTCCCCACTAAAGCTTACAGCATATATTTCGACATCAACACAAACACCAAAAGCTTGTGTAATAAATAGTTTTTAATTTTATATAATTCTTTATTTTAATATTTTTTAATTGATTTTTAATAATATGAACCAGAAATTCCCCTCCAACTAATTTTTTAAAAGTTAGATCTTGGTCATTATTAGATATCGATTCCATGCTTTTCTGAATAAAGTTCTTGATTATGTATGGATAAGAGAACGTTATTGGATTGAAGTAAGTGAAACTCATCGAAGATCAAAAGTAAAAGAGAAAGAGATCGAAAGCAATAGCATGATAATGTGTATCAGTATGTACTTTTAGAAGCTTGCATGCATCAGAGCTAAAAGCAAATGGATCTGATCTCATCTCATCCCAACCCCATTTCTATTAAAGTGAAAAGTCTCTTGAGAATAATACAATTTGAGTAGAATCATCTTCTCTTCCACCCAAAAATAAGACTGAGGCTAAATTTTTATAAATTTTTTAAAGTTTTTTGGGTCTAATTAGTTTAATATTAAATTTAAAAAAATTAAATTATAATGTATAATTATTTTTTAAATTTAATCTTAATTTTGAATAAAGTGTTGCCTAGTCGTTTAATTACGCACTAAATCTAGGCCTAATCTCTAAATCTAATTTATTAATAGTGTATGGATTCAGCTAGCCAGAAAAATTCAGCCCTTCTAAGTTCAGAGAGAAGGCATACTCGGGAATTCAAAAGAAAAAGGGAAGAAGAAGCTGGTTCTGTTAGTTAAATGAGCACATCTTTCTATGATTATTTTTTTTTCTGTCAATTTCCTTTGATGATTTGACAGATGAATAGAGAGATGACATACAGTGATCCTGTTTCCTTTTCCTTGTAGACGCGACACCCTGTCAGCTAACAAAACAGCCTATGCTCAACTCTGGAGACCTTCCTCTTCCACTCTCTCCATCTGAAGCTCCTCCGTCAGTAGACAGTAGTATTAAGAATACGAATGGATTATACACGCCGGCCCCATGCGCAATAGCTAGTGAAATTGCATTATGTTTCGTCTGTTTTCTGCAATATAACTATTCTCGCTCTCAATTTTCATTTGTTTACTGTCGATAAATATGTTTCAGAAATTAGATGAACATGATTATTACAGATAATAAATCAAGTCGTACGTACGTAATTGCTGTGTATTTAAGAAAAAAATTTACTCCTTTAAAATAATATCTCGATACAAAATATATTTTATAGATCTGACTTTCACTTGTAATTAAGAAAAAAAAAGTTTTTAAATAATTTTTGTTATTACAAAGCTAAGCCATAAAAAGACAAACAACGCGAAAACAAAAGAAAGAATCGGTGACATTGATGACATTTCCATATTCATAACCCAAAACTCGATGATGTTATGGTTTGCAAGAAAGTATGAGGGTCCGAATTCCTCAAGGTTCACTGCATGCACGTTACACCAACAGCTCAGATAAAATAATGACGTGGGATCGTGGGGTATTTGATTATTCAGCTTCAGGAATCGAATAGCAGAAGCTTTTTCCTGATGCAAGGCAACAGTGGTAGAGTAGACAGATCGGCATCGTACTTCTCCACCTAACAGGGCTTTTCACGTCGGTCCAGGCCAATTGGGAGGGTGTAGGGTGGGAAAAGGTTAAGAAAAAGCAGAAATGGAAAAGCGGTTTTGGGAGAAGCAGCAGTTTTTATTCGTGAAAATATTGTGGGCTGAGCCTGTAGGGTTCAGGATTCTACTCATGCAACATGCAGATGCAAATGCAATGCGAACAAAATGACAACGTACGAATGTTACAATTTCACGTTCACATATTACATGTATCACTAATAATTGTCATCATCAGCAGGCCAGAGACAAGACACAGAAAATACAAAATAAAGAAAAAAAAGAATGTGTGTGAGAGAGAGAGAGAAAGAGAGAACAGAAACAGCAAGTCGGTAGCTTTGTATTTGGTTGGTGACTCTAGCAATTTTCCTGAGAAAGTATAATTTAAGCTGCTCTGTCGCTTATACAGATTATTACACTTTAAACATCGCAAGTGATTTTGTATTGCATCACTCTACGTGAATGTACATGAAAGAATAAAGAGATGCATGACCACGGTTGGCAAAGGTTATCTATCTACCTGTCCATCCAACTATCTCTGTCTACGTATACATACATACATACATACATACATACGTGTGTGTGTGTGTGTGTGTATGTATATATATATATATATATATATATATATTTTTTAAGGATGGCAATTCTTTATGCAATCCGCCAATAAATATGATACAAATTCTATAAATTTAAATTGTCACAAGGTAAGATGGCATGATTATTAAATAAACGATATCACTATAATTTATTAAACTATTCAATAATGGTGATGAATTAAAATTTTAAACTATTCAATAATGGTGATGAATTAAAATTTTTTACTTTTTAATACTATTATTAAATTGATTGATTAATTTATTTTAATATGATATTATTAAGATTTTTACTTTTTAATACGATTATTAAATTAATTAATTTATCTCGTTTGAAAGATACAATTATCAGTGAGCATCAATACCCAAATTTTCACATGCACGTCAATATTTTATTTTTTTTTCAGTTTTTTAGTTAATATAAGATAAGATGGTATGATTATTAAATAAATAATATTATTACAATTTGTTAAATTATTCAATAATAGTGTTAAATTAGAACTTTTACTTTTTAACATAATTATTAAATTAATCGGATTAACTTATTTTAGAATTAGTCTATTTCAATAGGATGCGAATATCTAAATTGTATGTGTATGTATATGGTATTAAATATAATTATTAATGAATTAATTAATTATAAAATTATAATAAAAAATAGTTCTTGAAAATAGTTTCAATCAAACCAATATCTTTATTTTTTTTATATATATAACTTTTTAAATTTGATGGACAGTTTCTAAGTATTATATGGAATATATTTTTAATATTAGAAGCATTTTAAAAACATTTAAAAAAATACCTAAAAACTGTTGTCCACAAAATAAACTTAAACATATTAAAAACTTAAAATCCAGGAAATCCAAAATAATAATAATAATAATAATAAAGCAATGTCTTGTTCATTGAATAGCCTTGGACCATCTAACCTTCAATGGATGGAAAAATAAACAAACAAATAAATAAAAGAAGTATCTAGAAAGACTATAATAAAATAATTTGGTACCAAAAGCTGAGAACAAGCCAGTCCACTCCAAAGATGCAGCAACATGAAGAGTTTTCTGCCATGCAAATATCAAAAGTAGATCATAATTTATTTACTGTCTGTCATCTTGTTCAGTCCACAGTGAAAATAAGGACTGGCTTGCAAATTTTGAGGTGCTCACATGCAACAGGTTTGAGAAGAAATCAACCACAGTAAATGATATTATATTATAGTGCAATTAAATACCCATCAAGAACAGAAGGAGACACAGAAGCAACTTAGTTTTTCTAGGTTATGACTGATACAACAGATGCAGCTGCTGCATCCTCAGCTTGTTTTGTTTGATACATTGTCTTCTTGCCATGTGCTTCTGCTTATAATGCTTGGAGTATCAATACTAATAATAATAATATTTGCAGAGGGACGTGGCTTCTGGCAAGCTACTTCCCCAAATGGAAGAACCGCTTATGTTCGAGGTCTTCAAAAATATTAATGTCTGCGATTTTTATAAAAAGAAAAAAGAAAAACCTACTTGATTGGTCACATATATTTTCAAAAGTACCCTTTTTTTCTTTTCTTTTTTTTTAAAAGAAAAAATCTTCCTTCTGTCCATTTATTGTCAAGTTCAATTAATCAATTCGTTTGTCTATGTACGTACAGTCTACGTATGCATGGAAGATTCAATCACTCGTTTGATAATGTTGTGTATAATCTTGAACTAAAACGAGCGTTGTAACAGCAGTGCAAATCGATGTAGGTCCATGAAATCACTCTTGGAGGTCAATTATAAAAGAAGAATTCAATAATTGTCCTTAGTTTCAGTACAACTCTATATAAATACATACATATCTTGTAATTCCATACATGTTCTTTCCCCAACACACGCCCTTGCTTTTCAGAATTTTGAAACTGTTCCTGTTCAACAAATAACTTATTGTGTTTACGAGATGCCAAAATTCAATTACCTGTCAAACGAAATTATTAATGATTAATTATCAAATGATAAACAGTCGATAAATATTAATTATTCGTGATTAAATTATTAAATTTTTAAAATTAAACAAAAAGTACAATAATATCAAATATATTGTAAATAATTTTGTAAAAAAAAATATGGTATAAAATATTAAGAAAAATGGATATATATATATACATATCATATTTATAATCCACTGTTTTAGTTTGTTTAGGCTAATGTTTAAGCCCATTAAACATGGGTATTAAATTGTTAAGGGTAATACATATTTCTGTTGGGTAATTGGTAATATTAAAGAACATATTAAATAATAATTAAACCAAGAGAAACCTGGTGGCCAGGCAGGCGGGCAGCATATGGTGCTAGACTCCATACTTTTTCGGTTCAGACAGATTTGTGGGTCAAAGCTTTCGGGTTAAGGGAAGATTGAATATTTAATTTATCTAATAATTTCGGTGAAAACGACGTAAGTTCACCTTGTGAGAGAGAAGAAGAAAAGCAGATTCCATTTCAATCTTAAGCTCGGGTAGTAATTCGCTGTTTAATCTCGAAAATAGTGTTTCATACATACCTAAATCATGTAATAAATTAATTATATGTTAAGACAACCTTTGTTTGTATATATGCACGCATATTGATTCTGTATTCCTTTTCAACATGGTGCAAGTACATGTTTTTCAGCTTTCTCTCTAGATTATCACTCTTCAGAGAGAGAGAGAGAGACAGAGACAGAGAGAGCGATGGAGCTCACTCACCATGGCTTCTTGGAGGAATTACTGAACCCAAGAAGTGATGCATGGTCTGGTTTTTCTGCTGGACTGAATGAGTATTTTCCCACTAGTTTGAACTTCAATTCTCTTGATGAAAATCCTACTTTGGCTGCATCAAATCCTTCATTTCTGGGATTTCCAGCTCCAACAGAACCTGGTTTTGAATGTCCTTTCCCCAATCAAGCTTACCCTTTTGTTGATAGATTCGCAGTTCCTGAGATTAATACATCAGCGTGCACCGGGAATGACACATCTTTATGTCCAGCTCAAAATCAAGATTACCCATCAATGGTTGAGGAAGGCGAGCTGGGTCTTCTCAGAAGAAGTGACTGCCTTCACAGTTTGGAAGAAAGAAAGACTAGCTGTACTGTTGAGATCACGGAACAATCTAATAATATTCCAGTTTTCAATATGGGTTTGTGTGAAACGAAAAGGAGCAACAAGAACAAGAAGTTAGATGGGCAGCCTTCGAAGAATTTAATGGCGGAAAGAAGGAGAAGGAAGCGCTTAAATGACCGCCTTTCCATGCTCAGATCAATAGTCCCTAAGATCAGCAAGGTAATCTATCACATTCTCATATGTTGGATTTTCTCCTTAATCTTCATAGATTTCCACTGTTAATGGAAGATAGCAAATGTTTGCAGATGGACAGAACATCTATACTTGGAGACACCATAGATTACATGAAAGAACTGCTGGAAAGGATCAACAAGTTGCAAGAAGAAGAAACACAAGTGGGCTCAAACCAACTGTTGATGAACAACTTTACAGAACCGAAGTCAGATGAAGTATTGGCGAAAAATTCTCCCAAGGTACAATTTCTTTGTTCTTTTCCCCTTTAATTTCAGATCAAGGCCTTGAAAACATAATGCGGAATCGAGCACTTACTAATCTGTGTTCAATTATTTTGCTGGCATGGCTTGCAGTTTGATGTGGAGAGGAGAGAGATAAATACTCAGATTGACATTTGCTGTGCAGGCGAGCCAGGATTGTTGCTATCAACAGTAAGCACATTAGAAGCACTTGGCCTTGAGATTCAACAGTGTGTTATAAGTTGTTTCACTGACTTTTCAATGCAAGCTTCATGTTCGGAGGTATATAAATCATTTTCCTCTTTTTATCTTAATTAATTGGTTAATATTATGGTAATCATGTACATAATTTCAGACACTTAAACATCATTATGATTTTAGGTACCAGAGCATAGGACACTGTTGAGTTCAGAAGACATAAAGCAAGCATTATTCAGAAATGCAGGCTATGAAGGAAGATGTCTGTAGAGGAAAGCCATGGAAAATAAGTCTGTCCACTTAACAAATCCTGGAGATAAGTTTTTTATTTTCCTTTAACAAAGTTTGTCGTTCCAGGAATTCTGCAAGGGAGAGGTTGTAATAACATTGATTTCTTTTTAATAAGTATTGTTAATTCATTAGATGAATCAGATCCTTCTCACGGCCTATATATATTATTGGGAATTATCCAATCCAATGGGGTATCTTGTATTAATACAAGTTTTCTATCTTCCTCCTTTACCAGAAGTCAATCAAATAATAAAAAAGAGGAATTTCTGGTATATTTTTAATAATAAGAGAATGTTTTTGGAATACAAAGCAGAATTAAAGGTTAATCAATCAATTAATTATTGATGTCTTTTTGCTACATCACAGTATAGGGAAAGTTTTGTTGTCCCTGAATCTAGAAGAATTTCTGAAATGCCATTGATGATCACACAGGAATCATGACAAGAACAAGAGATACTTATCTGTAAAAAGGCAGAAGATTTTAGATAATGAACCTAGAAAGTTAAACAAGAGAGCCCACAACCTCAAGGAAGTGAAACAAGAGAAATGTGTACTTCCAGATTTAAAAGACACAAGAACAAAATTACCCACCTTCATTACTCTCATTACTTCCGAATTATACACAGAAGTATTACACAAATTTTAGAGAGAAGGAGACAACACCAACTAGCAGCGGAATGGAAACAGTTTAATCTGATATAACATGAACTAACTACGAAAGATGTGTCTAACTAGAAGCTGGTCTCCATGCTTAGATTGCGATTGAAATGTCTAGCGGCAGAATCAATTGTTGTTTCCAACATATCTTTCAGGTATATCGCCCTTTACAGACTAAGTAGTTTGTTCTTGTCAGGGAACCATTCGCAATCAAGGGACAATAGAAATTTCCTGCCTTTGATCTATAAGCTATTGGACTGTTAATTAGGAAAAGGATCGTAGTTTCTTGCGGTCATCTACTGGGAACTAAGATCCTACGGCGACATTGAAGCATCAACCATAGCTTCAGCTTAACGGAGTAATGTATCAGGTCTGACCTGAGTTGCCATAATTTCAAGCTTCGGCTTTCTGGATTGCTGCTGTCCATGATTTATAGCAATAACATGGAAACAGGCGGCCTTGATATCAAAAGCACAACTTCAATTGACTAATTACTATCAACATAGAGCTTTGATTAATATGCCTAGTCTTTCCGAGGAGCCCAAAAATGGCATCAACATCAGTATGTTTCTCTGGTTAAATTTTGCTACTTTTAACTTAAAAGAATAATATTTAATATTTTTCTATTGACTTTATCCCGTAAATCTAAATAATTATTTTTCAAAAATTTTGGATATTTACAAAAATTTAAATATTAAATTATTAGATCAAATTAACTCTAATCTCATGTTGAATTTGCCACTTGACCTAAAAACTTAAAACTTGAAGATAAACATTAACCTCACCTTGGTTGTCGTTACTTGTTTCTACTCATCTCACTTAAAACTTATGTTGTAAAAGGTGGCAAATGGATAAGTTGGTTGACAATTTTGTTCAATACAGTGATAAATAACAAGATTTCATGGAGAAAGAGAATAAGAGTTTACTATACTCACGCAAGTCAAAGAAAAATTCTTTTATTTGCCCCCACATATAGCACAAAGTAATACAAAGTATGTCCTTAAAGAGGCTGAAGGGGATTTGGAAATTAGGTTTTTCAAGACTAGTGCAGCAAATTGTTCAACCAAACCAACAACAGTAATCAAGAAACATTCCAATCAATTGCATTCAAATCATTAGGATGAAATTTCCCGTAAATTAGTAAAGAAGATCACATTTTTATTGAAACACCATTATATATAAGACTTTAACTCGTGGCCAATGCTAAGGCAGCTATAATTAAAATGCTAAATAGCTACATTTTGATGAAAACTAATACAGTCAAACACAGGCAAAAAGTAATTGCTAAAGTTCACTTTCACCTTCATTATCATCACAGTCAACACCATCGAAATCCAAATCAGAAGGGTAGCTCATGGTATTTTCATGAAGGTGTTGAAGCTGATTAATAGCATTTCCGGCATCAGTAACCAAGGCATTTTTTGCTGCTCTGACGACACTTATTCTCTGACTGTAGATCTCCATTCTATTCTCTTTTCCAGGAATGTATCTCTCTGCCTGCGCATGTGCTGCCTTTCTCTTAGCTTCCCAACAATGTAACTGATCAATAGACTTTTCATGTAAAGCTCTGTTCTTGACCTGTTTCAGTACCGGTGGACTAACAAGAGGCATCCTACATGAATTGCTAAATCTTGAAAGGGGATTTTACGTCTCATGACATTTCTGAATAAATTCATTTCTCTCTTCTAAATACTTTGGCGTGGAAACTGAACCATTCTGCTGGTAAGCTTCTGTAGACAGATTGACATTAGGCTCAAGGATTGAAAACAGATCTGCTTCACACTCAGCATCCACATGATATTTCTTTTGTAACAAATGTCTGACTGTTTTCTGTGCAAGGTGACTCTTCTGCTTATTGCGACTTGAACTTCTAATCTTCAACTCAATAGGTTTAAGAAGTTTGCTTTCAGAAGGCGAAAAATGTTTTAAGGGGTGATGAGTTCATTTTGTTTGCTCTAGACCAAGGCTGAGGTCGAGGTGCAGTTATATGGTAAGAGTGGATTTTATCAAAGCATTCTTGAGCAGACTTTCCTGGCACCTGCAATTGGGCACAAACTACTTCTACTTATGAAGGAACACAACTCTCATCTGAGCAAATACAAATTCAAACAGTAAAAAAAAAGAAAATCCCAACTTCACAGTTGTCTACTATTTTCTGCCATTTTGAAATGCCTTCATTTGTTGTAATTTGCAGCTCCAGCTGTCTGTGACTACAATGGAAATTAACTTCTTTTCTTTTACCCTTTTCTTCCAAGCATCGGAATTATTAGCATTCTCTAAGTCTCTAAGACAATTTTATGCCAAAACTAGATGTTTGAATGTTTTTCCATTTTCCAATCCGTTTCTAAGATTCAGTTGTTGGACCTTCAACTGTTTATAACTTATTAGAAAGGGATCGCTTTGCAGTTTACAAATCAATTTAAGTGACTCAATAAATTCATGCTCAGATTTCAGCGTAACAATATCAGCCACTGGCTGGACCTTCAGCTGGGAAAATTCGCCTTTGATGTTCTCTACTTCACTTTAGAGTTTGACAGGGGTGCTTTCCACAAGAGTCAAACGGATGGCTATATTCAAACAAAGCAAGTACTATTCCTGCGAAAATAGTAAGAGCGATAAGAATCAAAATGCTCACCAGTCACGAGAGTTCCTCTCATAAGCTAGAGTCTGCTACTTTAAACGAGAGCAGATATAATAAGATTACAAGAAACGTAAAAACCTAAAGTACAAAGATCATTTTCAAGACACTCTTGACATGCTTGTTTCAGGCACAGGAATCTCAGTTTGAGCACATAAAATATCTAAAAAATGGAAATTGCAAAAACCATCGACTAAACCTATGACCTCAATTCCCCCTCAAATCACCAGTACACTAATTTTT
Source organism: Xylocarpus granatum (assembly GCA_019650275.1). NCBI lineage: Eukaryota > Viridiplantae > Streptophyta > Magnoliopsida > Sapindales > Meliaceae > Xylocarpus > Xylocarpus granatum. Next base: position 156,061 of record BNST01000138.1, on the reverse strand, counting down.
CTGGCCTCAAACTCAATAGCTCATCAAATGTCTCTTCCATCGTGTTTGACCAGAGCTTCATTTTCTTCAAATGTTGACAAATTGCAATTTATACCACTTATAATACATTAGAATTTATTAATCACAATCAACAAATAAATAGCGAACTAATGCAAGCACCAATTATATGCATTTATATTCCAAAAATGATCAAAGAAAAGCATAATACCAGCTTAGAAGCAATTTTCCAGAAATGAGGAGTTGGCTTCGTAGCAAAATAAGCTCTTTGCAATGCCATTTCTTGTTCTGTCGTCCACCCTAGAATTTTGCTATTCTCTTTACGTCCCTCACCACGCTTTCGTTTTTTCCTTGACCTTAATATCTTCAGTTCCTTTCACTACAACTCCCAACTTTTCTCCTCGGTTTGCTTGAACCGCCTTCAAACCAAGTACAACACTAAACCCACTTGCTTACATTTGCACATAAGAAATGATACCCACTTCATTTTTTCCTTCACTTTTGTCCGAACCGCATTCGAGACGTTTCTTCCATTTATCCTCGCTAGTCCTCTTAGATTTACTGTTCCCGCTCTTCTTAGCACGTTTTCAGCACTAAGCTTATTCGAAACCCTCGGGGACCCCGCTGTTTAATCTCGGAGATTTTCTAAATCCATTATCGGATCTACACAATTTATACGATGTTTTCGTTTTAGCACAATCTTTATGGGGAGCATCGGACTTTGCGTAACTTAGACAATGATTTGAAGAGTGCACGTGATTATTTGTGCATTTAGAGTTGCAGGTGCTTCCATTTACTGACTCTGATGTGTTCTGTTGGTGTTGTAGAAGCCTTGCAGATCCGCGGAGAGGTGTGCGTGGCTCTGTGTCGACAATGGAGTTTCTCTCTGACATTGTTGCAAACAGTTGGTGCGTTCTGGTTGGGACGAGGGTACGGGAATTCTGCGTTCAAATGTTGAAGTGGTTCCGACCGTACCGGCATGAATTGAATTATTTTAAATGAATTAATATTAATGTGCGTTGTAATAAATTAAATAAAAATTGTATTATATTTAATATAATATGTTATATTATAATATTATATTATATTTAATTAAAAATTATATTGTATAAAATAATTCATAATAATTTATTTTAATATTTTATTATAATTATTATATAATATTATTATTATTCAATAGAAAAAACAGTTCCTTTTACAGCAGTGATTTTCTCATTAATTTTTTTCTTAAATTGAATAATCTTTCACTAATTTTAATGCAATTTAATCTCATTAAATTTATAATTAAATATAATATAACTTTATTTACCAATCCTTGCCATTTTTGAGTGAGCAGACAGCAGAAGCTTGAAGAACAAGGTTGCTGTCGTGCAAGCTCAGGCCCGATTCCGGTGTTAGTTGGGCTGCCTTAATGGGCTTCAAAATCGGAATGGGCCCATGAAAATTAAAAAATTAAATTAAAGACAATTAAAATTTAAAAATAATTGAATTTTATTAAAAAAGTAACGATACCAAAATTTTATTTTAGAAGTAGCTTTACTTCTAAAATAAAATGCAAAAAATTAACAGATAATTTTTTAAAAATATTTAATATAAGATCGAGATTTTTTTATTTTTTTACTTATTTATTTTAAAAATACAAGATAAGTAGTAATAAGTAACATTGTAATATCAATTTGTTTAAGCAAACACTTTATTTGAAAATATTTTTTTCATATAAATATAAAATTGGTATAAATTTTATAAAAAATTATATTATTATGCAAATTAAATTCAAAATAAAATTTTATTTTTCTCAGCTTCAACACATTTGTAGCTTTTAAAATTCTTTTATTTATAAATTTCTACAAATTGAATTCTTTTAAACTACTTTACTAATAATTTATTCTCGATGTTTTATTTATTTATTAATTATTAAACGATAAATTTGTTTTCTCGTAAAAGTGAGTTAATTTGCATACAAATAAATAATAATAATAAAAAAAGTTACTTGTTTTGCCTTGGTTTAAAAGCCCAACATTCAAAGGAAAGTGATTTATTAATTCCTTGATTTTAAGGGAATTTAATTAAAAATTAACGAATTAATATTTTATAAAATTAATTGTCACTGTCGATCATGTCACAGTATTTGCAACTTGATTGGTGATTTGGTCACTCGATCAACTATCAAATATTAGATGAGAAAGTGACAACTTGTGTACCTAATCTTGTTAGTTGTTGGCCACGTAATAAATTAATAAACTTTCATAATCTTAATTAATTAGATAATCTAATGATCTAATCAAAGCTTATCTCGATGCATGCCCCAAAAAGGGTCATTATCATTTATATCCTTAAACTTTCATACATTTTTAAAAAATTTATAAATTAATTAAATAATTTATACAATGCTTAACTTTAATTGTCATATGAATAAAATAATTACTTTTTTGTTTAAAAAAATATAAGACAAAAAATAAACGAGTTAAATGATGAAATTAAGAAAGGAAAGTAGAAAAATATAAAGTGTCAAAATATCTAAAAAAAATAGTGTCAAAATATCTAACATTATACCAGGATTTCCACTATAAGTAGTCATCATTTGAAGAAGCAATTGCTTGCATGCTTGATGCATTGATTAATTTTCTTGTGTTACTATTAAATCAACATCAATCCCCACATACACAAAATGTTGCCCAACATACGTCATTTTAATTCTTTTTTTAAAGACACTATAATTTCTTTATAATTAATATTGTTTAGTTAATCGATATACTACATGCAATCTTAAGAAGAGCTCGAAGTTAAAAGTATAATATAGTAATTAATATCAAGGTTTTAAATTTTTGTAAGTTCTTAGAGCGTTTTAAACAAGCAGTTAAAATAAAAATTTTATCGAATCAAATATTAATGAGTTAAAATTTAAGAATTTTAACTAATTATTCGTTTTTAATATAATATTTGAATTATATAATAAAAATATATAATTAAATAAATAATTAGACGTGATTAGTCTAATAAAGCAAATTTTATTATTTTAATTTTTTATTTATTTTGTATTTTGTAATTCATCGTAATCATCATATAATACATATAATGCACATACGTATATTTGATATTATTTTAGATCTTAAATACTAAATTAAAGATTTCAAAAAAAAATGGTAATATTTTTCAAGTTATACAAAACGGTGGAAGCATCTTTTGATAATCAAAACGAATTTCAATCCCAATTCATTTTATTTGGCCGATAGAACAAAATCAACCTCATATATTCCTCCTTTCAAATCCTTCCTCTTTTCACCGCTCGCTACGATTAAAGCGATAATCTGTAACGACTTAAAACAACCAATTTGGCGCCACCTTACCAAAATTATTTTTTCAAAAAAATAGAAAAATTAAATGACGTCACGAATGAGCGTTGGGATAAGTCCACCCAGAACGCACTAGAAATTGTCGTTTGAAAAAGGCCCCGTCTGTTACCGTGTGATTTTGACGATCAAGTCCCGTTGGATCGCTTATCATCCTATTTTTCAATAATAATAATAAAATAAGGGACACTAACGGGCCAGGCTGCTTTTGGGGGCGGCCATATTTGCTTTATCATGTCACGTCAGGCAATTGTTCGTTTACGGAGGGACGAATTAGCAATAACATCCTTTCTCGCAGTTAGCCTATTTATTTATTTGACTTAAATAAATGCATCAAAGTAACAGGATGATTATGTTGTGCAATTAATTAGGTGGGGGTTCTGCTCTTACATCACAAAGGAATAATGTGTCTTTATACTAACTAAGGCGGCATGTGGTCCTAGACAGTGTGTGTTACCACGAAATATCAACAAAGAAAAAAATATATATTATAGATTTTTTTTAAAATTTTAATTAAAAAAATCGTAAAAATTCTTTTTATGTAAATTGATATAATCAATAATCTTAAAAAATATTTTAAAATTTAATATTAATAATAATATTATATTATTGATTTATATTTTATTATAATTTAATAAAATTATAAAATATGTAAAAATAATTTAATATTATTATATTAGTTTATATGAATAGATTAGATTTGCAGGAGGGGATATATATTGATAGAATAAAGAGGTACAAAAATAACGGGAAAGCAAAGATATTTGTTCAAAATGTGAGGGGTTGATGGAGAGGAAAGATATTTGTACGGGCACCGAAAAAAATCCGAAGCGAGGGAGAGGACTAAGGAGGGTGGACGATCGTTTTCCGAAACGGGTGCCCACTTCTGATGGATAGAAGGACATGAAAGAAGGATGGCCGGTCAAAACATTGTACACGGATGCGGCCTTAGGACAGATGACGCAGATGATAAGCTGGCAAAATCTGGCTCATTTTTCAACACAAACTTGAAGAATTCGTCAGAAACCTCGAATATTGGGAAAACGAGAACCCGTACATGGTTGGATTGTGATGCAAGGGGTAGTAAAATGGCAACAAAAATTATGAAAACACGAAAGGAAAGACAATGTATGGTAGTGATACCATCGCCACCGAACCCAGTACAAATGGCAAGTACTGGAGAGGAGGAATAAATTAAAAGTAAAAATATAAAAATAAAAATAAAAAAGGGAGGGGAAACTTAGCAGAAAGCAACAGAAAAATTAGGTCATGAAAGAAGGTGTCTAGTGGAATCATCGAGTGTTTTGAAAATAACGTCGTGGGGGCTTTTATGTTGCGTCAAAGAAGATGGCTTGTGCGTATTGAAATTTCCAAAATCCTCCGTCATTTTCATTTGCTCTAATCTATATTAAGTTTAATGCACAAGTGACTGAATTCAAGCCTAAAATTATTCCTAGATTACAGTAAAATCACTGTGATTCGTGATATTGAAGCCTAAATCATCAATTGCAAAACCTTTATGCCATCCACACCTCGAGCTTTTCAAGAGCAAATGATGTAAAACCGCACACTTTTTTTCGCTAGGATTGGAGAACTGAGTTTTTGACAGAATAATTTTGACTATATTTTAATTTTTTTATTAATTAAATAATTTTATTATAATAAAATTATTCAATTTAATCTTTTTTATTTCTTGCTTGGTAAAAAACATTAATCAATTTTCCTTCGATTAAAAACAGTAATGCTGATTGTTGATACCCATCAATTAAAATTATAGAAACAGTAGGATTGCCCCGTTAAGACAGATACCTAATTTAATTTGATTGCCAGTTGCTGTACAGCACAAAGCAGCATTTGCCTTACACAAGAACTGACCAGTTGTTGGCCATCCCTCTAATTCAATTTTCAAATCACTGACAGCTACTTGAGCTTCATCTCACTTTTGGCCAAGCAAGTTGGTTTTTGTTTATTCTAAAGGTCATTACTGTCCATCTTGCACCCTGAGGCCAAGTCAGAATTCAGAAGAGATCAATTTTTACACTTCTCCAAACTCCAGGGATTTTTCTTTTTTTTGCAAGAGAGCAAGTTTCATTCATGCAACAAGCGAATTACATATCAAGAAATTGTGGGTAGTTTACAAACAGATAATCACCTAGAATTCTACTGGGGAAGGGAGTAAAAATGACAAGCTATTATCTCTTCTTCTTTTTTTTTCTTATCTGAAATAAATTTGTAAAATATATAAGTATATACAGCAAATGATCAATCTCTGCTACTGCTAATACAGAGGTAGTTGCAAAAGTGGCAACTTTGGCGGCTTCTGCACATTTACTACAATCTTTTCTGCATGCGGCGGCTCACAGGGACATGGCAGTGCTATGAATTTTGGGATATCATCGCCTGGCATTAAAACTGGCAAGCTTTGGCTCTGGTTTTTCTTCAAATTCTGATAAGATAATTATAATCAACGAACAAGAGAGTCAGTTGAGTCATTTTTACTTGTACTGCAAGTTATTACTCTCTCTGTAAATGTCATCAAATGGAGGTGAAAAATTACCGAGTGGGCAAGCTTGGATTTCGAGGGTGATCCGCTAATGTCAGCCTCGGGATCTGCATCTTCGGAGAACGACCGACGGAGTGATCTAAGCTTGTCCCGGTGGTAGCAGCAGGAAAAGATTCCACTCAAGCTGAATATGACAATCAAGAGCATTGCCGTGCCAAGAGGGAATCCGAGAGACGGCCGAGACGCGTCCCCGTGCGGCGGCGAATAATTCTGATTTTCCATCACCCACAGAAAAATATGCTACCTCTCGCATATATATTGAGAGAAATAAAACAGAGGAGAAAAGAATTGCAGAGAAAAAGGCTAAAAATGAAAGAAAATTTTGTGCAAATGGAGGAGGGAAGTTGGGGGAATTTATAAAAAAAAAGGAGGGATGAAGAGTGGATTTGAGGTGCGTGTCAAGGTACTCGTCATGTCCTAATGTCCGGGCCACAGTACGGAAATAGTAGGGCCCAAATGCTAGCTGCTAAGCACGGAGGAAAGAAAGAAAAGAAATATTCTGCTTAAGATTGTGAATAAAATATTTTGCAGAAAATTGATGATGGAAAATTGAGAAGAAATGTGAGAAAAGAGACAAGCCTATTAGCTGGCATTTTGCTTAACTTTTCTACCATTGCATACTTCCTAGTCTCGTGGATCGTGTGGCAACGGAAACGATTGGCCCCTACCATTGCTAGTTATGACGTATTTCCTACTTTTTCTTGCAGTTTAACCTTTTTGTTTAATTGATTTTACTTACTTGCTACAATTTCGACTATTTTATAGTTTTAAGAAGACCCAAAAAAGTAATTTTCATAATAAAAATTATAAATTTTATTAATAATGTAAAATAATAATAATTATGTGTATGTAATATTTTATTTTTTTTTGGGTTTTTTTTTATTTTTTTTTCAAAACAAAATTTAATAAATTGTGTAAAATTTATGCATATAAAATTTAATAATGCTCTTTTTAATTTAATAGGATTTTTCATCACATTTGTTTTTATCCAATCTTATAATGCTGTTGTCACATTTACATATTCATCTTATTCTTATTCTACTTTCATACTTACGAATGTTTTATGAAAGTGTTTGGTATATTCAATTAAAATATTAAAATTTAATTTTAATGTTTTATTTATATAAATTTTTTAAATTATTATTATTTTTTTCTTTAAAAAATATGTTCAATAAAATATACAGAATTCACTTATATAAAATATAAAAATATCTCTTTTTATTTAATATAAAATATGTCATTATAAAATTATTTTTATTTAGTTTTTTATTTTAAAAATTTATTATTATTATCTTGAATCAATTCACTAAATTAGAATAAACTTTAGTGGAAGAAGAAAAGGAGAAAATGGTTTTCTCTTTGCTAGGTTTTAATGTAACAAGATGGCCTAAAATAATGGAAGCATCAACCAAAAAGGTATGCTATGTAAGACAGATTTTTATGTTTTTTTTGGAGTAGGCAGTCAAAATACTTGATGGCAACGCAAGATGGTTGCTATCCTTGAAATATATGCCGTATAGAATCCAAATTCGAAGTTGCATAGGTAAGAATTCACTTGTCTTTTGACAACAAAAGACAGCAAAACCCAGTTTCCTGTTTTCTAGTTCATGATTGAGGCATTTATAATGTCACAAATTTTATGTTTTACAGCACAAATTACATTTCGAATTGCTAAACATAGATTTAGATCTTGTAAATCATTCATTATTTGTTATGTCATAGTTAATATTTAGTTGAATTAAGGATAGAAAAGATCAGTAGATTATTCAAATTCGCTAAACATAGTTATCCAAATAGGAAAGGTGGGCAAACGATATGCATATGTGGGTCATCGTCATGTCATTTTAATGGTGTTAAGAGGTCTTTACGACTTTATCCACTTGACCCAGTGACACTGGGTTGTTTCCGACAAAGGTTTGTATGCGTACATTGCTTTAGCTGGAATTGCTATTATCCTCCTCACGATGACTATGGTCCCGTAGAATAAAAGGAAAATTATTCTACGGGACCATCTTCACCGTTTCTCTTTGATCTTATCTTCAGAGGAATTATAAAATATTCATCTACGGGACCATCGGAATACCCATAAAAATCCTTGGTATGAAAGCTACTGTATTAGCTTTTAACTTGTTACGTCCTTTCAAGACTTTGCCATGGATCAGAGGTTTCATCCTTGCTAGCAACATCCATGCAAATGTTTATCACACATTTGGGATCATTTATCCTCTTTGTTTACATCTCTAAGTCTGAAACTGATCAATAGATATTTTCATTTACATGCAGCATCAGCATGCGCCCATCATAGACCCAGAATAAAATCAACATACCAACATGAAAAAGATCTATATTCCCAGACACAGCAGCATGAGGGCTTATTCTCAGATGATGTACCATTAAATATCTCATGTCATTCTATAATTAACCACCATTTCTTCAGAGGAGTTGTGTTTTGATTGCATGAAAGCATAAATAATTTAAGAGTCGATGTTTTTAACCTAATTATTGATCTGACAAGAAAATGCAATATGAATTTCTATAGCCACTAACCTTATTGTCTTTAAGAGGTATAGAATATATTCTGGGAGAAAAAGGGTAGTGTGCGTTCAAGTTGCTGCTGCCAGTAAACACTGCTGAAGATCAAGAAGATGCTGTGGATTTTGGCTGAAGGGCTGGTTTCGTGCAATTGTTTAATGACCAAGCGAGTGACTCTTTGGTTAGTGGAATAAAACGTGTGAAGCCAATAAAAAAATGGCCAGGAAGCAGCAAGAATATTGTTATGTTGGGCTAACGCAAATTACTCAAGCGTCAAGTGGCCTTTGTGGGGGATAAATAATAATGATTATGATAACAATAATATGTAATTAGTACAAAAGTGGGTAATTCACTGTTATTCTAATGCTTTAAAGTGGAGTGCCAAGTGAATAAGTCAAAGAATCAAGCAAAAACAAGAAAATAATAATAATTAATTAAGACACACTCGATGCTTTTACATTTGAAAAGTGGCCCAAACCGTAGGAATAAAAAAAAACACAGAGATAAAATATTTGGATAGATTGGAATAATTTGAATTTAAAAGCATTATCTTTTTTCTTTCCATGCCTTTGTTTCATTGTTTTTTCTAAATATTATGATCATAATTATATATCCTTTTATTAAATTTATATATATACATATATATTAAATAAATTTATTATACCCTAATAATTTCAAAAACAATCCTATTTATCTTTTTTTTTATATATATATAAATCTCATTATTATTATAGCACAAATTTGTTGAAATGGGTATAGATCCGTTTGGGCCCCTCCAAGGAATTGATCTACCGGAGCTCGGATTACAAGCCCATTTAACAAGTATTAGGGATTGGTCTTCGTGTCATTTAGGAATGGCATACTATTATACTAATATTTTAACTTATTATTATATTAGAAAATCATTTTTATTTGTTTATTTTATTTAATTACTAATATTTATTAGTTACCTATCAATTGTTATTTATCTTGTTTCATAGTAATTATGAATTCAAATTCACAATATTTTAATTCAAAATAATACTTTACATCTTTTAATGCAAAATTTAAAATATAATACTTAAAAATCAAATTAATTAATTAAAAATTTAAAATATATAATAAAAATTAATGTAAAAGTTAAATTTTAAATTTAAAGTATATTAAATGTATCGAAAACAATCCTACTTGGTAATTGTTTGGGCCCAAGGCCCGTATAAAAGCAAGTCATTTCATTGAATTCACGAGCCACGTGTCAACATTTTAATGGCTGCCAGAATAATCAGATTCCAAAAATAACCGTGGAGGACAGTGATCGCAGACACGTGAACCCCACTGACGTCGATTCCCCTGCCCGTGTCAGCCATTCACAGACTACAACTCTCACCAAAAGTTTTGGCAGAAGCCAGCACACGTGTCGAATTCTTAAGGGTGTGGAGGAGAAATCCAGTGACTTCTATTAGCAGTCGAAATATCACGGTAGAACAGCAACTTAACCGTGGATAGGGGTTAAGTTAACCGTGGTTGGGATAACAAAGTTAGCGGCCAAAGCGGAGGACGTCCGGCCATGGGTCCCGTTGTCGCCGCGCAGCCCCGCAAGACCTGTGGATCAACAGTCAAAGTTGGGCACACATATTTATTTGGGTTTAAATAATTGAGTTAGCCACCGCCACTTTCACAATTCGTACATTCATACGCTCCCTTGCTTTTTAAAACACAATAATGGAATCCACGTGTCATTTCAATACTACCAATTTATATATTTTTAATAATCAAGTTATTTAATATTTAAAATTAGTATTTAAGTAGTGAATTCTTATTTATATATTATTTTTAAATAAGGTTTTTTAAAAAATAAACTAGAGAAATATTATGAGTAGGAATGTCTTGAATTTCTTATCAGATTAATATTTAAAGTAATTGATAAATTTTTCTAATTTAAATTACTGTTTAAGAGTGTGAAAAAAAAATACATTATTATAATTTTAACAATAAAAGAGTAAGTAATTTTAATTTTTAAGAAAATATATTTAAGATTTAATTTGTTATTTTATTAATCGCATGATAATTTTTTTTTGTGATTTTTACAATAATTTATTACCTAATTTTATCACTAAATCAATTAATAATACATCGCTTAAAGTAAAAATTTTAGAATAATTATTTTTATTTGTTAAATTATTTAGGGATGTACAAAATCCAACTCGATTTTAATTCTACATGAACTAAAACATGCTATTTTAACAAGATACTCTATTTTTCAAATCTATTCGGTTTCAATTCTAAAACAATGTATTCTTTTATTAACTGTCTAAATTTTATAATTTATAATTGTAATAGTATTAAGTAATAAAAATAATAAAATATGAGAATGAAAATAATTGATCAGAAAAATTGGTATACAAAAAATTATTTAAAAGAAATTATAGTATTACTTGAATTAGTATTATATATCATGAATTTTTTTAAAAATTTATTTACAATAATAAAATTATATATTTGATAATATTATATCGTGTGCATATTTATTTATAATAATTTTTTATTTTTTCAATAATTTTGATATATGTATATATATATGCAAAAAGTTCAAACACCATTTCACTTTACATAATTTATTATACCACTTATCAACCATTAGATAAATACATTTTTAATAGTTTAAATTAAACCTAACAGATGCATTAATTATATAAATTATATTTAATTTTAACTATTAATCTAATGATTAATAAATAGTATAAGAATTTGTATAAAAATAAGAGACTTTTGACTCTTTTTTCTATATATATATCACAAATTTTAATTTATTATATGAATAATATGATTAATTGAGTTAAATAAAATATTATAAATATATTAGTTAATTTTTTTTATGTAATTCGATGGGTAAAGAATATTTATAATTAATAATATTATACCAATTAAAATTAAAATTTTACACCCTGATTTTGCTAACAAATAAAGTAATAATTACATGGTATTTATTATTTTATTTTTATTTGAAAGTGAAATATTTTTTGTGTTAATTATTTTTAATGAAATTTATTAATTTTTTGTTGATCTTTAATTGTACTCAATACTTCTCTTCAAGAGTGGCCATGAATTTTAGATAATTTTAACTCAATTTTTTTAAAACATAATTTTTTTTAATTTATGTTTTAAATTTTAATTGATTTTAATTTAAAAAATTTAATAATTTAAAATCACCACTCACAATTTAGTTTGAATTTAATGTTCAATATTACAAAGTTAATAAATAAAATTTAAAAAAATGAATAAAGAAAGAGCCATTAGAAATAAAACAGATGGGCCAAGGCAATAACCACACGGAGATTTCAAAAAGGTGACGTGAGGTGATGGGAGAGTGATGTTGGATTATGTTTATGGGGTCAGTTGGGCACGCTGTTGTATTCAACGACGCATCAAGAGCCGTGCAGGTTAGGATTGATTTGGTTTGCCCGGTAAGCGTGCAAGACCAGTAGCACTTTGTTAATGATGCCAACCCGAACTGACATAAAATAATTATTTAAAAAAAAATTAAAAACACTTTAATTAAAATCAAAGAAAGAAAAAAGAAAGAAGAAAGTAGGGGTAATGATGGAAAAAAAATACCAAAGTAATTAAGAAAAAGATTTGATGCGGTCGGTCACTACACCACCCGGCAAACCGACTTCAAATTCCATCTTCTTGTCCCCCCCGCCTGACATTCTACCTCCTCTTGTTTCCCCGTGTCTCCCTGATCCATCCCTTTCTTAATTACCTTTTTCTCCTTCAAACACTTTTTTAACTTTATCGCACCATTGCATGCTCGGCCCTTTCGGACTAACATGTCTTTAACCCGTGACATGAATTATTCTCATAATTCGTTGCGTTGGATTTCCCAACGCCAAACATGTGAACTAACGGCAATGCAAAGCAGAAACGGCATGCCTGCCGTAAAATCTCTTTGCCTTGTTAGGAGAAGTTGCACAGTGTGAAAGCGATACAATAATAATAATAATAATAGTAATACTAAATGGACATTTGGGTAAATTCAGTTAATGAGAGTATGATTGGAATGCGGGGAGTAGCCGAGTCTCTGGGATCTCTTTGTTTTGTCAGGCTCTAAATTCTAATTCCCGTTTACGTAACGTCGTCTATGGTGAATGCTTGTCGTTGTAAAATGTCTCCCTCCTCTCACATCAATGCCCATCACTTTATTATTGCTTTTTGTTTAATTTAATTTATATTAAATACTTATATTTATTTTAAAATTATCATTTACAATTTAATAATTATTTTAATTCACATAATTGCGTAGATTATGTCACGAGATAAATAGAAAAATATATATTTTTTGAAAAAGTATATATATTTTAAATAATTTATTATTCAAATAAATTATATTTATAGAAACACCCTTCTTCTTTTTTAGATTAGTTGTAATTATTGCTAAAAGTTAAGAGCAAGGTTGTTTTTGTCAATTTACCAAAAATATCGAAACCGGATGTGTTCGGGTTAATTTGGAAGGACATAACAAAAAATCATGCCAGATTTTGTCAGGAAGCAGCTTATTTAATGCCAATGAACTGAATTGATGCCCCGCGTTTAACATCATCCAAATTTTTGCACGAGTCTTCTACATTGAATTCCCCTCTTTGCTCTAACTCAAAACATACCAACACAAATTTTATTGCTACATTCTTTATTTATTCATACTAATTGAATTGATAATTCCAATTTTAATATTATTATTTTACGTTAATTTATATACAATAATTTGTTAATTAATGTAGAGAATTAACCTTTTTTGAACAGAATTTATTATATTAATCATACATTATTTAACAATATTCATTTATTATATATATTTTTGCAACGAACAATTAGGATTTATTTTGTATGAAAATGTTTCGACAGAAAGTCCCCGATTGACATAAAAAAAGGCGCGGAGCTCAACTGGTATGGTATACAATGGTAATTTTAGCAAAACAAGAAGGGCATATTCGAAAATTCAAAATCAGAGCATTTTAGCCGGAGTTGTTCCCGAAACACAACAAATTGAAATTCCATCGTCTTACCTATGGTAACGACAGATTTATTTCTCTTTCTGCCGGGATCAGACGGTCCAGATCATCCCTCACTATCCACTCTCATCCGTCCGATTAGATTCCTGTCCTAGATAGGCGCACTTATAAAACGAACCGGTCCGTATATGTTTTAAGACTGAATATTCAAAAACAAGACAACCTTTTCGCCACTAATTGCCTTTCTGCCACTTCCCCTTTTCATTTTTTCTCAGGCTTCGAGTTGCTTGGTGCAAGCTTTTGTTGCTTTATGTTTAATGGAAGGGCCTTAAACACTCTCTCTGACTCTCAGCTCTTCTCTCTATGCGGTTCGTGAATTTTCATGTGAATTTTCCGGCGATAATCGATCTCCTTCACTTTCTTCACTCACCAACTGCTACTCAGGTGCGTGTTCTGAAATTTCCGACTACAATTTTTTGAATGTAGATTTTGTAGTATGTTATTTGCATCTGTTGCGTTTCCTTTTTAGCTTGAAATTTGAAGTTGTAAATACTGAGATCTTGTTAATTAGTTCAATATGTTTGTTTTTGTTAGCTCTGTTCTAAATTTCTCGGTGGATGTATTTGGTTTCTTCTTCAAATATTCGGTTTTGGAACGCACTCGCCCTTTTTTCTCTTAATTTTTTCCACGAAATTTTAACCTGAGCTAAGCTTGTTCTAGCTACAAGCTCGGATCTTTCCGGTCCGTTGTTTTCTCTTGATTCTGTCTGGTTTCCAACAAAGTGAGGAGAATGAAGAGAAAAAGAAATGGATAGTAAGACCTACAGTTACTGACAATATTAAGGAATGCAGTAATCTGTCAGTATATTTACCAAGGATACAAGAATTTTCAGTCGTCGAAAGAACCGAGGGAAGAAGACTAAGTGTGGTTGACTTCTTATTTAAAACCGAATTCAAGGTTCGTATTTTGCTCTAAATTGTAGCGCCATTTTTCAAGCAGGATAATGAATTACGATATTAGGAGGTTGGCCCTTTGTTGTTGTCTACAAATTTAACTATTTTACCAAGTTCTTATTTACGAAAATATTTTATAGTGGGAAAGTATTATAAATGGTTGAATCATTCTGTGATTGGTTTTAATTTCTATGTCCTTTCTATATTAAGTGGTCTGGTTCTGTAGGCTATTAATTAGTTTGTAGAGTGTCATTTAATATTTGTTTCCGGGTAATCTGTACTTAGATTATGAGTTTGGGGTTTCCTGAGTATCCAGAAGCAGCTGAATCTCAATCATATTTTATTTTCAGTATTTTGAGATGTCTTTTAGGAATCTTTAATCTCTTAATATCTTTGCCTTCACAATGATTTTTTTCCCCTCCAATCTTGCTATGTCAAGAAAGATAGTAGATGCCTACCTTATGGTTGAATTAGATACATATTTTAATCTTTAGTGTCTTATAAATTTTCTTGGACTTTGAAGATGAGTGGTGATTCACGAATGGGGAACTTTTCAGTATGGTGCTGATTGTACCATTGTTGATCCATTTGGCAGATCATTTCTTAGTGAATCTTAATTGTTTACTCAGTTTAATTGTTTGCTTTTATGTCTGTATTTAGTAATTTTAGGATGTTGTATTTTTATTTATTTATTATTTTTTTCCTCAAGGAAATGATGCAGAATGATTGATTTTTTCCCCCTTTTCTATATGTTAAGCAGTTAATTTTGAAAATTTTGAAGTCTGATGTCTCCACCACTGCTTCGTGCTGAGGAGGAAGACCACAGCAATGCCTCTTTGGTATCCACTTCACCTTCTGACTGCATCTCACATAATGTCCCTGGGTTAAAAGAACGTAACTATCTGGGATTGTCAGACTGTTCTTCAGTTGACAGCTCTGCAGCCTCTGGCTTGCCGGAAAACAACAAGAACAAGCTGAATTTAAGGGCTACAGAGTTGAGGCTTGGTCTTCCAGGATCTCAATCCCCCGATAGGGAACCAGACCTTTCTTTGCTTAAGCCGGGGAAGCTTGATGAGAAACCACTGTTTCCTTTGCTTCCTTCTAAGGATGGAATCTGCTCTGCATCTCAGAAGAATGTTGTTTCAGGAAATAAAAGAGGATTCTCTGACACCATGGATAGATTTTCAGAGGTGAAGAGTTCTGCTTATACTGAAAAGAGCTGGATGTTTCATGCAGTTGGGCCTGATTCTGAATCTCCACAATCGGTGGGACAAGGAAAGTTTCCTGGTAATTCAGGAATAAATGTGATGCATTCATCCAGGCCCACTGGGGTTCAGCAAACCATAATGAAAGAGATGGTTTCAAATTCATTGGAGCGGCCTCATGTTGCGAATGGAGCACACAACAACAAACCATCTGCTTCTAACAACATTAGTGCACCTGCTGCCAAGTGAGTGTTAATTGCTGAAAGATCACTTGCTAGCATTCAAATGGATAGATACTCGTAGTTCTTAACCATAACTGGTTGCTGCATGCATAATGACAGGGCACAGGTTGTTGGTTGGCCTCCAATTAGATCATTTAGGAAGAATACATTGGCAACCACTTCCTCTAAGAACAATGATGAAGTTGATGGAAAACCTGGCCCTGGTGCTCTTTTTGTTAAGGTCAGCATGGATGGTGCTCCTTATTTGAGGAAGGTAGACTTGAGAATTTACTCCAATTATAGGGAACTGTCGTCTGCTCTTGAGAAGATGTTCAGTTGCTTCACAATTGGTAAGCTTTTGCTGTACCCTCAATCTTGCAGCTACACCATAAAAAATGCTGGGATTACTGGAAAGTTCTTCCTTAACGATTCCAATAAAATAAAATATCCCATGTTGGCATCAGAGGGACTTGAGTCCCCTAGTGGAAAAAAATTCCCTCTAAAAAGGGAAGAAAAATTGGTTTGAACCATGTAAATTGAAAGTCGTCCCTGCTTAAATCTACAAAATGAGTTTTGTGAGCCTCCAAAATCAATCTCTTAATTTTTTTTACTATGTAGAGGATCATAAAATCTTCCTTTTAACAAACTTTTTCCCTGTTTTGTTCAATGAAAAATAAAAGAAACTGTAACTGAAGTTTAGAATTTATTTCAATTGTGTCAAGTTTGCTGTAAGAGTTTACAATTTCAATTGGAGTGTTGGAGTTTTCAAGTTTTTTGTATCAGGTTGTAGTAGTACCTTGATGTCAATTAGCTCATCCTTACTTTGTTCCTTTTATTTTTAACTCCCAAGTGATTTTTGTTTTATTTCCTTTTGATTTGCTACTTATTTTTTCATATGTTGCATGTTATTTTTTTTTCCTTGATTTGCTATATATGTGACAAAATAAATAAAAAAAGTAAATCTAGAAAATAAATTCGTAGAAGCAAAGAATAGAAAAAAGAACAAAAGGCAAATCTGTGGGAACTCAATCTTTATTTTTAGTTTTTCAGCATCTACAAATCATCAAGGATTATTCTGTTTAATTGCACCCACTAAGTTGTATTCCTGGCTCCACCACTAGCATGGACACTTATTATGATTTCAGGTCAATGTGGATCACATGGAGCTCCTGGCAGGGAAATGCTGAGTGAGAGCAAGTTGAAGGATCTTTTGCATGGATCAGAATGTGTTCTTACATACGAGGACAAAGATGGTGACTGGATGCTTGTTGGGGATGTGCCATGGCAGTAAGCTTCGAACTTCTTAATCTGTTTCATCTCCCTTCTTTTTTCTTTGGCTACTTTCCTATTCCTTTGAATTCTTTATGGTGCAAACATGGAGAAATCTTTATGTGAGCTCTTTAAAGCATGTTTAATGGTACGTTTTGAAGGGGACCATAGCTCTTCTTCACATGTATAGTGGGGACAGGAACAGATGCGAAATAGTTGATTTGCTCTCATAAAGTTCCAATGGTCTGATGGTTACCAGATAAACTAAAATATTTAAGAGTTTAATCAAATGATTAAATGCATGTTGTCTTTAATTATCCTTTAATTTTGTATCTTTGTGAGTGTAATGAACACTTTTACTAATGAAAGAATAATGTAGTGCACAAGAAAAATTATACTAGCTTCACCTAAGAAGTTTAATTGCTTTATTTGAGCTGTTACTTTGATTGTGTTGTATATTTGAAATTGGATCTCAGATAAGGATTGGAAGATATTTTTATGTCAGTTCTCCTATAATTACCAGATCAGTCTTAAATAAAGTTTTGGTTACTCTGATTTATTTACTTATTATTATTTCATGCTAAAGTTTGATAATGAATTATAATACCTTGTGGTTGTCTTATCTTTTTCCCTAAACTGAATTATTCACCCAAATTTATTTGTGATTTTATGATGAAAATCTGGCTCTCTCTATTGCTTTGGACAATTAAATAAGTGTTTAATTTCATTTAATTTGCTAATTTTCTTGCAAAAATGTTGCATTGCGATTTTTGTCGTACAAGATAAATTTGATTGATCTTTTGTTCATAATTTTTGCTGTTAAAAAAAGGATTTTGGATATGTGAATGTAATTTGGTACCTATGTTTTGAAAATAACATTTATTTTTTTGCATTATATGTGGTCTTACTTAGGAGTCAGGAGAATTTGGAATCTGCTTTTCATTACAAACCATGCCTAAACACTTTTTTTTTGCAATCTCTGCTCATTGAAGAATTCTCATTTAACACTTGTTGTAAGCTTCTAAGGTTCTTTCTTGAATTACTAGATTTAACTGGTAGGATATGTTGCCAGGGCTTTTAAAAATGCTATAAATAATATTCTTAGGGCTTTTAAAAATGCTATAGATAATATTCTTACATGATAAGTAATATTCAAATTTAACTTTGTTGTCAACTGTATGGTAATCTTTGCTGTAAATGCTTGGTGAGTTGTAACTTTATTGAAAACGGTTTTAGACCATTGATATAGTTATATAATTATACAAGCATCTGTTCATTGTTGATTCAAGCGTCTAAGTTATTGCATTAATGTTTTTACATTTATTAATAAGTTTTCTAGGATATTTTCAGTCTGAAAATGTTAAAATATTGATGGTTGGTTTGTTTTGTGTACGACTTTGTTCAAAATTTAATATATGCATGTGGATACGGGGAAAGTGAAAGTAGCAATTGCCCCTTGTCCACTCCTTGAAATTCTACTTATTATGCTGGATACATGATTGGGAAGTAGATTTATTTGCTGCCCCTCAAGGCAGAAAGCTTCTGCTTTTGTCCTATCTAGCTCTACATTTGGTCTGCAAATAAAATTATTGGGGTCACAGTATGAAAAACATGGCAGATTATTATTGGTTTACCTATAGAGGGTAACATCAATTGTAAGACTGGAGATTGTCTAGTCTGTGAGGCTCTTTAAGATTGGTTGTGTAGTTAAAAGGAGCTTCATTCAGTTGGAAAATTTACAGAAAAAATGGGTAACTGCAAGCAGCAAAAATGAATGTTCTGAAGTCAAAAACTCTATAGGCTTTGTCATGGTTATCTTTAGAATAATAACACATAAACCAATTTAATGATACTTCCTCTCTTTTGTAAACTGATTTTAAGCAAATATAATTCATAATGTTGCCTGGTGAATACTTTTTTTTTCACTTGCTTTAGTTATTTTATTGTGAATATCATTGCAGTGGTAGCCATCGGCTTTTGATTGACTTGAGTTTTGGGCAAATCCAGTTGAACCATCTAAAGATAAAGAATATTAATTTTGAAGTTTCTTTTCCTGAGTTGCCTGGTGTATCTGTGCTCTAACTCTCTTTGATTCTATTGCAGGATGTTTATTGATTCTTGCAAGAGGTTGAAGATCATGAAGAGTTCTGATGCCATAGGCCTAGGTATGTACTTATAGTTTAATCCTTACAACAACTACCACTGCATGCTTGTTTAGGCGGCCTCACTAAAACAAGTTTATTTTTTGTGCTCGTCTTTGTGCTTCCATGCTTGAGTGGAGAATTTATTCAAATATCTCATGCTCTAGAATGTATGCATTTTGATTGTATTAGATGGTTTCCTTTGAATGATAGTTATGTTGTCTTCAGTGAAATATGGAAAATGAAAGTGCCCTTGTGGATCTCTCTGAATATTCATGACATGCACTGTGTCTCATGTAATGCTAAGGTATTAACTGGCAGCTTGGGGACTTAGCTCAGTTGTAAGACTGCCTCAATCAGAGTGAGGGCATCATGCTATAAAGAATTTGACTTATTAGTTTCTTTAATATGGTTGGTTAACATGCAAATCTGTAAATAATGCCACGGAGATTGGAATTAAAGTCCTCAACTGGTCCCTGCACCCCTGCAGTGCCAAAATTTTGAAATTAAGCTCGCTGATCTATTAAGCATGTATAGTTAGAATGTGCATTGGATTGATTAATTATTATTGACAGCCCATTGTAGGCTTTAACTGTCTTTTGTACATCTTCTACAGCTCCAAGAGCAATGGAGAAATCCATGAACAGAAACTAGCAAGTGTCCTAGCGTGATGGCTGCTTTCCGGTCAGTGATTAGAACAATGCCACACAAGTTGGCAGTACATGTTCGAGATGTATGTTCTCATCTAAATTTGTATGCATGAAGAAGCTTGTTATGTTTGCTGCAAAGTCTATGCTTACATTTGTATGCATGAAGAAGTTTGTTATGTTTGCCCCAAAGTCTGTGCTTACGTGATTGCTTTAAAACCCTTCTGAGATATCACATAATCAGTAGTTGTGGAGTTATATATTCTTACAGAAACTGGAATTGTCCAGGAGTATTTTATTTGATGAATGTCTGCCGCGACTACTCTGGATGATGGATTATGCCATTAATTTCCTTTGGAGTTGTCTCTCACTCTCTGTACGTGATGATGCTCACTTAAGGTGGCAGGAGGGTGTTGTCTACTTGATGCACCATATAGTTAGCTTATATAGGCGGGCTTTAAATTTCTAAATGCAATTTATGAATAAGTTCTTTTAGGTTTGAAAATTAAGGTCCGGCTCATTGAGCCCGACCTTGGGCATATGATAATTATAATGGGATGTTTGGGACTCGAGCTCGGAGTGAGGCAGATGGGGTAGAAATTTTTTTTGTTAAATTAAAGTAGGTAAAATTCTCTCTCCCCAATCAGAGCCTGCATTTTTCATTGAACACAGCTTCCTCTATGTATAACATCAAAAATTAGTCTGTCTTCTTCCCCTATTCTTAAAGAAGCTAAAAGAGTTGAACAAGGAGCCTGGTGTCTGCCTAGTGCCAAAAGGTCACGAAAGTTGATGATATAATGCTGGAAGCCAGCAACCAAAGCCCTTGTGAGTGGGGGAATGGTTATAACTTTTTTTAGAGATCAAGAATTTACAAACGATGGTAAGTTTATATTTGAAATTTGATCTTTTAACGCTGAAAATACAGTAGTTAAAGTGTTTGTGAAGCATTTACTTTTATCCTGCATCTAATTTTGATTGCTTACTCTCTTATTTGTATCTTTTATATATTTAGTGATTTCAGGGCATCTTAGGCTCAAATTTACGCGAAGTTGAGTTCAATAAGCTATAAGCTTTACTCTTTAATGCCTTACTTTTAGGTCAAGAAGTAGGAAAGAAGAACAAGTTGTAGCTTGGCCTACTCTAAAATTCGGTTGGAACTTCTATAACTTTGCCATAACCGTTAATTGCAGCAATAAAGGAGGCAGAAGGGAGTCTAAACTGTTAATGGCAGATTAGGACGAAGAACAACCCCACCCTCCCCACCCCCCCAACACACTCACACACAATACAGGTTTGTGTTCGACGGAGAGAAACGCCCAAACCCAAACCCCCTTTTAAAATCCTGATGCTTCTTTTGCCAGAATAGAACTTAAGAGTTTGTTGAATCCTAAGTCGTTAAGGAACTCACAACCTTTTGCCAGAATAGCTCCTATAAGGCTGAGGTTGGCTATGGCAGAAATGTTGATAGAATCGTATCTTGGGTAAATCCGAATTCACGATATCAAATAGCAGTGGCTGAGAAATAATGACAAGACTGCAGGGCAGTGCAGGCTGATCAATTGATTCCTTAAATTATATTTTGCTTGCAGTGGAGCATTAAACACTACTAAAAACT
This sequence comes from Xylocarpus granatum, assembly GCA_019650275.1. Lineage (NCBI taxonomy): Eukaryota > Viridiplantae > Streptophyta > Magnoliopsida > Sapindales > Meliaceae > Xylocarpus > Xylocarpus granatum. The sequence goes on along the minus strand of BNST01000138.1, from coordinate 134,580 downwards.
ACTTAATCGGTTCCTCTCAGCGGCAATTAATTATTCATAAAGTGCAAGCGCCAATTACATAATAATGGTTCCTATGTTGACCGAACCAACGATTTTGTTCAACACGATCCCTTTGTGATCTTAATACTACTTGTTTTAATTTATGGATTCTTTTTGTCTTTGCTGTGTATGCAATTATTTATACAATCTACAACATGATCATCTCGTTCTCATTTAAGCTTACCAGGCTAAAATTGAAACTGGGTCACTTGGAATGGTAGGTTGCTGCATGTCTTTGTTGGACATAAACATCTCATTGACGATTATGCTTCTGTATATTGAGAAGTATTGTATTTTCTTGCTATACTCTCTGCAGTGTTAGACTAAAGCCAGAAAGCACTGAAATGCCCCTTTCATTGTTCTTTTCTCGAGGAGATGCAAGCAGACCTCATAGCAACGTTTTGCACATTCGATATCAAAACCCAAATCATTATGTTGAAATTTTGTAGATATGCTTTGTAGTTTTCAATCCAAAGTGGTATCTTTGAAAGTAAAGTGGGATCTTTGAAAGTGGAACCAATAATTCTAAGTTGAATTCTCAAAGAAAATACTATTAAAATACCAAAATAAAATGTTGAATTCTCGAAGACCATACTATTAGACTTGTGATCATGTATTTGGGTTAGCTTTAATTTTGTCCCATTCCTAGTGGTGGCAGACTTATTGCTACTTTGAATAATTCCTCGAGTATTAGTGCAAAGCTTAATCATTAGCAACAGGATCAAATTCCCTTATTCTAGCTTGTGTGGATCATCATGTATCTTAGATTTATGTGGTGCAGAAGTTGGGGGGCTTATGATGTTGTCACTCTTCTCAGCATGACCGCCTTCATTAAATTATATCTTTTGACAAATTGTCCTTTATTTGGTTGGATGACTCTCAAATTCTTAATACTTTTGTACTCTTTGCCTTGAAAATATATTACCATATTTGGAGAGAGCTATCCACAAACCAAAGAAACTTGAAGGGTTAAAATAATGGGTTCTCTCTCCGTCAAGTTAGAAGGAATGAATTTTTGAGCGTTGAATTCTTTGTGGGAAGTTGAAAATGGAGTTAAAACAAAAGCAAAGTTGGAGTGGCTAGTGATTATTGATTAGATTAGTTGTATTAATTATGATTTAACTAATGGGATAAAGGAGTAGTGGTTATATAGTGAGTTCTGTTGTAATGATGGATTCTTTTGAAATCTTTGGGTTGGAACACTCCTGCTTAGTAATTATTTAAAGGTGAAAGTAGATAATCTTTTCAGTGCGTCATATGGTGGCCAAGTGGCAACTCTAGCTCTAATCATAGGCCCATCATTTTGTGGGAAGTTTTTGCTTTTGAAGCAAAGGTAGATTTGGTTGTCAACTTTGCTGCAGTAAAAGGTGGCATGATTAATAACTACTTTTATTGTGAATTTAGAACTGTTTATGGTGGGACAAATAGTAGTAGCTCCTACACTTGGCCTATTTTTTTTTCTGCATTTGACTCCTCTTATTGTAAAAATATGTTAAAAGATTAAGGTGGGTAAGTAGATATATTAAAAATTTAAAATAATTATAAAATAAAATTATCGATCATTATATTCAAATACAAGTAAATAAGTGAATAATAATTATTAATTATTAGGTTAAGTGAGTATTTATAAGTATTTTATATTTTAAAATTAAATAAAAATATAATTTTATATAAATAATAATTATAATTATTGTTCGATTGACATTTTATGAGAATAAAAGACTAAATTTTGATCATCAGTAAATAGTAGTAGTGTGTATATGTTAAATAAATTTTATATAAATTTAAGGTAAAAGATGATTATAATTCTGCAAACATATTCTAAATTAATGAATTAGAATTCTTTGTAGGTTGGTAAATTCTAGCTTTTCATGCAAGAGAGAGAGAGAGAGAGAACGGCTTTTAATGGCTTAGAAGACTATGGTCCTAGTTACGAGTGTAGTGTCATGGACAATCAATGAAAATTTTCACGAACAAGGTGCGTGGCGTTAACGCTCACACCTAAAGAAGAGATACCTGACATTTCTGCGAACGTTATATTACCACAATACATCTTATCTGATACTTTAAACAATAAGGCAAAGCTACATGCCAATGCCCTAAATTATGGTCTTCTCTTTCATTGGATCAATTAGAAGGTTGGTTAGCTCTTTGAGATAAACGCACTTGAATTTGCCCAGTTGTTTCGCCATGGAAGCCATTTTCGACACTCTGTTTGGCAACAACAACTCATTATCTGTAAGTGCATGAATGAAGAACTTCAATATTGGATTACTGAGTCGCTCAACTTTGTTCTTATCTTGCAAAAGAATGTTTTCTCCTTTGTCTGTTTTAGAAAATGTGACAGTAAATTCACTGTAAAGTGTTCATCTTTTAGGTATTGGACTGCACATAATGAAAAATCTTGATTCGAAAAAGGGACTTCTTGAGTGTACAAGTCACAACAGAGACTAAGTGGGATGGATTAAAACAACTTGGCTTTTCCTGAAAATTTGTTTTTCTGACAAGATCATCACTTCTGATCCTCACCTCCATTTCCATTGTCTTGCATTCTTACATACAAACAGCAGAATTTAAGGAACAAAACAGCTTTATTTTCTTCTTGTTTATGTTGTTTACAAGTTTTACATTTTATGTTACAGGCAAAACTATTGCTTTCAATAGTGTAGCATTTGTTGTATATGTTGCTAGGACTGTTTCTAGAGCTAAATTAGCCGACATTTAATCACATTATTTGTGGACACAGACTGCATGTTTAGACCCTTCCTACAACAAATACATTAAAATTGAAGGTGATTATGAATGTCCCATTATTCTTTCACACGTGTTCCCTAATCTGCCACATCTCCTGGTTCAAAACTGAGGGGCAGCCATTGTTAATCAGCAACAGACATATACAACCCAAAATATAGCCATCAAATCACTTATGGCTGCAAACCATTCTTTAAAACCTCTCTCGTGTCCTTGCCCCGAACGCTCCACGCTTTTCTCCTACCACCAAATTTCCGAATTCACCATCATATTCACACAATACATCGTTGTTATCATCAATCAGAAATCATAATGTTTCTCTGTATTTTGAGCACATTGAATGCGTTGTATTGCTTGTTACAACATCATTGGCCTCCAGTTTACATCATTACGGTACATAAATTTAAGAAAGGAATAGGATAATGCTGGTCCTGAAAGTTATTGGATATATGCCTAGTTATTATACAGGGCGAACAATTAATATTTTAGAACTACCTTATGGACTCAGATCCCGGCTCTCGTTGCAAATATTTTCTGCGAACTTGTCCAACAGACAGATGAAAACAAAAATTCCATGCAGGTTATGACCTGTCTGTTGAGAAGTGCTAGAATTCGATAATGTTTCAGCAGTCGGAATTAAAAGTGATTTTCGAGTAAAATGCTTTTACATGTTAACTTCCAATAACCTGGCTACATGGTCCTAAGAATCAGGCTTTTAGATAAAAGTGATGATTATGGCTGTTAAATTTTTTTCTGCTACCAGTTCTGGATTATTGTCAAATGCGATTACTGCTCGACAGAATTTTTCCAGTCGAAATCAACTGTCAAAGCTCTCGCATCCGGTGCATATTTGGTGTTCATTCTACAAATGTAGCAGCAGTTGCGGGCAGCAACTCAATAATTATCAGAAAGGGATATTTTGTTTCATTCTTTGGCCGTCAGGGAATGAACAAATTTCCATGCTTTTGTCTGTCTACACAACAATATATTTAAAAGTATACTTACTACAACGATGCATTTAATCTTGTAATAAAGACGAGTATGCATCATATTAATCAACACTTAATTTGTAATAGACAAGCATTTAATTTATGTGCATAATCATTATTGGTTGGCTAATATTCTAGCAGTGACGAGTTCATAGCGTGTGCCCACCATAATTGCAACCACTCTACAACCAACTACGGCAAAATCTTTTAGTTTCCATCACTTTATGTGATTATCAATCTTCTCCATTAATAAATTTTTTATTTCAATATTTTTGGATCTTATTTCATATTCTTATTGATTCCCTATCGTGCTTTGCTTATCCATGTGATACTTTACCTAATTTTATTGGAAGATTAGCTTGATCAATCTCATAAAACTAATTGCTAATCATGTGTTTAGAAAAAAATAAAACAATTCATTTCGTCCAATTTGTGGGTTTTATTAGTTTTTGTTATGTTGTTTGGGGTGTGCCTTCCATTTGGGTACCAAATGGCTAAGCCCTATCATTTCTTTCTATCCTTATTGGAAGATCTTTCAAGGATTTTGGCTATCACTTGCACCCACTTAGGTTTTATATATAGAGGATTATGATTGTTTTATTCTAAGCAAATCCTTATGAACAATTAAGCATAAATATCTTTTCCTTTTAAAATATAAAATTTTATAATTTTTTTTATTAGTAAAATTTATAACAGAGATTGAGTTATTGTGAATTTTAATCTTCAATTAAGGTGTAATGAATCAGTAATTATTATACATGAAGTAGATAAGTTGTACATATTAATTAAAGTATTTATTAACTATTTCAATTATCAAAATTTTAAAATAAAAAAAAATATAATAATTACAAATATATCTTGAGTAATATAACAAATAATTTAAATTTTACACATCTTATTACACAGCAAAATTTAATGGATTAAAACTTAAAATGTAGACTCAATTTCAATCGCTGAGCTAATTATGGTCAAGGAATCACAAATTATAGGAACAATATTGCCGATTTGCATGGGATCTAATGGACAATGGTATGACTTAGAGGTTCACATTGTGGAGACAATATGCATAATGTTCTCCGTGGTGATTGCAATATGCTAAGGTTTCAGATTCACTCGCATCTAACATACAATTATAGCAAGGCCTTAAACCATGATAATGCTTGAACTTGGTGTTTGGAAGAATTAAATAATCTCGTCATGTGGTAAATCCCAGTCTCATGCGGGATATGGTCTACTTGTCAGAGATTTTCTTGAAGGGGCGTGATCATCTCTTTCTGAAAAGACACTTTTATCCTATCTAGGGAATGATAGGGTAAAGGGTAATTTTGCCATTTCACGATCTTTAAATACCCCAAATGAATTGATTCGTTCTCTCTTTCTATACTGTTTAAAGAGGTGGCCTTTTTTAAAAATTAAATTATAATAAATAAAAATAATATATTAAAAAATAATTATCTCATCCCAAATAATTAATGGTTAAATATTTTTAAATTAAGAAAATATGTCATGGTCAACTAACATAGGATTTGGTCCTCCTTTGCATACTTAATTACCAAGTTTGCTTACTTAATTACGAAAAAGAAATCAAAATTAATGATTACTAACATGCCTTAATACACATTCTTTTAATTATGATTAAAATCAAAATCAAAAAATTTAAGCACTCTTAAATTTGAATTAAAAAAATAAATTTAAAGTGATATAATTAATATAAATAAAATTATTTAATTATTAAAATAAAAAATTCCCACTAACAACAAAATCAAAATTATAATCCTTCAATAAACTCTAGGTTTTGCCAACGTTAATAAAAATTAATGGTCAACGTTAATAACATTGCCAGAGATTACCATCACAAATAAATACACATGCCATGCCATGCTATGCTACGCTATAGTATGGCATACATAACATTTTCCTGTTTGTTTGTGATATGTATATCTTATCATGACGCGATAAGATAAATATAAAAGGAAATGAATGACTTCCATTATAATGGGCATGGGCTCCATATTCTCAACAATCCATATGATGTGCAACTTCTTTGTCCCCCACTTGGTCAAAACAAAGTCATTGAATGCTATCCCAACAACCCATTAAAATTAAAAGAATAAGAATCCTTACCCAATATTCATATAACATCAACCCCATTTTCAAAGTGCATTGATTCCAATTTTTCAAATTTTATTAGGCTATAATATTAATATATGCATTATTTATAAGTCTTAAATTTGTGTATTTAAATCTTAAATTCTATGTCTGAATTTGACACTATTTTTTTTTCTTTTAAAAATATAATAAAGCATTATATAAGATTTTCAAGTTTAGTATAATGATTAATAAGTCCAGTGTAAACATTATGTATTATAAAATTTTAATTATTTTTGTTAAATTCTTTTAGCCTATTCTCCTAAAGAGTGAAGTAGTATTCATCATTGTAAATCGAATAATGAAAATAATAATAATTATTAATTTACATCGAGAATTTTGATATAAAAAAATAATAATTGAGACCTAAATTCTAAAAACATTTACGTATAATAACTAAATGAAAAGGAAAAGTTTTAATATTTGTGTTTTATACACAAATATATATACATTCACATTATTTAATATAAATTTTATATAATTTTAAATAATTAGTTATTAAATTAGAAAAATAATTTTTATGCTCATTATTTGAGAAAGAATTTAGACTTAATTTTGGAAAAAAAATCAATTAATAATGCCAATTCATCTATCCTTTTCATTTTTAAGTCATATGAGAAGTTGGAATTGGTAAGTAAGAATACTCTCATCTCATTCTCACCATACATATTATTATAATTGGTAGTTCAAATAGAAATGGTTACACCCATGGTCAAAGTAGTTGATATCTTTATCTACTGATGCTTATTGATTGTTGTGGGATTTGATGTTAAATATTTTTATTTTCCAAAAAAATAGACCCAAAGGGCCCTTACCCTTGAGCACCATCTAATTGTAATTATCAATGACAATCAATGCAATGACTGTTTGATACTCCTACAAATTCAAAGAAATGAGTAAGATCCCATTTATTTATTTAAAGTCACTAAATCAAATCATCAGTATGATAATCTCATAATTTTTTATTTGTTAAAAAATTTTAAAAAGATAAAATTTGAATTCTTAATTATGTTTTATGATTAGTATTGTGAATTTTTATAATATAAAAAAATTATTATTTATGATTAATAATCATGGAAGTATAGTATTGGTATTTTTGTACGATATTTTGAGAATCTAATACAACTTGTGTTTCTCTCCGATCCACAAAAGATGGATTTATCAGAAAATGACTGTAGCGACAACAACAACAGAACCCCTACGCCTACGTGAAAGATTAAAAAAGGAAAACTGCTGGTGAAAATAGGGTTAATGTAGCGAAAGGTAAGGCGAAAGCGTGAATAAAATGTGCCCCTTTTGGATAAACGCTTTTGTTCGCACGGAAGAGGTCGGTGGTGACGATAACATGGGATCGTGATTTGTACTCAGCAAAACGAGAAGCAGCAGCAAAACGGCCGAAGCCACCTTCGTTGACTTGTTTCTGTAGGTAAAACCTCCTGTTGCGAGTGCTGTAGTAAAGTGTTTGCTTTGCTATTAATTATAAGTGATAATATATATTATCATATGGTTCAAGAGATCTTAAAAAACCAGAAAAAAAAATCTGCAAACAAGAGTTTCTCCGTTCGGTTGGGAGGGCGATTGGAAACAAGAAGCAGAAGCTGATTCTTATACTGATAAATCCAATTATTTGGGGAAAAGAATTTCGTTTAATACGCTTTTAGAGAGACAGAGAGAGAAATTAGATTCTGATTGCAGCAATGGTAACTGGGTGGAGACGAGCTTTCTGTACATCAATCGCTAAAGATGATAAGCATCGGCACAAGCACCAACAAAAACAACATCAACAACAACAACCACAACATTTCAGCAGCAACAGCAGCCAAGGCCTGAGATTCGGCTCAAAATTCGGGTTTTTCTCCAATCCTTCAACACCTCGGTTACAATCCCAGCCAGTTTCAAGCCCAAGTCTCCGATGCAAAACCATTTCCTCTGTTCCCAACAGCCCCAAACTCCAATGCAAAACCACCACCAACCCTGCAACTGCTACTCCTAGAAAATCTCTGAACAACGGTCCTGGATTATCGCTTTTTTCCAATCCTTCATCACCCAAATCTCCCTCCAGCTTCTCTTTTCTCAGAGCCAGCTCCCGTCTATCCAAAGTATGTGTATACCTTTATCATTCACATTTCAAGTTCTAGTAAAACTGGGTTCTCTAGTTCTTTAATTTGTTATCTTTATTATTATTTTTTGATGGTTCTCTTTTTTTTTATTGTTCTTGCAGACTCGCTGTGGGATTTGTTTACAGAGTGTGGAAACCGGACAAGGAACGGCAATTTTTACCGCCGAATGTTCACACAGTTTTCACTTCCCTTGTTTAGCCAGTCATATTAAGAAGAGCCATCAACTTCCAACCTGTCCTGTCTGCAACACTCATTGGAAACAAGTCCCTGTTTTGTCTCTTCAAAATAGCAAGGACAAAGAAACCAGCCCTTTCAAAGTTTACAACGACGACGAGCCGTTAATCTCTCCGATTTCTTTATCTCACTTCAATCCCATCCCTGAATCCGAGGAAGAAGAGTTTCAAGGATTCTTTGTCCCTTTCTCTGCATCATGGAATCTTGAGCTAACTTTATTGCCGGATTCTGCGGTGATAGCTGTTGGCAGGAGTCATGAAACGTACGCGATCGTATTGAAGGTTAGGGCGCCACCTTACGTACCGGTCCGCGGGATTCGACGAGCTCCAGTTGATTTGGTCACGGTGGTGGATGTCAACTTGAGCATGGGCGGGCACAAGCTTCAGACGATGAAACGAGCCATGAGATTGGTGATTTCGTCGTTAAGTTCTGCTGACCGTTTGTCGATCGTTGCGTTTTCTAATTCTTCGAAACGTTTATTTCCATTACGGCGTATGACGACAAATGGTCGAAGGTCAGCACGGAGGATAGTCGACGCGCTGGGGACTACTGGCCAAGGAATGGGTGCAAACGACGCTCTGAAGAAAGCGGCTAAAGTGCTTGAAGATCGTCGCGAGAAAAATCCCTTGGCTAGTATCATCGTATTATCAGAGATTAAATTGTCCAATCACAACCGTTTATCACAGATTAAATCGTCCAATCACAACCGTTCATCACCTTCCGTGACATCCACGCGCTTTTCACACTCAGACATCCCGGTTCATTCAATTGGTTTCAACGATAACGGCCTGTGTAACCACACCCCCGATGATGAGGCGTTTGTCAAATGCGTGGGTGATTTGTTAACTGTGGTCGTTCGGGATCTGAAACTCGAACTGGGGTTAGCATCCGGGTCGACTCCCGCTGAAATCGCAGCGATTTATTCTCTCACGGGCCGCCCCCAAGCTCTCGGATCGGGCTCGATCCGGCTAGGCGATCTGTACGCCGAGGAAGAAAGAGAATTATTAATCGAAATGAAAGTGCCCGCTTCATCCATGGGGGCCCGCCATGTGTTGTCCGTACGGTCTTCTTACAGAGACCCATCATCAAAGGAACTAATCCGCTCTAAAGAACAAGCCATGTTGGCATCAAGGCCACAAGCCGTTAGATCATCATCACCTCGCATCGCACGGCTGAGGAATCTCCACGTAAGCACTCGAGCCGTTGCCGAGTCCAGGAGATTGAAGGAGCTGAATGATTTATCAGGAGCTTACCATTTGTTATCATCGGCTCGAGCTTTGTTATTACAGTGGAACTCTAACTCAGCCGATGAATACTTGCGCGGCTTGGATGGGGAGATAGCCGAGCTGAATCGACGCAGGCAGCAACAGCAACAACTGGAGGAGGGGCAAAGTCAGAGGCAACGGATAACTGGGCAAGGGGAGGAGAAGCCGGAGCCGCTGACGCCGACATCAGCCTGGCGAGCCGCTGAGCGGTTGGCCAAAGTGGCGATCATGAGGAAACATATGAACAGAGTCAGCGATTTGCACGGCTTCGAAAATGCCAGATTTTAATTTCAATCTATTTTTTGTAATATCAAAAAAGAAATATAACGCTATTAAATTGAAAACGAAATGAGCAGGGGCCGGCGCGTAATAGTGAAAAGCGGTAGCGGACGGCTTGGCCCTTTTGTGCAGGTGTAAAAGAACAGACAGTGAAATGAATGGCAAACCCACATGTGCTTGATTGAGTTATGAGATGATAAAAAATAAAATAAACATGAAAATCATTAGAATAGAGTAAATAAATATATATAAATAAAAAAAGAAAAATGGAAATTGATTAGGGAACGGGGAGTGGGTGTCTATGTATGTATGTGATGTGTTGTGTAGGGCGTGGATTTCCTTGTCATTGAATGGCTGTTGGGTCTAATCAATGGAATGTGCAAGTAAAATTGGAAGTCGTTGGGAGTCTTCTTGCAAGATGATTGAAAAATATCCAAATGGGTTCTTGTCTTTATATGTTTAATTTTTATTAGATAACTGATTTTTGTGAAATATTGGTGGGTATGGTTTTGGTTTTTCGGATAATGCCAAGCATTGCACCAATTAATTAATAGAAAACCCGAGTGTTTCTCTAAGAAACAATGATAGTCAATTGCTATCTAGTCTCACGACAATGAATTAAATTGTCTTCATCATCTGTAGGAAATGAATCGTATTCATTAGGGAATTTCAGTACAAAAAATGAATCAAGGAAGGAAGGGGGATTGATTGTTACACTTTATTTGTAGTGGAGCACTAGATAAAATTAGATAATCAAATGTGTACGAAAAAGGATATGGTTCCACTAATCATACAATTTCAACACATTATGAAAAAGGACCCACACCACTTGACTAATTCATTATGCATTTGGTGTGTATGTGCACGTAATTTAGATACCAATTAGCATGAATTAGACATTAAATAAATAACTCTCAAGGTGAAATAATCCAATACAAATTTAGTAAGTAAAAAGGCATTAAACTTTTGAGGTATTTCAGTGTAAGAACCCCACGAAATAAATAATGCATAACAGTGAGCATCCTTTACCGAAACAAGTAGCGGCTAAGCTGAAAACATGGTTAAAATCATGGGCCACGTAATTATGAAGACAGCTTTCATTCCTAATGAATATGTATAAAATGGATAGCCACAGTAAACCCCTGTCCATAAACATGTGCATGTCTCTAAACGTATTTTCCTTTCCTCCATCCCAAGGTAAAGCAATGATTCATAATCACTTGGTTAAAAGGGAGAAATTAACAAGGACCACATTATAACATGAAATGAACTATCATTGGTTTCTGTTTGTTCCCATTTTATGTTATCAATGCATTATATATATATATATATATATATGCATATATTTTCCTTGGCATGACATTAGTTACACGTTTGTTAAAGGTAGAGTAAAGAAAAGGTGAAGTTGTAAAGGCTTTTGAAGCCTAAAAAGAGTGGAGTAGAGTAGAGGAGATAGTAATCTTAAGCTTAACAAGGATTTAAACTGAGGTTCTTTTAGTGTAATTGCTGCATTTGCTGCTGCTGCTGCCCCTTGCCTTCACTTTTGGGTTATTGATGTTTTCTTTTCCCTGAAATTGCGCACACTTTTTAAGCTTTTGGCGGGTTTCGAGGAGTGCGTACCTTTTGTTTGCAACTTGATTGCATATCGAAGCTGCACAACTCGATTTTTCTTTCCGTTTTCCTAATAAAAATTATAATAATGTATGCCCAGATAAAAAGGATAAAGTATTGATTATGCATAGCACTTTTCCGTAGCTTAATGTTCCTCGCTAATCTTCTAAGCAACTCCAATTCACAAATAATCTTAAAAGAAATTGTTAAAATTTTACAAATTCCTGCTACAACTACTAGAGGTTTTTAGTCAAATGCCTTCTTTGTACAAGGCTTCTCAAAAAATGAAGATGAAAATTAATGGTACATAAATCTTTTGATAAAATTCTGAACTGAAAGAAGCTTACGAAAGGTCGTTAGATCTACTTAATAAATTGAGCTCGAAAATGTTAATGTCTCGGTCGTGGATGGAATATCCCTACAATCTGCGCACTGCTGGGTTTTTTTCTAGACAACAGAATACATCCGTGGTCGAAAGCAGCCGATATTAAGGGTACCATTTGGCGATCTTCTTCGAATAGGTTATATATTACTGATATTATTTGAAAGAAATTTGATTGATCTAAATTTCTTTCAAACAAATATATAATGTGTCGTTGGATTGAAATTAATTGAACATCTGGCATGCGTTCCGCATTTTCGACGTAAAGAAAATGTTTTGATGCTTAGACATCTGCGAAGAGTTTGCGGACCGCCCTACTTGAAATATCTTTCATGGCCCATCTTGCCGAATACCAGCCCACACCAAGCAATCCCGTAGAAACACTTTCGGATTGCCGACTAAATTTACCGAGGGCAGAGAAGCCTCCCGTGCCCCCCGATGGCTTCTTACTGTTCACTAAGATTCGTTCTTCACAGATTCCTCTCCAAATGGGAAGGGAAAGCCTCTCATTTTGGACCCGAATTTCTGAACAATGCTGTATGCCCAGTTGTAACTCCCCATAGAACTATAAACGGACGTGGAAAGAATTTCTATTTACAACAAATGCATCAATTAACGCTGTACAACAGACCATCTTTTGCCATCACCACCACCTCCTGGCTACAGGAGATGAGACAACACAACACCACACCACACCACACCAGTTTGTTTCTTAACTTGAAATTTTGTTCCACAGAGAGAGAGAGTAAAATACAAGTTACAACCCAGAATACATATATGGGTACGAATCAAAAGTACAGCTGCCTACACTTAGATGCATCAATATCAGATGGGCAGTATGGACACTTGAAAGTTCTGGAGTTGTTCTTTGACATCTTGGTAATAGAAAGCCGGCAGAGCACGTGGCCACAAGTCATCATCATTGGCGGGTTATCTTCAGTTGATTGCTCCTTTGACACAGGGCATACAAAGATCGAATGGAACTGAAACTCCTTACCTAATTCCACTGGCACAGGCAACTGTTTCATTGATTGCCATTCTTGCTTCTTTGCTGCCATCACAGTCATAAACTTCAAAAGTGGAGGCAAGGCTTGAATGCCTGCAGCTATTGTTACATTCAAGGGACTCTCATAAGACTGTCCAACAAGATTGCAGAATTGCTTAGTTAGCTCCTCTGATATGGTAACCCAATTGGTAGGAGATACCAGTTGAGGGTATGGGCAGTTCTCGAGTTTATTAGCCCAGATGAGACAGGCCATCAGCTTTTGAATCTCGTTCACATGGTTTGAAGCAAAAGGAGCAAGGCAGGTTCTGGAATACTTGAGAGCTTCCTCTTTGTTTCCATTTCGTAGTATTTCCACAAACTGCAAGCTGTGAAGTTTCAATTCAAGGTCGGATCCATTTTCTTTGAGCTTATCAGAGTTCACAGCAGCCCATTTCATTGCAGGCTCTAGGTTCCGATCCTTCGTGGCTTCAAGTATTTGACACATATCCTGAAAAATGGACTTCATAGCAACAGCACAATTAGATTCCTTGGTCTCATTTACGAAGCAGTCACCAACATGAAAAAGGCCCTGACGGTAGAAATGGCCAGCAATTATTTGGTTAACTGTGTGAGTATCAAATTCAATGTTTCCGTACGCCTTGGATATATCTGGATTGAAGGATTTCTCCAGAACTTTTGTGTACTTGCTCAACGCTATGTTCAGTTCCTTCTGTGTGTCTTCCAGTTGACTAAGAGGACCAATTTCTTGCAGCCTTTTCTTAAGTGCAGTTAGGACATATTTGTCACCAAGTCCGGAGGATGACTTGATAGTTTCCAATGCATTTTCAATTTCGTGTACGATCAGATCGATCACTTGTTGGGTTTTAGAGCAAGACAGCTTTTGCTTTTTCATAACACGATCAAAAGCATCCTTAATGTTATTTAGCTCCATTTTCTGTTAAATTAGCCGTAGCTGCAGTTTGGGCTGAGGAATCAACCTGAAAAAGGGGAGGAAAAAATTACTCAGTTTATATTTGAATTATCCAACTGCAAAGAACTTCAATCAACATCCAACATGCACATCATAAGAATCCTCAAACTCAGATTGCAAACTGTTCCAAAGTTTAGTAAATGCCACAGCAGCACAGGCATCAACAAGGTGGAGAAGTCTTGGGTTATTTCTTACCTATAAATTGTAAAAGAGACAACAAATCCTTGTATTCTTCTATTTGAGGGGGAAAAAAAGAGAGGAGCAAACAACTATGTAAACAACTGAATCACACTACCACTGATGAATCATCAATCCAAATTACACAGGTGATTGAAAAAGGGAAAAAAAAATTGTACTTCTCGTGGATATAATTTCATGCATGGGAATAGCAAAGCCCCCCTCCCCCCCAAACCAAAACGCAGTTGGAGTATCAAAGCTACAGTAATGGAAAGAAAGGAAGGGTTCTGAGAATCCTTGAAGTTCAATAAGAAGACAAATTCTAGAAGCTGAAATAAGAATCCGCTACTTGTGGTGAATGTAACAAACTACAACATTATCCAATGTAAACATTGATAGATATTGTCACACCATCACTATAGACAGTCATTAATATGGAATATTAAATGCTGAGTCAGTGCCATTAAAAACTCTTGGCTCTGATTCCATGCAGACATCCATATGGATCCCTTGCTTGTTAAGTAGATGACCATCTGACAATAAGAAATCAGGATCTGGAACTTGCTATGATAAGACCATCTATAGACGTTATTAAAATTTGACAGTGATACTGATACATGGGGTCAGACATGGTCAGTCATCACCAGAAATAGCAAATCCTAAGTTGGAACTATATCAAAAGCTAAAACAAACAATCTTAGTTCAAATATCACTTAACACTTAGACAATGTGGCAGATATAACATAGTTTGATTATAAATCAGTAATAAATAAATTCATTTCTAAACAAACAGGTTCAGGTATCACTAAACCCTCAAAATATGGCAGATAAGACAGTTTTATTGGATCATAAATAAGTCATAACAAATTCATGTCATAACCAAATGGGTTCTTGTGTTGATAACTCTAAACTCAAACTTAAAACGATTATTGCAGCACAACCACTGAACAATTAATAATTTTCATCTTAGGCCAACCTAAATCTGCCTACTTCCTGTTATGTTTCTGTCAAGTTGACGGGTCATGTCACAAATTGCCACCCTTACTTATAAGCATGATTTTTCCTACCATGATACTCATTTCTACTAATTCACTGTAAATTTTCTGAAAAGTTACCTAATAAATGATATAGAATGCAAAGCCTCAAACTAACTTACCTGTGATAAGAATGTGTCAAGCTTCAAGAAAGTTTTATGGAGTTTATTTTATGAATCCTAAAAGGAAAGATTAAAATAGTAATTAAGAGGCTCATTAATTAAAAACTTCGTAAATAAAGACTGTCGAGTCATATATTGTCCTTATACAAAAAGAGAACTAGAAAGCATTTGATTACTGGGAATCAGCATAGAATAACCTCATGTACAAACTTTCTAGCTTCCAACCTTCTCTTACTCTTCTTGTTAACTCACAATATGTACAAAACAGAACCCTCAACAAGAGCAATGCAGTGGTTTACATTAACAAAAAGTCAAAAACATTCATGGCAAAATTTAAAATGGTAAAGGCCATCAATTGCATAACTTTTCACTGAACTTAACTGTGTAAGTATTGAAATCTTATAAGCATGCATTAATCATCACAGCATGTATGGCAGTTAATTTGTTAACCCAACCTTTTTTTTTATTAGTGAAATTTGCAGTGCAAGTGTTGAGAGCAAAAAAACTTAAAACAAGAGCAGGTCTTCTAGTCTTGATGATCAGAATCTCAAGAAAATATTATACAGTGTGTTCAAATATATTGTAGTTCATGATAAACAGATGAGAAAGCTTAAATTAAACTAAGTTGGAAAACTTGAGAAGTACAAGAAAGGTAACTTTTGAATTTCAAATGAAAAAAAATATCTTTTCCATCACAAAAGCATGAGTCACAGTTTTGCATCAGGCAATAGATCAGCCAGGCATATTGATCCATAATTTGAGGTAACAAATGCACAGAATTCAAAGTAACTATCTCCATCAAATTTCTAAAACTATACCGTCTAGAACCCTACTACTAGTCACAAACCAACAATAATGATCACTATACTGAAATTCAGTTGGTACAAGCTGATTAATGTATTTCGAATTATATCTGAAAAGAATAATGCATACAACTATTGGTTTCACTGCATATATGGCAACTGATATCCTAAATTAAAAGTCATTCGTTGCCTTCCTTGCATAATAAATGATGCATTCTTGCATCAATACCTAAACTTAAAACTTGCATCAAGTGCTAACCAAGTAATATAACTCCAAAATCCAAATCCTGTACAAAAATCAGCACGGACAATAACATTCAATGCCAACATTTTCTCATCAACTCAACCAATGCATCAATACGAATAAATCTCATCGCACTCCATACAAAATGGATATTACCGATATCCAAGGAGAGACTTGAGCACAAATAAATAATATTCTAAGGAAAAAATTACACAGGATGACAAAAATAATTCTCAAAATAACACAAGTATGAGGAAGAAATGTAGTTACCAATCTTAAATATAAGAATTTGCAGCAAGTTCCTAACTTCACCTGCAATAAATCCACAATTAGAACGCAATAACACATCAATAACTACTAACAGTATTACATTACTAATAATCATATTAATCAAACAAAAATCACACATTCAACTATAAAACTACGTCAATCTCCGTTGTAAAGACAAGATAATCACTCAATAATGACAAATCTCGCAAAATCAAGCATGAAGATCACCAACTAAAGGCATAACTAGATAATAATTATTTTGCAAGCAGATCAAAATAAAGAATAATCAGAAATTGCAACGAAAGTATAAGCTCGTGAATTTCATAAAATTACAACTTTTTTATTGAACAAATATGAAAAAAAAATTAATTGATCTAGGGTTACAAAATCTAGAAGAAAAACATTGAGAAACCGTAAGGACGGACTTGGATTCATTACGTACGTATAAGTGTAGAGATGAGAGAAACCTATGCGAGAAGGAAACTCCTGTCCGTGGAGGAGGAAGAATAAAAAAGCAAGAGAGATTTCTGTGTAATATTGCAAAAATAGCCTCGAAGACACACTCTGTCACGGATTTATCCAATTATTTTGGGAGGGAGCATCTGGTACGTTCGGTAACAGATAAAGCACGGAGGGATCGTCAATCATAACCGTTCAATTAGTCGGTTGAAATTGAGTAGAGGCATCGTGAGAGACATCAGCATTGGGCTGGTCACCATCAGTGTGTTTATTATTTTATTAAATTATTAATTTCTAGAAACGCAACAGCCATTATTAATCATTGACAATAACTTGACGGCAGAGGCTTATGATCGGGTTTATTACAGTGAGAAATTTGGTATGATCCAATCTGATTATGATAATACACATGTTTTAAATAAATTTTATTTTATTTAGCTAAATTCATTTTAATTATGTCTAAGATAATCGATACCTGTATTTCTATAATCAAGTTTCATATTAATTGATAATGGCTAAAAACTTACTGCTTTGATCTCTTTACGGGGATACAAAGATATTAACAACGTGCAAAGTAAGACCTAGGAAGAGATAAGATTCTGAATAAGCTAAACAATGTACACAAATAGAATCAGTGGCAAACAAACGTGGCAAATGGGTCGCGGTGAAAACTCATGAATTGGTTTTCTCAAGCTGAAAATATACAAGACTTACGATAAACCTGCCAAGGTTTCTGACTTGATCACAATCTTCTCCTCCGGGAATTCAGGGAAAGAATAATGCATTGTTATTTCCTTCAATGTGTGCTTTGTGCTTTTAAGGTCATTATCCCATGGGATACTCTGAAAGTCAGAAGCAAAAAGGCTTGTGAGATCAGGTACCTTCAAAGCCCAGTTTACTACATGCCAGTCTCTGTGGAAAATATTGCTATGAAAAATTACGACAGTGTACATATGCCATATCAGAACTGTTTCCGACAAGAAATTTTCATTTATTTCGGACGGGAAACGAGGGGACAAGCTCAAATTAAACTGCAGGTCACAGGGGAAAACATACCATCCAATCATACTCTCTTTTCGCATCTTCCAGTGTAGTTTGGCCTCAGGAGAGAATGTTGGAGCATTCCAGAGAGCTCCTCTACCAACCAAGACTGAAGAAGCACCTTTAAAAGAACAAGTATCAAATGGAATTCATACATGATACATTTCAATGAAATCATACATAGAATGTACAATATTTGGTTAGGATGTGGCCCAAATCTGCCAATCCAGTAAAGCTTCGTACAGTTGTCCCTCTTATAGCAAAAATTTACACAATCTAGTAATTGATATGGGTAATATTTGAGGAAATAACTCTGTTCTGCTGTTCATAGTTGTTAAGTCAATCACTCCATAAACTCAGATTAAGTTTGAAGAAAAATATATTAATGAACTTGCCAGCTTTGAGTCCAGTAATGTTGCCCATTTGATGAATCTTGATAAGCTGCAGATGACTGTAAATTGTTGGAATGTGAATGAATACTCTTATTCAGTAGTTAGACAAAATATGAATGTTCATTATGGGAAGAGATGACACATGATGAAATTGCCCCATTCGAGCCAACCAATTCAATGATAATACCAATACTAGTCAATCCTAAATAATAAACAAAAATTCACAATATAATTTTAATTACCAATAGACCCAAAAGTTTAAACTAACAGATAAGGATTCGCAGAATAGTATTAAGCTCTAACAGCCCCTCAATGGAGGAGACCAAAATCAACAGTAAACAAGCTTGTTCTGTGGACCAAGCAAAACAAAGATAGAATAAAATGAAAATCTCAAAATTACAAAAGAAAACAAAACCAAATGCAAATCCAAAACATGCGAGGGGGATCGAACATCGATCACACGATCACTTTGTCAAACTGACTGCGATGCTATGTTAAGTCACCGCTTGAAATCATTGCCAGCAATTTACATTTAGCTTTATGCAACTTAATCAACAATGCAAGTTGCGGTTGTCGAACTTGTAATAAGAAAACAAGGACCGCTTAAAGGTAGTAGGCCTCGCTACCTTTCTTTCGGCAAAGTGTACATGTTCGTGATTATATTATCCAAGCGTTCTAAAGAAATCCACTCAATTCAACGAAATGAACAGACCATTACAACATATCTTAAATTGGGTATAGTCAGATTAAAGTTGGGTGCACCAAGAAGTTTGGACAGATTTGACCAAGTACGAAGCCCCACTTCATGATATTATAATCTAAATTGAATACGATGTGCATTCTGAAACGTTGCTGTCTTTTCACGTGCCAATGTGATTTCTGAGCAAGACTGCAAGAACACATTACACAAGTCTAGTGAATTCTACAAGAAAGAAATCAAAAAATATTTCAAACCCTATGTAATTGAAAGTAAACGTGATTCTTTAAAGTATCGATCACACCTTTATTTTTAAATATATTAATTGAGACATAAATAACAAGTATGGTTTTAATTTTTAGAAACAGAGTGGAAAAAATTTGACCATTTTTAACGTATAATTAAAATAGATTAACAATTAATAGCACATGAGTTATTAAAAGATTAACCCTCAAATTCTTTTATGTTCAATGAGTGTCGCATGTATGCAGCACAAGAGTTCATGACAACAAGCCACTGTATTGTTTTTTATTTTCTTAGATTAATTATTCATTGCTTATTAGATCTTAATTAAGAATCAACGGGGGTGTTATAACTTTAAAAGTGGGGATACATTGGTTCATCGTCCAATTACACAGCACTTACTCATCAAAAATCGTGAGAATTATTGTATCATGGAATTACAAAACAGTAGCATCACCCTTGAAATTTGTACAAAGAAATATTCGGGATGAAGCAAGTCACGGATATGGGGCGGTTAATTTTATCTCCCCCGAGTTTGGAACTTTCCCCTCACCAGCCCGGCTATTGCCCACTCCCATTTTAGCATTTTGCATTTATTTCTCCAAGAAACTAATAAACATTAAATAGTTTCGACCTTCCCACAAAGCAGACAAATGTTGTCCATACTCCATATCACACAATCCACTCACTTTCTTCCAATTTCAATATCACACGAATCATTCGGCCCCCACTCCCCCAACAAAGACTTTGAAATTTGATATCCCCTCTACCACATGTCCCCTGCCCTAGTTATGTATCTCCTCTCCTCGCCGTTGAAATCTGGGAAAAATTTGACCCATTAACTTTGCTGTGTATTACAATGGTTTTCGTGTGAACGGGGTCATGTGTAAGTCTGAAGTTTTAGGCTTTGAAATTTGATACCGATGGGCAAATTCATGAGTTGTTAGACATCAACGTCGTCGTTGTCAGATAAAGAATGAAAATTTTAGATATAGTTGTTCGCATTTATTCTCGTGCGTGGCCCCAACTCCAAGCAGTTCCTGTGAACACTAATCTTGATTTGGGCTGGCCCTTTCACCCTCCAATCACCAATTCATAATCTCGTATAATATTCCGAGAACCTGCCCACTCGACTATAATTACATGGAAGAAATTTCACGGGAAAATGGAAGAAAAACTATCGGTTACAAGATAACACCAGACCAATAGGTTAATGGATTGTGAAAGGGATCCACGCGTCCATTATTATTAATAAAAATATAAATAATTTATATATTTACTTGAAAAACGATTTTTCATAGAAAAGAAAACACAAAATTTAATAATATATTATAACGTAAAAGATTTTATGAATTTTAGTGATGTCAGCTAAGCCGTTTCAACGGTACGGGAGTAAACCTCGGATGCTTTGCTAAAAACTGCGTGCCAAATGTCGATCCACGATCGAAAGATAACGGCTGACGTTAACGTTACAGTGGGAAAAGCCGTGGAAATGGGATTATCGCGTTTAAAAATCATAAAATAAAATATTTATTTGTTCATTTTTATTTAAATTTTAAAAATTTGTTG
Source organism: Xylocarpus granatum (assembly GCA_019650275.1). Classification (NCBI taxonomy): domain Eukaryota; kingdom Viridiplantae; phylum Streptophyta; class Magnoliopsida; order Sapindales; family Meliaceae; genus Xylocarpus; species Xylocarpus granatum. Next base: position 113,735 of record BNST01000138.1, on the reverse strand, counting down.
AATATATATTTTTAAAATAAATAAAATAATGCAAAGAAAAGTAAGCATGCGTGTTTCACAGAACTTGGGCAAAATGAGAAAGCCGCGCACCTGGAGGTAAGTATGCGATAAAAATCTTTGCTTAATTACCTTTCCAATCCTCCTGACCAGTACAACTTAGTGACGTCCTCCGAGTCTTATCTTGTGCCAAATGAACGGCACAGATTTTACACGATGAACTCTTCACGTGATCTTGGACTTCCTGACCATTGGCTTGTTCTTTGTTCTTACCGTGAGTGCGTTTTAGACTTTACGTGGTGTAAAATCTTACGGGCATCAATGACTTCAAAACGCAGGGATCTACAACTTAACCATGTATCAATCCCATTAATAAAAGCAAATCACATGTTTTGCGTTGAAGTACAGGTAAAAAATTAAACAGAGAAGAAATCTCTATCCCTTTCTTTCCCCTTGGCAGGGTAATTTACCAAATGAAGACGGACAAATTGAAGAAAAAACATAACACAAGTTAAAAGGTGGACAATTACAAAAAAGCTTGCTATCTGATTGCACCCGACGATTTGATTTGATTGACACAACCGCTCAAATCAAACAACGGTGTTCATTTACTTTAGAACTGGATACAGCTTTTTTAGGTCGTGGACCGGCAATGACACTAGCGGACGCCTTGTTTTGTTTTATTGATAAATTAGCGACCACTATATTCAATTAATACATTTAATTTACCAATTGCGAATATTGATTTTGGTAATTTTATTTATTAAATTAACAAATTAACAAGCAATTTATTGATTGTACAAACATTATTACCAACTGTGCGTAATTGATTTTGGTAACTTTAATGGGTAGAAAATTGCTAGCAATTGGGCTAAATAGGCAGTTACATAACATTACAGCTTTGATAGTAATATCCCAAAATACACCAAAAAAAAGAAAAAAGAAAAAGAAATTATCAACATCCATTACTATGCCGGTAAGATAGAGTGGCGCGATGCTGAATGATATGCGGTTAATCGGATCCGTTGATGCAAAAAGAGCGGGTCCCGTTTCCCAATAGTTCCGGTTGCGGCGAAAAGACGCTGGGTGGCTTTCCCATTGTTAATGCATATATAATTTATGCACACAAGTCAAGGTCTGGTACGCCACGTCACACGATAATAAATCCTTCTAACTTTCAGTCACGTATTACGCAAGAAAGTAAGGGGAGAATTGAGATATTGACGAGAACTTGACGGTAATTTCGGAACCGAAGCATGAGTTTAAATTTGATTTGTTTTCCAGTACCAAACGGTCTGATTTGTGATAACGTTTCGAACTTCTTTGTATACCTGTGGGGGCTACACGCACGTTTGCGGTTTGCGTGTCACTGAATTGGCGCAGCAGGAGCTGTTCTCCTGGTCACGAGACTACCCCTTGTAGCTTCTCTCGCCCAATCAAATTGATACTAGAAAGGGCTTGTTTGGGGTCTTTCGAACAAAGCAGCCAAAGGGGGTCGTAACTCAACTGAAGAAACCAAACAAGTGCTTTGATATACTAATAAACCTGGGCGTCTGGGGCCCGCCAGAATTGCTAGTCTGTTTCCGACTACCGTTCTATCTAGGTCTTGGTTATTTTATGGAAATTTCCTCTTTTTTCGGACCTTAACCCCGACTAGTGATAAAATATAACCATGGTTAACAATAACTCTGGTTAGACCATGGTTAAGACTGTTCGCTGGATCCTTTTAAATAGGGCATATCGGTCGTTCTAGAGTCGCATCAACTTCTAGCTTCGCATTTCTCGCTACAGACTGTCTCTTTGAATGGTGGAGACCTTGGTTCTATTCTCTTTCGTCTTCCATTAGCCTTCTGGTTTACTCTTTTCTTTTTCGCTTCGAGTTCGCAATCTCTGGTTCAATCTCTTTCCCTCTCTTTCTTCTTTTGTTTCGTTTCTAAATAATGCAAGGGATAATTTCCACCCTAACACCCTATATTTGGCCGCGAGTTAATATGATGTTCTTGCCATATTGAAGATAAATGATCTTTGCTGCATGTCATTTCTACGTGTTGATAATGGACCGGACCTTAAATCGTGCAAAAGAGTCTCAAAAAATAGCAATAAGGATTTTTCTTTGTAGACCTTTGCCCAAATCATCAGCACGAAAATTTTGAACTATATTTTTTCTAAGTTTAGTCATACACATTTCCAATGTTTATGTCTTGTTTTATGGATCAGGGAAGCGACGTGAGAAAGATGGCGGCAAACGGTAACGGAGATTTCACCTTTAACAAGGGAACAGCGAGGAAGGGGCTGCCGAAGATCCAAACGGCGTCGGAGAAGAAACGGGATGCAATCTGTCACGACGACAGCGCATCGCCGATTAAGGCTCAGACAATTGACGAGCTTCGCTCACTTCAAAGGAAGAGATCTGCACCCAACACTCCCAATCAGGGGGCTCAGGGCGCTTTTGCGCCTATTTCTGAGGAAGAACGCCAGAAACAGCAGCTCCAGTCCATCAGGTTTATTTACACCCGCAACGCCCTTTGTAATTTTCAACTACGTTAAGGACACCGACGATAGCAATAATAATAATAATAACAACCGCAGCAATAATAATAATGATCATCATCATAAAATAATGAGGAAAAAAGAGGGACACGAACGAAAAGCACCCCTCTCCTTTGGCTTACCAACGACGGTGATATGCTTAGGATTATGATACGGTGGTGGTGTGTGTGGGCCCACCTGGAATATCGGGTGCGGCTCCACTCAAGAAACAACATGGGTTAAGACGCGGGACATGTGTAGGGTTACTAGCAGGTTGCAGCCCTTTGCTTGGTCCCGAGAAACCAATAAAATATCAACTTTGTAATCTCAATTACTAAAATGCCCTCTCGGGTGGGCCCCACTTCGTGACGGTTTCTCGTGTTAATGTGATAAATCTGTTTAACGGCTTGCAAAACTACAAAATTTCCAAAGGGGTTTTTGGTTCTCATCTCGGTTTCTTGCCTTTTTACTGTTTAACAGTGCGTCGTTGGCGTCGTTGACGAGAGAAACAGGGCCGAAGGTGGTGAGAGGAGATCCAGCAAGGAAGGGTGAGACCCCGACAATTGCGGCCGGCGTGCAGCACCATTTCACGCCAACAATCAGCGTCAGTGACAGCTCATTGAAATTCACCCATGTCCTCTACAACCTCTCCCCTGCTGGTAAAATTTTAGAAGATTCGCAATTTTTTGAGAATGCTGGCCTGCATAATTGAAATTAAGTATTGTTAGCTAAGTTTCTCAATTCGGTGATTTTGGTTTTGGGTTTGCAGAATTATACGAGCAGGCCATCAAGTACGAGAAAGGGTCGTTTATTTCATCAGGTGGCGCATTGGCAACTCTTTCTGGAGCCAAGACTGGCCGTTCTCCCAGAGATAAGCGTGTTGTCAAGGATGAGACCACCGAAAAGGAGCTTTGGTGGGGAAAGTAAGTGCCTCTTGTTACCCTCACTCTGTTTTTCGCCCTGTAATATAGGATAGAAGATGAGCAGAGATATTTGTCAGTTGAGATTTGATTTACAATTAATTGTATATGCAGGGGTTCACCCAACATTGAAATGGACGAGCACACCTTCATGGTGAACAGAGAAAGAGCTGTTGATTACTTGAATTCTTTGGACAAAGTAATTTCCTAAAATTGTCTTACAGTATTTTATTTTTCCCGTAGAATTAGTGCTTCTGCTTCGGCAAGATACAATGAAATATATTTTTTTAATAGATGGTCAAATAATTTTTTAAAAGGGGATTCATACCTTCTCTGACATTAATTAAAACCTATGTGCAATTAGCTGAAACACCAGTTTTTTAAATTTATATATTTATGAAGCCCATTGTTTTATTGATTTAGTTGTCTGCTCTGAAGCGTTTTCACTGAGATAGCTCTATATGTGTGTTTTATTCCATATGTTTTATTGTTATTGTAGAAGCCAGTAGTTAAGATACATAATTGTTGAGGAATCATGGATGAAACTACTACAGCGGATGCCCTGGGTTATAATGATATGAAATATAATGATATGCAGGTTTTTGTGAATGACCAATTCTTGAACTGGGATCCACAGCACCGAATCAAAGTCAGAATTGTTTCTGCTAGAGCTTACCATTCTTTGTTCATGCACAACATGTAAGTACAACATATTAAATTTTTTTTTCTCAAAGGTCTTAGCCCTGCCAGATAAGTGTCCTTGTTGTTGACATAATGTTGATATTACTATCATACATTGAGTTTTAATATCCCAACTAAATGGAGAAAAATGGTTAAAAATGTGCAATGGTAAATTAGCCTAGTGTACAATTGGATAACTGGGTGGGTGGCAGGTGTATCCGACCCACTCCTGAAGAGCTGGAGAATTTCGGTACTCCGGACTTCACTATTTACAATGCTGGACAGTTCCCGTGTAATCGTTATACTCACTACATGACATCCTCTACTAGCATAGATCTTAATCTTGCTAGGAGGGAAATGGTCATCCTCGGCACACAGTACGCCGGGGAAATGAAGAAAGGTCTTTTCAGTGTTATGCATTATCTCATGCCTAAACGTCAAATCCTCTCCCTACATTCTGGCTGCAATATGGGTAAAGATGGAGATGTTGCCCTCTTCTTTGGATTGTCAGGTATAGTATCATCAGATCATGGGCGTGATCTGGTGCCAAACTGTTCCAAAACGATACGTGTCCTCTTAACTTAATCCTTGAAACTCGATTATATGTGTATTTGAAGTACAATCGGCTATATGCCTTGTTTTTGTTTTATGGCATTTGCATTGTTATTGAGTTTGTTTCAATAATTTTAATGTTAGGTACCGGAAAGACAACACTGTCTACTGATCACAATCGGTATCTGATTGGAGATGATGAACACTGTTGGAGTGACAATGGTGTGTCAAATATTGAAGGTGGTTGCTATGCTAAGTGCATTGATCTCTCAAGGGAGAAGGAGCCTGATATCTGGAATGCTATCAAGTTTGGCACAGGTAATTTACTAAATTCTATTGAAGCTTTGCTAATAATACCTGATATAAGGTAAAGTATTAAATGTAATTGAGATGATGCGATTGATTGTAATTGGCAGTGTTGGAAAATGTGGTGTTTGATGAGCACACCAGAGAGGTGGATTATGCTGACAAATCTGTTACAGGTATAAAAATTATTATTTTATATTATTATAATTGCCTTTGATTGTATTAAGTGAGAAGAAAAAGGGGATGGGCATATCATTACTCGTCTTTTGGTATGGTTCATCTTATCGTACGTTGTACTTTAATTTGCTCGTACGTCATCCAAGTTCATTACATCATGATTTATAGACTAGCAGAATAGTGATTATCATTCTAAGATACACCTCATTTGAGTTGTATTTTTTAATTTAATCCAACTCTAGACCATCTAAAAATTGCATCATGATTACCATAACAACGATAATGTGAAGTCAACTATTTTGCTATTGTGCTTTGCGAAGTGCGCAATTTGAGGCAATAGCTTACTAATATTTTTTATTGTTACTGCAGAGAACACTCGTGCGGCTTACCCTGTTGAATACATCCCCAATGCAAAGATACCATGCGTTGGTCCTCATCCTAAGAATGTTATTCTCTTGGCATGTGATGCTTTTGGTGTGCTCCCACCAGTTAGCAAGCTGAACCTGGCACAGACTATGTACCATTTCATCAGTGGCTACACTGCTCTGGTTTGCGCTCTTTTTTAGAACTGGAATTGTGATTCAAGAATGAGGAACAAAACATAAGCATATCTACTTGCTAATTACTAATGTGACATTGGTGACTGAATCTGAACCGGATCATGATTACAGGTTGCTGGCACAGAGGATGGTATTAAGGAGCCAACAGCAACATTCTCAGCTTGCTTTGGTGCAGCATTTATAATGTTGCATCCTACCAAGTATGCAGCGATGTTGGCTGAGAAAATGCAGAAACAAGGTGCAACAGGGTGGCTTGTCAACACTGGCTGGTCAGGTGGAAGGTGTGTATTTTGAAGAATATAAATTAGAAGAACATATGGAATTTACATTATACTGATCATCAAGTTTTGCTAGACAAGTTGGATTGATTATGTCCTTTGTTTTCTTGCAGCTATGGTTCAGGGAGCCGCATCAAGTTAGCATACACTCGGAAAATCATTGATGCCATACACTCTGGCAGCCTGTTGAATGCAGAATACAGGAAAACTGAGGTGTTTGGGCTTCAAATCCCCACCAAGGTCGAGGGAGTGCCTTCGGAAATCCTGGATCCAGTGAACACTGTGAGTTCAAACACATTCTCATCTTCTTGTTAATCAATGTAGTTTGTGTGCCTTAAATTTCATTATATAATTGTTACGTGTGTTACAGTGGGCAGACAAGCAGACTTACCGGGAGACGCTGCTGAAGCTGGGTGGGTTGTTCAAGAAGAACTTTGAAACCTTCACCAACTACCAGATCGGCAAGGACAACAAGCTTACTGAGGAGATCCTTGCAGCTGGTCCAATCTTCTAATATGAGCCAAGACAAGAACAAGAAAGCACATTTGTGAGGATTGAACTAAAAATGATTGAAATAAAATAAAATTAGTTATACTCCCTGTTGGATTCGTCCTCCTTAATGGAATTTGAGAGGATGGTTAGGTATTCAGAATTATTATTTGTGGCCCAATTCATCTGATATTTCAAATTAGCAAAACCTACATTTTAGTTTTACTGCCTTGTAGCCTTGGTTGACAAGCTAGAAAGCTGTATTGGATGTCTACTTTTAAGGAATTTAGCAAACTATTTAAAGTACAGGGATGTTCAGGCTATAACAATATGTCAAATTCGGCTTGGTGTTTGTAAGAGGATAGTCATGTAATAGACAATGTGGGGAGCAAATGAATTTGTATAATACCCAGTGGGAATGAAGAAACAAGATGCATGCATAATAGAACCACTACTGGAAATAATATCAAACGCTTCTACAGTTAAAAGGGATCATAACATCTTGGATATACCGAGAGAGTGTTGCGCATTAAAATCCTCCAGAGAAATTGAATGAAACCTGAAATCAATGGGGATATGAACCATAACCATGTATATGGCAAGCTGCACACAAATCAAACATTTTCCCACTTTTTAAAGTGAAGTTGACAGCCTTCATTATCCAGCAGACGGCGGCAAATCCAAATAAAATGGATTGTATATCTATCTTTCCTGCAAAAAATATAGCAATTTCACAAACACAAATTTGTACAATACTTAAAAACAGAAGTAAGAATTGCACTATGTCAAATTAGGATGCCATCAATTAAAAACAATTCTTTCCCAAGCAAAAAAATCTGTATTTGAAAAATACATGTAATTGTTCTACTCTCTAGAAACCCCCCATCTGATTGAAGATCAGATGGTGTATTGATCTCCTAAAGAAAAAGAGATTCCAGTGGCAATGAGATAATGTTGATGACAACATATTGCATTATAAATTAAGATGAAGATCTAGCAACAGAATTCTCCAGCTCGTTTAGAACCTTGTTATGATCAGGCAACAACAATTAATCATACAATTTATAATACTCAGCAAAATCTACAACATACAAAATATTTGGAGATTATAAAACATTAACTTAATAATAGTCCGCAAAAGCTCCAGCCCAACTCTACGGAGTTCAGCCAAAATTATAGCAAAATCTCCAGCGAAAAAAGGGGTAGCAATGATTAATCATTAACTTAATCATAGTCAGTCACATCTATAAAGCAAAGGTAACTACTTGAGCCAAAATATGATAAAATTTAATACTTTGGGCAAATCTGTTTCTGAAAGGCAATTTAAAACTATTCTATACTTTAATTAGTTGTTGAGAAGAAAAAAGATACATTCCCACCCTGCAGGTTCCCATAGGCAGCATGAGTGGGAATGTAGGTTTGCCATTGGATGATTTCATTTACAAAATCTCCTGCTGTAAAGATTTTCCAGTATCATTTACCTATTTGAATTAACTTTAAAGAAGGTATAATAAGTTGAGAAGTTAGAACGATTCTAACAATTCCCTAGTTTCTGAACATAGTGAATTTGGTGCCCAACCTTGTCATAAGTAGCTTGTTGATCCAATGGATTGCTGCAATCCTTATCCCATAAAAGTGGTAAACACACATTTGCAGTTTGAATCGCAATAGAAACATCCTTCAGGAGGTTCTCAAGTTCGTTCAGTGTGCTTATGGCTGCATAATCGATTAATAACATAGTGGGCTATCAATTTCATGCCTTTAGCTGTAGAAAATTGTAACTGATAACCTCCAATAAACAAAGATATGAACTCACATATGAAATAAACATGTAACAAGGGGAATTGGAAAGCCAAGATTTAGTGATCATTGCTTTCCCTCAGAGTTCAAGTCTTTAGAAAAAAATTAAACATTAATTGTATGCTATCATAGAACATGATTTGTTTAACGGATTTTCTCAGATGATTAACAAAGTGACCATTTATCCTTACAGCTTTAAGGGGGAGTTACAAGGGGATGGATGACATTGTACACTCAAGAACTATAACTTCACAAAAATGAAAAATTATATGATTTTGTCTGTGCATAAGAGGTTCAAACAACCATTTGACAAGATTACATGTAATGAGAAAATATAAGATAAATGGTAAAACAAAAAAAGGAAGTTACCTTTACTTAAATAGTCTTTAAGTCTGAGTAGGCTTGAATGCACTTCTGTATGCATGTAATAAAGCAAAATATCTAAATTAACTTATAGAATAGAACTCTAAAAGTAAATGGTTTATCCTAAAAATGAACAATTGGTATTTAATGGTATAAAAACAGTGCAAGCATGAAATATTAAAACCCTAAGAAATTTTGAACATAAAATAGTTTTGTTGGAAAAATTAGGCACCACTGGGTACCATTAAAATCCATTTATGTGTAACAAAATTTGGAAAAAACAAAAGAAAAGTTTTGTTGTATGTCTCCAAAATACTAATACCTTGCATTTCAAAGTTTTTGTTCTTAAGTTATGAGAATACACCGCCATGACACACGGTTGGAATATGAAAACACAAAATTAAATTTCTCATTCTCATTCTATACAAAAGTTACAACAAACAATTTTGCAAACCAACATGGAACCGGCCTTTTTAGTTTTCCAATCTACTAAATTCCTGAACCAAAAATTCCAACGTTTAAAGCAGAACTGCACTTACACTTGCTCATATTTTGGACCTTGTCATGAACGTTGACACAGCCAACTTCAAAATACGATTTGACCCTCTCGGTTTCATTATTTTTGACAATATTCTCAATCAATTCGGATTTCCTGTCTATTGGAGGCCGTCGAAAAAATTCTACAGGAAAACAAAAGAACAGTGTCAATTTGAACCCTTAGATGCAATTAAAAAAACATAGTTCCAAAGCACGCACAAGTTCTTGTCGAAAACCAGTAAGTAACCTGCTTTCTGCAGTAACCAATTCCTCAAAGCTTTGCGAGCCTACAAAACGGTGGCGTGCATCATATAACTAAAACTCCAATAAGAGAACAAAAACTTGTCACAACCTTGATTCCTTCTCGAGATACGTTTCAGTTCAGATTACCTCGTCATAAAATCTTTAAATATCTGCAAAACTTTCTCCTTCAATTGAGATTTTAATTTTCCTTGGTCTCTTCCCATTCTGCTACAGCATTCAATTTGGAAATGAGCGCAATTGAGAAGTAGAAAACTGAGTACCCCCTCTTACATGTTTCATCAAACGCTTGGCGTGCGTGGCGTGCGAGTTATACTCTCGAGCCGGTAGAGCAATCTTTCCAAAGCTCCACACGAGGAACAAACAAATCAATTGAAAAGAGAAAAACCGTTCAATAAAAACCAAACAGTTTTAACGAGCCGGCCCACGCGCAGGGTCTTAAGTTGCTAACAGAACAAAACGACATCGTTAGCAGTTGGTTTGTTACACGCCTTGTAATGTACTATTTTTCCCGTGTCAGAGTGTTGCCACGTGAGCACTCGCACGGTCCCTCTCAATATCTCGGCATCCAACTTGGAGGCTGAAAAGGGGGTGCGCACTACGCCATTATGCGCATTGTAGCAACAAGCCCCTTTCGTTCTGGGTTCTTCAGTTTGCACTTTATCGTCTCGTACCCGCACCACACGCAAACAGAGAGATCGCGTCATTCTTTATTGGCAACTCGGTTCATCGAAGCTCTAATTACGATCTGCCTGGCGTTTTTTGTTTTCAGAATCGCGCGATTTTGGTTGAAATTCATCGGTTTTCGTGCATTTTAAGGTATTTTACATAAGCAAGTTTATGAACTTTCGTTAATTTCCGTGTTTTTTTTACGTAATTCGTCATTTTACGCCTCATAATCAAACAATTTGGATGCGATTGGATCGGACTCGTGTAACAGTACGTGTTTCTGCTCTCTCTCTCTCTCTCTCTCTATATATATATATATATCTCAATCTCGTCGGTTGAGTAACGTACTTCTTGTACTCTGTGTTGGATTTAGGGTTTGTTATTCACAACATTTATTTTTTCGATGAATTCTTAACGCGAGGCGGGATTTTTGTTGAAAATTGAAGGGTATTTGTTCTGCGGAGCTACAATAAAACAGATTTGTAAAATTAAAATCAATTTTATTAGAAAATAATTAATTATAAATTTGAATAATTATTGCAGATTCTGAGCTAGAATTCATTTTATCTGGTACCAGAGACTTGAAAACTTCAATGCTTGCTTGCCCAGTTTGTGGAGACTTCATTTGGATTTTATATTTTTGTTCGCCAAAATTATTTATTTTTGGTACTTCAGGCATCCAGTATCTGTGATGAGGGCTTGACCACTTGACCATTACCGGTGTATTTTTGGAGCAATGAGGAGATATGACAGAGATGTAAGCTAACTTCGATATTTCATTTATATATTTTTTTATCTCATTTTCCTTTAGATAATTCAACTTATTAAATTTTTTAATGTATGTGCTGGTGTTCTTTTATGTTTTTTATGGTCTCGTTGTGCTTTTGTAGGATGTTGAAGAATATGATGAATATGAGGATGAAGGAGAAGAAGATTATGAAGAAGATGAGGAGGGGGAGAAGGAGGAGGAGGAAGATGAAGGGGAAGGACGTAAACCTACAGAGGAAGAGTTGAAATATCTTGATTTACGGAGGCGGTTAAAGGAACGTTACAGGAAGAATATAAAAAAGGAGAATGGTTCTGGTCTGGCCAGTATCCAAGAGAAAATGATTAGTCTTCCATATGACAAGTAAGCTACTTTTTATTAACTTTATATAAATCTAATTTGCTTGGTTTGTTTTTGACTTTCTCTGCAGTTGATGTATGGACTTGATGCCAGAAAATTCTTTTCTCACTTATAGATAGATGATTGTTTTGTATTTGCAATTGTGTGTTTCATTGCTTTCCAGGATCTCTTTACCCTTCTTTAAATATTAAATTTATTGCGTTATCAATTAGAATACACACAGAGGATCTCTTTACCCTTCTTCTTAAATATTAAATTTATTGCATTATCAATTAGAATACACGCAGATTTTGAAAGTTGCATACCACTAGACAATCATATGTCTAATCTAGAGATAGGTTACAAAAATATTTCTGCTTTCAGCAGAATGTTCATGAGGGTTAGAATTTATTTTGGGCTGTTGCTTATAATTGGCATTAGGATGAGTTGAGTGAACATAAATTGAGTTGCTTTTGTTCTTTAATAACTCTGCTGTGTGCCAAGCTGCTAATCTAAAGCTTACTTTAAAGATTATTTGTTTGCTCTTTCTTTTTATTTTTATTTTTTTTGAGCTTTTTGATGGTTGATCTTTGCATACATTCTTTTGTAACAACATTTTTTTTTGTTCTAGTTAATTTAAGGATATTGCAGAAATAAATATGACATTTGCTCTTAAAGTCCATTTTTAATTTTAATTGTAATATTTCTGCAGTTATGGATCCTTCTTTGGCCCTTCTCAGCCTGTTATTTCTCAAAGAGTAATCCAAGAAAGCAAGTCATTGTTAGAGACCCAGCATTTGGCATACAGGCTTCCAAACTCTCATCGTAATGTATGTATCATAAACCTTTTGTTTTCTGGATATTGCATGGACTGCATACTCCAAACCTGATCTTTGTCTTAAGCTGCTAATGGACTTATGAAGACCTGTTGCTTTTACGTTCTATGGAAAGCCAGGGTAGTATCATCTTGCGAGCAACTATCCTTCATAGTCTCTACTTGTTTAACTTTTGTGTTATTGCTAGTCACTTAAGAATTTAGAGAGTACAACGAATATTCTATTTAGTTTTAATATTCTTATCTAGACATTGCGTGATATTGATGTTTGCCCATGGATAGCTTTCATGAGCAAAGAGCATACTAGTCTAATAATTCTTAAATAAAATTATTTACAATGTGCTATCAATAATATAAGGACTTTTCTAGCCTTATTAACTTGAGGGTTTATTCAAGTGCTCAAAGTTTTTTTTTATCCCTTTCTCAAAAGGTCTGAGGTTCGATTCCTTTGGTGCTGCTTATGTGGCAAAATTCCATGAGTTTCCTGCTTCTGAAGATTGTAGGGTTTGGATGGGGGTTTTGTTTTGAAAATTTTGACATGCTTGCTAGGCATGTGCTCAGGTCTCATGTATTATGGCAAATCTCCTTTTGAACTTTTAACATATAAAATGGATTTTTCATTAAATTGTTAATTACATTAGTATCTTTCATCATGTATCATAGTTAGAGAAGATGCTTAAGGATATAAGTAATCGAAGGATTTTAAATCTGAGGAATCTGTACCATCAAGGCAATTGTATTTTTGGAATATTATTGAAATTTTATTTTTGCAATGTTCCATTGACAACTAAAATTAGATCAATTTTGTCTTTTTTCTATGCATCTTCTGAAAGATGCACTTGAAAGATGCACTTGAAAGATGTCAGATAACTAGGTTTATTGATAACGAGAAAAATCCATTATGAATTGTCTTTTTTATCTTGTGGTCATTTGGTTATCATTTTTGTTGTACACTTCCATTTATTTCTTCTCTTTCCTTCTGTTGATAAAGCTTCATCGCATGGTCAGGTGAATTTATTTCATGAAAAACTAAGAATTTTTTCTTATTACACTTGACTAGTATACATGGCCTTATAATTACTTTTAAAAAGAGTCTGATGCTTCCCTTATAAACTGAAACATGTGTTAATTTACAATCTGGTTTGCATGGTTGATTTACGAGCTAGTAATTTTCTTATGGATCTGTAATAACCAATGTCCAATTTTGTGGAGTTTGGTTTGCATGGTTGATTTATTGTATAGTCATTTTTCTTGTGGATCTGTAGGTCCTTGACTCTAACCGGTCTACTTGTGTCATAATTTTGATTATGGGAGGAGGTGTGCATAAGACAGCATAATGTAGTTGATTGTGCAGAGTTGTTGCTTTTAATTGTAATTTAACCAAGATGTAGTTAAATGTTATGGTTTTGCTGGCCATTGCAGAATGAAAAGACCTCTGCTTTGTCAGCATCAAAGGTTGGAGCACAACGTCCACCACCCAGAGTTAATGAGGTACTGGGAGCACTTTTGTGTTGGATCGTTGTTTCTTTAAAGGACCTCCAATCTGTTATAATGAATGTCATTGACTTACTGACTGCAGGTGCAAAGGAAAGTTCAAAAGCTTAAGGTTTCAAGAGATTACTCCTTTCTGTCAGATGATACAGCACTTCCAGCTGCTAAAAAAGCAGCAGCAGCTAGAAATGTCTCTGTTCCGAAGTCTGGTGTGTTGCTGGTTTACCACATAAATTTGGACGGTTAATGGAACTTAAAAACATACTACTTTGATTGAGAAAACTTATACAGGTTTTTTACTGATGTTCAAGAGGTGCGACCAGCTCAAGTGCCACCAAAGAACAAGCAGCCAATGGGAAATAGTGGCAGAAATGTTCATGTCAGTCGTGAAGAAAGAAAACCAGTTTCTTCAAATGGTCAAATGCATTCTAAGGCAGGGCTCTATAAATCAGCCACTGGAAACAAATCCAATTTGACATCAGTGGATTCTAGAAAGCAGCATATTAGCAAAAATGGCATTGGTCCTGGCCGGCCTTCTGGGCCAAAAGCATCACCTTCTAGGATGTCCTCAATGGAGAGGAAGGCTTCTGCTCTGGGAGCAAAGAATCAGTTGCCCAACGTGAAGATGTTACCCTCTTCCAAGATACTTCCGTCTGTTCAAAAGAAACATTTAGAACAAAGAAATGGTATGCAGAGAAATGGTGTACAGGAACCCAAAATGAGTAAGCCAATTTCAAAACAGCTTGTGGCATCATCAAAACCTCAGGTTGAAAGTCCACTATGCAGATATTAATTTATAGTTCCACTTGTCAGTTACTTTCAATGACCTCTAGAACTTTCTGAATGATTGTGTTCTTTTACTTCCTTTTGTAAAATTTGCTCAGATAAACAAGCCAGTTAAGCAAATTTCATCATATGCTACAACTCAAGATCAGCACCCAAAGAAGAAACCTCTGAGACAGTACAGTGATGATGGAAGAGACGATGATGCAATGGCTTTCAGTATGCTCAGAAGCATGCTAGGGTAAATCTTCCCCTGCAATCCTGTTCTTTTTTCATATACTTTTAAATCGTTGGGAGCAATGGGTATGGGAATCTAGAGATTAAGTTTGAACATTGTGACATTCTCCTGGACATTTAATATGACTTAATTTGATATTCTATCGCAGACCCCGAAAGTTTGCTAATTATGATGACGACGATGATAGTGACATGGAGGCAGGTTTTGACGATATCATGGAGGAGGAGAGACGAAGGTTAGTACACTCAATGTAATTTATGCAAGTATGTTCTCTCGTTTAGTTAATTGTCTTGTCCTTTTTTTATGTTTCCTTATATCTCTCGTCTTCCTGGCAGTTCAACAAATTAACAATATTGTTGTCCATTTAGATTTAGTGTGAAAATAACGTGTATATATGGAGATAGTTGATGTTTGTTCATCCCCAAGGGTACAAAAGGAAGAGAATATGCTATGAAAATAATTTATGGATCATCTGCAACATGTAACTGGGAAAAGATGAATGTGAGATGAGTTTATTTTTCACTCATGAAATTATTTATTCTTTTGATGTGCTTGGAAATGCTATGCAAGAATACAGAATGAGTTTCTGTTCTCTCTCTTTCCCATTTTATTGCTTTTATCAATTGATACAAGTTCTTTATTCAATACTATGTGTTCATTGCCTATGTAAAATTATTTTGTCGGTGTTTGCTACTACTGGGTTCATGCTTGTATTGATTATGTGTTGGATGCAGTGCAAAAATTGCAAGGAAGGAGGATGAAGAACAACTCCGGCTGATAGAGGAAGAGGAGCATCGGGAGCGGATGAGGAAGCTAAAGAAGCGCAAGCAAATGAGCTGTTGATTACAGACAGACAATTCATTTGTCGGAATCATTATAATTAAGCCCCTCTTCCCATGGCTCTCCATTCGGTCGTTTATTTTGTAGTTTTTGGTGCTAATTTGCGCCATCTGCTGCTAAATTATGGGACTTAGGCTTTTTTGTATTTATTCATTCATTTAGTTGTATTATTGTAGGAGTACAGTGTTAGCTCTGCATGTAGTTTCTGTACAAATTATGTGCCGGGTTTGTTCGGTTCAACAAGTTATGTCCTACATTTCTGGAAGGCGTTAAGTATTGGAGGGGAATATTGCTTTTGTTTTCATTTTGTTTTTGAGATAAATAGTTAATAATATTTAAAAAATAAAAAAATGAGAATATTAATGAAAAAATTAAAACAAACGGATGTGATTGGAACTTGCTTTGGCACCTGTGTTTTAAACTTATTGATTAGCAGCAGCCAATACGGGTGCAAGCGTTTTAGTTCACTGTGTCTCACTCATTCTTAATTGATCTCTATGCGAAGTTTAGAGTTACTGCAGTGTCAGTGAAGGTTCTGATTAACGCTGCAATCCCTTCGGCTCATCATCTCCCGAAGCCCCCCCACGACAAACACGAATAGAATTAGACCTTGTCATCTTTGTTGCTCCAGGTTGAATCCTGATGCCAAATTCTGAATAATTTATAAATTGATTTTATTAGGGATATTCCAATTGATGGGATTGACACTCTGAATTGGAGGAAGTACTTGAACTTATTTGCAGTAATAATGGAGAGCTGAATGAATGGCTTGTCCAGACCACCCTCTCAAATGGAGTGAGTGTTTGCATATATGATTTTTTTTAAAAAATTGTATTAGGATTATGAGCTAAATGTCCCTTTTCAAATTTGTATGCTTTTTCATTTTGTTTTACGATAATTGTTTATCGAGCTTTCGTGAATTTGCATCATAGATCAGGTGCTCATGATAATGCTGGGATGTGTAAGGTATGCGTCTAATGGCCGCCTCGGTGGTATATTTATTCTCTCTTTTATTGACGGCTTTTGTTGTCTGCTCATTCGAACAGTTTCAGTCTTCAAGTACCGAAGGGGAAATGATGCACAATGACATTTGGCGACTCTTTGAAGAAGCTCAGCAGAGTTAGTCCTTATTTGTTATTCTCCTTCTTTTCACTTTGTTTATTGGTTTGTACTTGATGTTTCATGCAAGGAATGTATAGTATGGATCATAAATGAATGCTGCATTACCTTCTGTCTTTTGTCATAGTATTTCAGATATTTTTTACTTGAAAAACATCTTCTCATTGCCATTGAGGAGCTCAACAAAGCTAACAGTGAAAAACAAGTGTTGCTTGATAAGATAGAGCAACTAGAGGCAGAAAAGCAGGCGAGTATTGAGAAAGGTAGCTCTACCTTGAACATGAGCAGCTTTACAGTTAAAAGCAATGACTAAATGTAGTTTTATCCAGTATATCAATTTATTTATTGTTAATATTTGTAATGATGTTGAGCTTGCCATTTCTGGGAATTAACATTTGTTTGATGTACCGCTTGGGAGTTGTGTTCCTTATATTGGTGTAACTTCTGCACTAGAATTAACAGCAATGCAAAATGACTGATTCTCCCTTGAAGACATCGCGTGTGGGTTACCTTGGAGTACAGATAATTTTGCAGTTTAGAATGTTTATACTGTTTTCTGTGTAGTTTTCGTTGAATTATCGAAGATGTATCAGTATTTTTTTATAATTGCTCTCAAGTTTGGGAATTTATAAACGGATGTAATATGTCCTCTTTTTTGGACTTCAGTTACATAAATTCATTTTCAGAAAAAGTCCTACGCCCATCAAGGTTCCAACTTCTTTCGTCTTCCTGCATCTCATCAATAACCGCGTGATCTAAAAAATTCCATTAGGCTTGAGAGACGAGGAGCTTCCCTCATATTGAAGATCCTTTTGAAGTTAAAGTTCCAACTCAAATTCATGGATGAAGAAGCGACCGTCCTATAATGGATAGACACGTTCTGAACTAAGCATAATCTATCAAGACGAGGAAAAAGATCACACAATGGGATGTATCACTAAATCACTTATCCTCACCATTACCCACAATCAAATCAATGTGATTAATGAAGGTTGAATATTCCTTAGAAATAGATTTCCAAGGACTTATAGGAAATCCGTTACAGACCAACTTGGAATCCCAACCATTAGAATAGACACCATATTTCTAGTGACCTTGTGCCGAAGGGAACCTTTTTCAAGTGCGAACGTCCAAAGCCAGTAGCTACAAGTGTGCCTGTTCTTTTCCTCTACATTTCCAATTCCTTGCCCACCTTTAAATTTAGGCCTAGATACTTTATCTCACCCAATAAGATGAGTACCTTTGAATGGATTAAAGTAGTATGAGAACGGGAGGAAAGGTTCAAAGTATTGACTGTGAATCCCAGTAGCTTGGTTAATCCAGTATCTATCTATTAGTTCACCATCTGTGCTTGGTCACTGTTACATGAAGCACCAATGGATACTGTGCTGCCTAAGAGAGAGAACTCCTAGTTTGTGTTGCCTTGTTTCATTTTACATATTCTGCTTTGGATTTGTTTTTTGAGCGTCATTTTGACTTGGACAGATGTCTTATTCAGGATCACGTAAACAATGGGAAGGAAACAGCACTTGTTCTGACACCTGTACCTTTTCTTGCTGCTGGAATTTGGTTTATAGTTAAGCAAAATTGTATATTTGGTAACAAGTAGTACGCCTTCACCCAGATTTAGCATGTGTATCCCAATCTTTCAATGTATAAATAGTAGAACCTGTCATATATGACTGATTGTAGCCAGTTTAAAAATGGAAAGCATAAACTTTAATTGCAAAACCAAATCTTTGCCAGTTCAAAGAGGATCGAACATCATCTTACATAGACATATCTTAATGTACATCAGTCGAAGACCTCCGTAGCGTCCTTCTTCTTCTTCTTCTTTTAACTGAACCAACCACTGGATCAAAATGCATTTCCAGTATCTGTAATGTGTCAAATATGATAGTATGATTGGAGTAGTAACAAACTGCTGCAGGAGTTAGGGAGCATGAAATCTAGGAGTCGGTTCTATGAATTTTCAACCCATAAAAAAAGTATTGATTGGTGTCAATTAAGGAAGTTTTGCACCAGCTGTAATTTGATCATACACATGAGGTGAAATTCTTTGGGAATGACCTTTATGACCCCCTTAAAGTGTTCTACTAAAAATATAGTATATGATAGATTGAATTACGTTTTGTGGGTTTGTTGTTCAATGTTGTTTCACAGCAGTTTGGGTGATTAGTGGTCTGTAGGGCTGATTTCTGGTTTAAAACCAAATCTTTTGTTAATCACTTTCTGTTTCTGTACGAGAACGATATTTGCTGACATTGAATTACTGAGCATTGATGAATATGTTGTGCTATCGTGGTTCGAGAACCCTACCACTTCCATGCCTTAACTAGTAGTTCTAAGTTTCAATTACAGTAACCCCTACGACGGTCATAAGAACTTTTTCATCCTTCCTAGTTCAATGTTTTTCTGACCGACTGAGTTTAGAAAGATTGTCTTACTCGGAATCTTTTTCAGGGATTTTCCTGAAGAGCGTGGACAGGTTTAATGAAGATGGTGAAATTCGAATCTCCACAGATTCAAGGGCCAATATTAAGCCATCGCTTCAAGAGAACGGGAACACATGTTCTCAAGCATAAATCTTTGCAGTCATATGATCACAGGTGCGACCGTGCCCAGAATTTGTGTGCTTCAACCGAAGGACTGCAAAGTTTATAATTTGCTTGCATTTGTGTGACTGTTTACCAAAGTTGAAAACCAATTTGGGATAGGCTATATAGCTACCCTCGGCTTTTTTCAAATGCTATATAGCTGTTGAAGCGACTCCGCTACAAAAGGATGATATACCAGATATTCAGGACACTTGGCAATAGCTCTAAACCTCTTGGTACAAATGTATATGTCGGAGCCATTTGTCATCTCTCATGTGAGTAGCCCTAACTTCCTCCAATGAATTGCTGTCTGCATGGGTATATTGCAGATTTGCAAAATTGCCAGTGAGATTCAATCTGCACATATCCAGACCAAAAACATGCAGGTAACCATAAGTTTGAGCAATTATTTGGCAATTTTCAGATGTGTCTTGTACACCATTAGCCCATAGAGAAATTTAGGTGCTTTTCATATGTACTAATTGTGGATGGACCATCCGTCCATCCATCCCAAAATACACAGTCAACGACAGTTGCGTCAGGAGCAACCATTTATGAATAGGTCATTAATTCTTTGGATTTGGTACCCAATTCAATTCATTATTCAGTCGCATGCACTGGACATCTCGGGAATTTATGAGCATATAATTTCTGATAGCGTCTGAAGCGTTGTGGCCTCTGATCTGTCGACACTCAATGTATTTAATTGTCAGTACGCAGAAGGACTGTTTGGAAGCAAGTAGTCATCATTCCTGGTAGAAAAGATCTATCCCTGTTTGTTGTTTTGTAATTATTTGGTTTAACAATATTAATTAGGCGTTTCGTTGGGGTCCAATTAAAAGGTTGATTTGTAATTATAATTTAACCTAAAATTTTCTCATTCTCTAAATTAAAAATTTATTATTTGAATAAAAATATACTTTTAACTTTTTATTTTGCCTTTTTCTTAACTTAAAAGAGAATAGAAGGTTATCTTAAATTCTTCTTTAGAATTATAAAATTATTAATGTATAATTTCTTAATTTTATTATATTTTAAAAATATATTATCTTTCTGCATTTTAAAGTATATATATATATATATATATACATTTTTATTTTCATATATACTTTATGTTTTGTCAACACTAAATTTATTAAAAAAATAGTTTTAATATTTACTCTCCTAATCAGTTATATATTTTAGAGGATTACAAATAAATATAGATAATTTTGTCGAAATATGAGTTGTTTGGTCATAAATATAATAAATTTAAAATTCAAACTATAAACAAATATGGACGCGCAACTTCCAAATTCCGTAAAAAAAGATAACTTTTATATTTAGTTATTTTAATAAATTTTTTATTTAAGGAAGAAATAAAAAAAATGGGGATAATTTTATTGAAATATCTACATTGCTTGGTCACAAATGTTAAAAATTTAGAACTTGAATTATAATAGTGTGTTTACTGATAAATATGTGTTTATTTATTAAAATAAAGATGAGAATTAGAATGAAATTAGTAAACTCCATGTAAAAAAGAAATTGATTTCCAAGAAAATATGAAAATGAGATTCTCATTCTTAATATTAATTATTTTATTCTTGTCTAACAATTTAATATCTCATTTTATCATTTGATTTAATTTAAAAATATAAAAATAAAAAATTAATTATAAAAATAAAATATAGTAATTGACATTATTTTTTATTTATATTTTTATAATAATAATAATTATTATAATTAATTATTAATAAAAATAATTTCTTAAATAATAATAATAACAATAATCACATTTATTATAATTCAATAACAACAACAACAACAACAACAACAATAATAATAAATAAATTAATTAAGAATATTTTAATATTTTAAAATAATTTTTTATTTCAATTTTATTTTTTACAATTAAAGTAAATAATTCATTTTGATTCTCATTATTAGTTGTAATTTTAATTTATTTTAATAAATGTATTATAAAAGTAATTAAACTGAAAATTGAGTCATTTTCATAAAAAAAATCCGTTAATTAATTAGTAAGGCCGATTCACGAGCACAGCATCCAACACACACGTGCATGCTACTTAGACCATTCTATCGGCATCAATGCTTGTACAAAATATCATTTGGTCATAAGAGACTACGGCGACAACACCGGCAACAAATAGTTGTTACCAGAAAACATAACTTTTTAACCACACAATAAAGTGTTTCTTTCCCCACTTGATGTCCATGACCCTTTTTCCAACAATCCAACGGTCACGATCCTTCCTGCTACTTTTCGTCTTCTGTTATTTCATAATAAAGGCTCCGTCGTCTCGTCTTCTTCGCGGTCTTAACTTTGTCTTTCTCATTCCACTTCTCTTTCTTCACTTAAAGCGTTTCATGGCAGTCACTTCGTCTACCCTACGCCGTCAACCACCGTATCATTTCCCTCTTGCTTACACACAAACATTACGATCCATCAAATTATCATTAACATAATAATTCTTTCCTCATTTTGTTCTTTAATTTTATTTAAAACTGAAAAATATATTTATATATATTTTTAATTTATTGAATGTAGGAGTCTTTAACTACTTTCGAGCAATTTTTGTTTGATACATTGTAGATTAGAGCTTGTTTAATTGCTATTATTCTTTTTTTTTGAGAGCTGAGTGTTTTCAGGTTAAGTTTCTTCGATCTGTTTTCTGGTTTTGATGTTATTTTGATTTCGAAAATTTAGTTTTAGGGTAAGGGTTTTGTTAGATTGGTCCATAAAGAAAGCATTTGTGCTCTAGTTTTTGTTCATCAAATTCTTCTGGACTAAAAGCTAAACTTTCAGCTGCTGAGTTCGTCAATTTCTGTACTGCATTGTTAATTTAAACTCTATTACAATATATTTTCAGTGCAGGAGTTTCATAAATCAGGCTTGTACTGTGATTTTTAACATCAGTTTCGATGAAAAATGCCGACTATTAGAGCTCCAGCTGCGAAGAAAACTACAACCCTCACGGTTAGTCTTCTTTGTTTATGTTCAATTACGTTCTACATTTCGATTCAACCATTTTTATTACTTGATAGTTGTCTTTGTCTCAGCTTAACCTTTTCGCGACAGGTTGCTGTAAAATGTAGACCATTGGCAGGGAGAGAGCACGGCCGTGACATTGTTAGAGTAAATGAAAACAAGGTGTGTGTAATTACTTATATTCTTGGTTTTAAATTTATTTTCCGTTGGGAGATTTGTTGTAGAATTTTGGTATTGATTTATAGAAGAGGGATTCCTATTTAATTTAATAACTGGTGTTATAGGAGGTGGTTGTTTTGGATCCTGATTTATCAAAGGACTACCTTGAGCGTATACAGAACAGAACCAAGGAAAAGAAATATTCTTTTGATCATGCATTTGGTCCCGGATGTACAAATTTGGTATGTGCCATTTACTTCAGTTTTTGTGCCCGGATTATACTTGCTTGTTTGTTTTGTTTTGGCTAAGGTGTCAAATTTTGTGGCTTTCACTGGATTGTCGCATTCTGAGTTTTTGAGCATGCAATTATACTGTTTTCTTCCCTTAAAATTTTCAATTAGATTAAACACTTGCACATTGATTTTTTTTTCATTTTTAAGAATTATTGAGAATATTTCAGTTCACCTCCATCATGTATGTATGTGTTAAACTTTTGTTAGAAAAAGCTGGATCTTTAATTACTTAAATCACTGAATCTGGTGCTATACATATTTCATTTGATTTTCTCTTGTATAAACAAAAAGAAGGGATATTACGGTGTGATTATTCATCGATAATGCTGATTACTGGTAAGAATATATTTCTAGCCACTACTTTGTATTGATTAAATTAATGGCTATCTGAATCAAATGTATAGTTGTTAATCAATGATTGGTTGTATCATGGTTCTGTCTAACTATTGCAGGATGTTTACAAAACATGTATATCTTCTGTAATCTCCGGCGTCGTTCAAGGTCTCAATGCGACCGTGTTTGCGTATGGTTCAACTGGAAGGTACGACTCACTTCTTAATTATCATGTACCCTCCACTATTGGTTGCTTTCTTGTTTTTACTAGCTTAGGCAACTTCCACCTTGACTAATAAATTTCAGATAGAATATACTAATTTGACATCAAGAAGTTACCCTTTTCTTGTGATTTTGTGCTTTCTATTCATTTTTTGTTTTATAATGGAATCTAAAATTCTTATACTTGCACAGTGGTAAAACATATACGATGGTTGGGAGGAAAAATGATCCTGGACTCATGGTTCTCTGTTTGCATACAATTTTTGACCTTATTAAAAAGGACAAGAACTCTGATGAATTTGAAGTTACTTGTTCCTATCTGGAAGTTTATAACGAAGTGAGTAAGCATTTTTCATTTTGATTTTTTCTGGTGCTGCTCACTGCCTTCCTTTGATACAAAGTTAACCTCATTTTTTTTCATGATTTAGGTAATCTATGATTTGCTTGAAAAGTCATCAGGTCATTTGGAGCTTAGAGAGGATCCAGAGCATGGGATAATTGTTGCTGGGCTGCAATGTATCAAGGTTCATTTTCTTCTCTATCTGTATTGTTACACAATTACAATCAACGAATTGAAGATCTTTCATTTGAGGGTTTCTCTGCATCCTAGGTGCAAACCTTGAAGAGTGTGTCTAATAGAACTTTTATTAGCCTTTCATGAAGTTACAAATAATATTCATTTTGTGCAACTATGGAGTGGGTTTTGGTGGGCTTTGGCCGACAACTAACTAGGAAATGAATTAGATGCTTATTGGCAGTAGTTGTGTTGAAGTTATTAGTTAGTGTGCACCTGCATTTATTTTACGTGGATTTGGCATGCATGTGACTGGTATTTGCTGGTTAATAAATATTTGAAGTTGATATGAAGCTCTATAGAAACCGTCAAATTTATGTGCCATTATTTTAACGAGTTAAAAACATGGTTAGGTCTAAAAAATTTATTTTGCATTCGGAAAGCAGCAGTTATACTCTATATTTTTTTACAATTTAGTCATGCACTATCTCTCTCTCTCTCTCTCTCTCTCTTTTTTTTAAAGTTTTTTATTGCCGACATTATATCAGTTTTCTGCTGGGACAGTCCCTTGCTTAAGTATTGTTATGATACAGTCAAGATTTTGTTGGCCACTTTGGGCCTTTTCTATTCCCATTCAAGGGGAAGTCTTCCCTCATTTTTGCACATGGGCTCTGAACCCTCTCTCTACAACTATGAGGGGGTGAGAACCACCCAATCATTCATTGGGTTCTCAGCCATTCACTAGTTTAATGATAAGTAATTTTGAAGTCCCATGAGATCTAGTAGGTAACTTTTGCTTCTATTAACATTTTGGATAAAACGGTAGTCGACTGTATATGTGGTATAATCTAAGTTTTCTTGTTATCTTTTTTTACTCTTTATGGTGTATTCTAAGTTCCTTACATACTGGATATTATTTGGCTGCCCATAATTTTTCTACAGTTTTGGCTTTATTCCCTTGTCATTATGTAGACAGTGTATACTTTGGTCCATTAGTTTTTGATTCTTTTCGCATCAATTCAGGTCCACTCAGCTGATAAGATTCTTGAACTTTTGAATATGGGGAACAGCAGACGGAAAACAGAAAGTACAGAGGCCAATGCAACTTCCTCAAGGTAAGCAGTATTTTTCTTCTTTACTTACTGTGACTTTATGTCTGCTGAGCATTATGAGAATGTTAAACATCTTTTTGTTCCCTCTTATTTTGGGAAAGAAACAGAATTCCTCCTTTGCTTCTTCATTTTCAATATTCATGCTCAAAATATTTTGCAAAGAATCCACCGTACGAGGGAGAAAACATTTTTGATTTTGTTGGTTGAACAGAAAGACTTAATATATCTGTATGGCTGCTGAAGGTGAAGACTGGTGTATGTTCTAAAAGGAAACTAGCAATGTGCTTTCCAACCAGGACTTTATTTTCAAACAGAATGATATAAATTACAAATAACCAAAGCAAGGTGGTAGCTGCAAGTAGTTTAAGGGAAGGTGGCGGTTTTACTACTGCATTGCTGCCGCCATTACTTCTTACCATCAAATATGGAAATACTAGAAAATAAATTGGGACTTAACACTCTTTAACATTTTTTCATGATCTCATACAAACTAGTTTTTATGGAATCAGATCACACGCAGTTTTGGAGATTACTGTGAAGAGAAGACAGAAAAACAAGTATCATAATCAAGTTCTGAGAGGAAAACTTGCTCTTGTGGATCTT
Source organism: Xylocarpus granatum (assembly GCA_019650275.1). Lineage (NCBI taxonomy): Eukaryota > Viridiplantae > Streptophyta > Magnoliopsida > Sapindales > Meliaceae > Xylocarpus > Xylocarpus granatum. Next base: position 88,380 of record BNST01000138.1, on the reverse strand, counting down.
GCTGGCAGTGAACGTGCTTCTGAGACAAATAGTGGAGGCCAAAAGCTAAGGGATGGAGCCAATATTAATCGTTCACTTCTTGCTTTAGCAAATTGCATTAATGCTCTGGGAAAACAACAAAAGAAGGGACTTATTTATGTTCCTTACCGCAACAGGTATTTGATGGTATTTATAAATAGGCTAGAGCTGTCTGTGTCAATGTAGCTAACTTTATCACTTTTTCAGTAAACTAACAAGGATACTTAAAGATAGTCTGAGTGGCAATTCCCAAACTGTTATGGTAGCAACCATATCACCAGTAGATAGTCAGTATCTTCATACTGTGAATACCTTGAAATATGCTGACCGAGCTAAGGAAATAAAGACACACATCCAGGTGAGACTTGTATATTCATAAAGAATAATCAATTTATTTGTAATGAGCATTGGGTTTGCTGGTTCATTTTCTCTTTTTCTTTCCAGGTAATTTTAAAAAGTTTGACTCCATGTAATTGATACATTCTGTTAGCATGAACTGATGTTTGGTATCTGTCGTTCTCACCTAGGATTATATTCTGTTCTTTTTAATTTTTTACTTGACATGTTCTCTTCTGGGGTTGCTGTTCTACCTCTGCTTTGTTTATGGAATTCACTAAGCTATACTTCGTGTATTGCAATTACCCAATGTGATTCCTATATGTTTCTGAGTTGCATTAACTTGGTTTTGGGAGGCTTGAGTTAAGTTTTATGGTTTTCTTGTGTGCTTTATAGGTGATATTTTTTTCTCTTTCTTAAAATATTCATTATTTTGTATGCTGTGTTACCCAAATGTAATTCCTACTTTTTTTTTGCAGGCTTTACTGTAGTGCTAGATTTATATTAATAGAGTTTTTCTGTGCACTTGTCCCTGTGTGACTGGCAAGCATTGCATAATTTGTGAGCAAGTTGCTCTCTTTATCATATAATAATGAGATTGATTGTTGTCTGCTTTTCAGAAAAACATTGGCACAATTGATACACATGTATCAGACTACCAAAGAATGATTGACAGTCTTCAGGTTAGTTTTTAAATGGCTTTATGCAAAAATTTTAGGTAGCACTTTTTTACTCATCAAACAATGAATTATTTGATTCTATAGATCGAGGTCTGTCGGCTGAAAAAGGAACTAGCTGAAAAGGAATCACAGCAAAGTGTCAAACCTGCTGAAAGGGCTGCGGATGATGAGCTATCTTGGTTAAATATTTTGAGCCATGAAATCAGTGAAAATGTTCAGGAAAGGATAAACTTGCAGAAAGCTTTATTTGAGCTTGAGGAAACTAACCTTCGTATACGTGCCGAACTGCAACATCTTGACAATGCTATTGAAAAACATAAGGTTTGTGTGAGCTTTGCCATGCAAATCATCTTTTGTAGATAATGTTTATTTTATTTTAACGAAGAAATGTAGAAGTTTCGGGGGACTTGTGTTATTGATGGAGCACTTTTTGGTCCTTCTGCTACAGGTTTCTGAGAAACATGAGGCAGTTGTAGAGGCTTTGAGAGCAAGGCGGCAAGTCATTCTTGATAACATACGTGAAAATGATGAGGCTGGTGTCAATTACCAGAAGGTGATATTTCTAAGAGTAATAGGGCAAAGGAGAATTATAGTATTTTCCAGTTTTTGACCATACCAATTTCACTCTTTATAGGAAATTGAAGCAAATGAGAACCATCGACATGATCTCCAACAAATGATTGATGAAGCCATTAGTAACAATGGAAACAAGACCTACTTGCACATCCTCAGCCAATACAGGATCCTGGTGAGTAGAATTTTAGTTGTTTTAATCTACTTGAACCTAACTAGCTTGAGGCTTGAGACCATAGAAAATCCATTTTGGTATCAGCGTGTTATTCTGATCAGGCAAAAATACCAAGTCACAGATTCATCTGCAGGGCTTTACATATAGTTTGGTAAACTCTTTATTGGAACTTAACTGTTTGTATTTCGTTGATATAGGGAATGTCTAATATTGAGCTTCAATTTGAAATGGCAATGAGGGATCAAGTCATTTACAACCAACGGGAAGCACAGAGAAACCTTTGGAACTTGCTCATGGGATCAGGAATTGATGAAAAATGTCTTCTGGAACTTGCAGCCGAACAGGGAGTAACAATTGAAGATTTGCCAATGGCTTCACATTTGGGGCTTCCAGACCGGAAGATGTCGCCAAATTTTGGTTATGGCAGATATACTCCTGCTATTAGATGTAGTCCTTACATTGGGCGGACGTATTCTAGATCATCTTGCATCTTCCAGCAATACGAAGACTTCAGTTCGAGGTTATCTCCTGGAGGGACCTGGGATGCAGCTCCTACTTTCTGTAGGGAGGAGCATCATAGTTCCTATTACTTTTTGTCTCGTGATCATTCCCCATCTACATATCTAAGGTTGAGGAACAGTAGTGAGCAATGGGTTGGTGGGAGACCAGGTTCATGGCATGGCACCCCTTGTAAACACCATCAAGATTTTCGCAATTCTTGTCCAGAGCTCATAACTCAGGTTTCACCTTTTAGTGAAAGATGTGTACCGGCTTCCTCTTGCTGTGCTGATCTGCATAAGGTATGCAGGCAATTGATAGACAGTCTGTATTTTTGTTTTTGTTCAACTGTTAGAACTTTTTAAGGGGAAAACCATTGTTCTTTATCACTGTTTGTGTAACATCAATGCATTTGTGACCTTTGATGCTGTTTTTCTTCTGTCATCTCTTAGCAGATCTAACCAGTAGGACAATATTATCTGTGTGCCATATTTGCATCTTTTAACCTGTTACTAGTGTTTTGGTACAGGACCTGTGGAACATTAGCAGGAGGCAAAATCTCTTTGAGGGTCCTCGAGTAGGAATAAATTGCAGCCAAGACTTATACAGAAGTAATGTGTTGACGGGCCATTGTGGGATATGTTGCTCAGACCATATACTCCAAAATTCTGAATCCCCTAACTTCCCAAATTTGTCCTGTGTTCCTTCATATGCCACCTGTGGATCACTGAGTTATATTCCCCGTAGCCCTGAAGCCCAAGGTCACCCTGCTAAATTTGTATAGTCATCTTGTATTTTAGTGTCCCTTTTCCTGGCCATTTTTTCATTTTTCCTTGTATGTATGCGGGAAAGTAGTATTGGAATTGTTCCCCTTCTGTGACGTCAGGTAATTCTTTTGTTCCAATATAGAGAAAATAGGGGGAGAGCGGGATGGAATCTTGTCTGTAATTAGTTTGATTAGGCATTGTGACTAGTCAAATTTGTCAATCTAGCTGTGATAGCGTGTTTTATGTTGTTTGTACATATCTTTTTGTAGTTTTCATGTATAGTTTCTAGACTAGAGTCTGAACTGTCAAGTGCTAGCAGAGATCAGATTGCAGTCAAACCACTGGTATATCTCTGCCGGTTGCATGGCCAAATCAGTTGGCATGTTGGATTAAGCTGTATTTTAGAAAAGAATACGCATTATTTCTACTCTTTTGTTGGCTTTGAGCAACATTACAACATTCTGAATTTCCGGTACGAGCCGGCTGACTCTGTACCTAGTTCCTAGTTTCTTCTGTTTATTACATTTTACGAGGGTCATTTCGGACTGCTAGCCAGCGTTTCTCAATTGGTATTACCTTAAATTAACCTTGATTGGGTCGGTCTTTCTCCGAGCTGTAGCAGAAGAGAGCACTCCCACAATCTGCAATAGAAGGATTATTTAGGAATGGAAATTAGATTCTATTATTTTATTTTTATTATTATTATTGCCCGAAATTTGTAAAAATGTTCCCCGCCAACGCGGAACCTTAGAAATAGATGCCCGAAGTGGGTTTGGTGTGTCGAGCCGTGCCGTATTCTAAGCCTCCCCATCAAAAGCTATGTCAGAGTCCTACAGCCCTTACATCTTAACCCTAACCCTAACCGATCACCAACGCGCCGTCTCCTCCGTCAAATTCTCGTCTGACGGCCGCCTTCTCGCCTCCTCCTCTGCCGATAAAACCCTCCTTGCCTACTCTCTCTCCACTATTACGAACTCCAATTCCGAATCTACCCCTCCCTCTCCTCTCCAACAATTCTCCGGCCATGATGAAGGCGTCTCCGATCTCGCCTTTTCCTCCGACTCCCGCTTCCTTGTCTCTGCCTCCGACGATAAAACACTCCGTCTATGGGATGTTCAAACCGGCACCTGTCTTAAAACCCTCAATGGCCACACCAACTATGTTTTCTGTGTCAACTTTAACCCTCAATCAAACATGATAGTCTCTGGTGCTTTCGACGAGACCGTTAGGGTTTGGGACGTCAAAACCGGAAAGTGTCTCAAGGTTTTGCCCGCCCACTCCGATCCTGTCACGGCTGTTGATTTTAATCACGACGGCTCGATGATTGTCTCGAGCAGTTATGACGGATTGTGCAGGATTTGGGATGCTGGCACAGGACATTGCATGAAGACGCTTATTGATGATGAAAATCCCCCTGTTTCCTATGTTAGGTTTTCGCCTAATGGCAAGTTCATTCTTGTTGGAACTCTCGATAACAATTTGGTACGAATTTTTTTCTTTTAAAATTTTAATGTTAAAGTATTGTGTGTTAGTTTGTGAGGTTTCATTTTTGACACGGAAGAGCTAGGGAGCTAGCGAGTTAGGAGGTGCATAGGAGGTAGTTTGTGATTCAGTTTTTGCTATGAATGATTTTTCTCTTAGTATTCATAAAGCTTTATTAAATTGTCTTCTTTTGCGCGTGCTCTTTTTTTTTGGTGGGAAGAACCTCTATTAATCTCAAAAAATAAAAACAAATATGAAATCAAAAGTAGTAGTATAGCAAAAAGGGAGTGAAAGTGGCGCATTTTGTTCAGTGATTCCTAAATAAGTGAATTTCTGAAATTTTGTAAGGGTTCATTTTAATGTCTGGAGAGCTGTACTTCTAGTGTTCTGTTTTTCCATGTCTCTGTATGGGTGGATATATTATTGTGAAACCAAAATAAGTATTTGAAAGGGTGCTCACAATTTTCATGATTGGTTTTGTCATAATTGTGCTTCGGTGGATAACGTGTGTAGTATGAATGTTGCTGGTTTATGGTTTATTAAAGGAATAACTTATAAGTCATTACTTCATTGGGTAAAATTATAAATTTCGGTTGATACAAATATATAGGTGTGTGACAGATCTGAAGTTCGTGGATTGTAAAAATTGGAAGGGCTAAAAATTACGAGTCACCAATGATATGTTTGTGGATACAAATTTTGTAGTGCTTCTCACATTGATCTCTTCTGAATCTGGTTTGCTTACTGGTGCACATTAGCTTGACTTGATAGATTCTATGAAGTTTTGTTACTGACACTGGAAAGTCCTATAGTACATACATTTAGGCCTGTCTTTTATCACATAATGCTGTCTATTCTGTGAAATGTAACATCTTGGGTCTATATCTTCTCCGAAGTTTATATGCTGTTCCTCATAGCATATAGAAGTGCGTTTCTACAGGCATATATTATATTTGATGATGGTTATATTTTTTTCTTAAGATGAGTTTGGAAATGCTTACATCCTTTGTATTCATCAAATCTAAAGTAGACAGCGGGGTAACAGCCAATGAATATTAAGTCCTCTGATAGTTCTTACAAAAATCCATTTCTAAACTTTTCCAGTGACTTTTGTCTGGTGCTTTTTCTTCTTTATGGTGATTTTATCTTAGATGTGTTTCTGTTCTGTGAGCAGAGACTTTGGAACCTTTCAACTGGAAAATTTTTGAAGACATACACTGGCCATACCAATTCAAAGTATTGCATTTCATCAGCCTTCTCTGTGACTAATGGGAAGTATATTGTTAGTGGTTCTGAGGATGCCTGTGTATATTTATGGGATCTCCAGACCAGAAAAGTAGTTCAAAAATTGGAAGGTCACACTGATAGTGTCATAGCAGTAGCATGTCACCCCACTGAGAACATTGTTGCTTCTGGTGCACTTGGCAATGACAAGACCATGAAGATCTGGACCCAGGAAAGGGAATGAATTGCTTCGCTGTTATCAATTAACATGATTGCATGCATCAAGCTCACTGAAGATCCGATTTACTTATCTGACCGAAGTACATGTTTTGGGGGAGCACACATCTGCTTTAAGCGATTCTTGTTTTGTATCTTAATTTAGTAACCACCTCCTTTAACCTAATGCATCTATAAACTTCCCTTCTCTGAGGTCAGTATGAATTGATGCCCACAATTTATATTTATGTAATCTTGTGGCGTTGATGATCAGCATCTAGTAGCTCATTGTGTTTGAGTTTGTTGAGTATGTATTAAGTCCATACTAAGTCCGAGTTGCTCAGTTTAAAGGGCAGCTCAAATATAAAAAAATACAAATATTGAACATGCAAGGAGCTCAAATTATAATATTAAGCACTCATGGAAGTTTATTAGGTGGACAAAATCAACAAAATTACAAGAGAAAAAAAAATACAAACAATTTAAACTTTTTATAGGTCATGTTGGACCAAAATTTTACTGTTTACAAACTCAACTCAGACGGGCCAATTCCTTTAATCAGTAATTAGAATTCTTGAGGTAGGCTGCAACAAGGAAAACAAGTGGTCTCTAAAGTGGTCGCCAAAGTGGAGTCAAAAGCAAAGTGTTTCTGGTTAGTGAGTTGATTAACAAGTACTCAAGTGTGGGGAGATTGATTTTTGCAGGAACACGCATATGGTGACAGAAGAAGGCTCTATGCCGGACCATATTTGCTTTACTGCCATAGTGTCTGCTGGATTTTTGGGCAAAGGGATAGGATATCATAACTTGAAGAGGAGGGACTATGGATTTGCTTCTGAGCTCGCTCATTTTGGTTACTTAATTGACCTCAATGCAAGGAATGGGCACCTGAGGCAACAGAGTTAATGGAAGATAAACCGAATGATGAGATATTTGGAGTCTGTCTTAAGCTCTTGAAGATGAAACCAGGTAATGCTGCTGCTCCATATATCATGCTAGCAAGTACTTGTGAAGCCAAGGCTGGTCTGAAGTAACTAAGGTTGTGGGCTGTAGTAACTGAGGTTAGGAATATTGATGAAATAAAGGGAATAAGAAAAAGCTGGATTTATGTTTTCTCTTCTCAGTTGGAGATGCAACTCAACATCAATTCCGAAGGACCTATCCTGAACAAGTAAAGATGAACTTTGGAAGTGAGAGAGGCTGCGTACACGTCTGGAATTTTATGTGGATCAGAGAGGATATCACTTGCAAATGATTGCTCTGATGATTCTTACTGTCAATGACAATGTAGGAGCAAGAAAAGAAGGCAAGATTTGTTGATTATCTCATCGAAGTGGCAGATTGCCAAGTGACCCAGGATCCTGGCCTAAGGTCTAGACTGTAAGATGTTAGTTTTCTTCCATTATCCATCTTAATTTCTTTCCTGTAGTAGCTTATTAGTTTGATTCTGTATACAAAAACAAAATTGGTGATCTTATACTTACATTTTTAAAGTCCTTAAGAAACAAGATTAGGCTTTTAAAATAGCCTAGGGCGTTCTGTATTGTGGTGCGAGGGAGTAAGCTGAGTTCGGGATCTGTCAACTAATGTGTATCAAATATGGAAATATAAAAAATTAAAATAATTGTTATCCACAAATAAAGAATGTTATGTACGAGTAAAATCATTTGGTATATACTTGAAACACAAGAAGAATCTAATGGTTGGCCGAGTTGGATACTTGAGAACCACACAAGTCAAACAAAATATTCTTGGTAATCAATAAAGACAAAAAGACAGGCAATCTTGATTACCACATAAGTCGTAATTTGCTCTGAGTTTGCCAGGTTATCTTTAGTGTTATTTTCTCACCAAAAGACAATAAGATAAAAAGAAACTCGACTGTACAAACAACCCTAGTGTCCATTCGTGGGGAGCGGATGAGATGGAATAAACAATACTCACTTGACCAATAACTTTGTTATTATTCTAAAGTAAGCAAAAGATATGATCTAACCACGAGATCTTAAACAACATTTCTGTACTGAGCAAAAGATATGTTCAAACCATGAAATCTTACTCTACATTTATATATTTAGGACCATATTTGTTTGAAGGATTTGGTCAAATGAACATATGGCTTCCACATGGTATATATGTATGCACATGGGGATATTTAATGTAGTTTATTTTGTTCCAATTAGAAATTTTGTTTTCTGGGTTTTCAGAGAATCCAAACTAGATACGTCTAATGTGGGAGTTCGATTTTCAGAAACAATCTTTCTTATAAGTACTTGTAACTTCTATTCAAAGTGATTCTAAAGGAAAAACCTGGGATGTTTGTTGGTGCAATGCACAATTTCAGTAAGCTCTTTTCATGTGTGTATGTTAAACCAAACTTGAAAAATTAATGCAAACATGAAGAAAAAAAATTTGTGGAAGGGTTGCATGTAGTCCATGAATTGGTTCGACCGGCATGATTAGGCAGAAGATGACACAATATTAAGTGATAGTAGTTTCCATCATTGTCTGATATTGAGTATCTTATCAAGCTCCCACCTCCCAGTTTTTTTATACCGTCAGAGAGACTGGTATAATATCACACCAATTTGATGAAGCCCATTGGTTATACATAATGACTGGCAGAGTTGGAAACATCGAGATATGGCCTTCACGATTGCTTGTTAATTGATTTTCTGTCATAGTGTTGTGCGATTTCGAAATTATATAATACTTTGAGGGCCTCTACTAAATAAAAAATGATAGTAATATTTGAATCCAATCATTGCAAGTAAATAAATACATGCATTCACTAGTAGTAGTGGTACTTAGTCACATGATAATGTATAAAATTATTGGGTCTATCAGATAAGAGAATAGCTAGATGGTAACTTGAACTTTCTACTTGCTTCAACTCAATAAATTTGTCATCTCAATGCTGATTATTCAAATGATAACAAACCCTCAATTAGTGTGCGCATGCAAACCAAAGCATAATCGTATATTGAATATTCATTAATCAGCGCATTCAGTACACCGTTAATCAGATTCTCAACACTACGAGGTGAACTGGCTGCCTGGCTATCGCAGTAGTGATTTTCAAAACCAAGCTTGTAGTTGTAGTCTAGTAGGCCACATTTGTCTAGTTTGGACGCTCGAGTGACCGTTAGGCGCTAGTTAAGCATCCAGCTTTTGTTTTGCGCGAGGAGTGGACAAAAACAGGTGCTCGAGTGACTAGGCAGCAGGGGTCCAACTCCAGGCTTCTGCCTCCCTTCTTACTGTTCATGTTTAGCTAAATTTTTGTCTTTTAGTGGAGTTAATTAGAAATATTGTGGACCGTTTTGTAATTTTATAAAAATTTTTCTATAAACATCCCGACTTTCCCTATTTCCATAAGTTCTCCAAACTTTCTCTCTCTCTCCCCAAATTCTGCCCACCTGTGACAAACCACCTCCCGACACCTGATCGACACCACTTTTGACCTCACGCGATCCTCTCGACAGAGTCGTTCTATTATAGTTGATTTCATCTTAATTCGATTCCCGACGCCTCACCAAAAACCTATTCAAATTTTGAAAAATTTTAAAAATCAACTTTCCGACCAACTCTGACATCCCATATGAAAACCGAGCACACTGGTGAACTCCCCACGATGAGTAAAACATGATACTCAGAAGGATCAAACCCAAAGTTTGCTGGAATTTTCTCATTAATGTCGTTGGTGTTTCAACTTTCAAACTTGAGTTCTAGTGAATGGCACGTCATACGAAGAAACTGACACTACCGTTGGACTTGGGATGTCGAAAAATATCTGAAAAGCAAAGATCCACCGTCACTGACGACTGTTGACCAGCGAAGATGAGCAGTCATGGTCAACCCTAGTCAAACTTACATTTTTGAGTGATTTGGACCTCATTTTCAATGTTGAATATATCCGTTGAGCTAGCTCCTTTCGATGAAATAAATCCGACGTTGATATCAAAAATTCCAAATAACATTTCAAATTTGAGACATGCAAATCGAGACAAATAAGATAGAAATTCTGTCACTTACCTTGATGTTTGCGAATTTTAAAATTTGATATGTATATATGTAAATGTTTTAATTATGGTGATGACTTAAACTTGAATTTATATTATTTGAAATTCATACTATTAAATATTGAGTGCCCCGTCTTGTAATTATAATGTGTTAAATTTGTATGAGTTAATTTGTTTTTACCTTGATATTGTTTGCATGGTATAAAAATAAATAAATTATATGATGTTGATAGAAAGTATGTAGGATGAGTTTTATCGATTTTACACTGTTATGCTGCTCAAAGTTTTATTACATATTGCATATTATTAGTATTGTATGTGAAAGAGATGGTGCGAGAGTCTCTAGATGTGAATAACATTATGGGAGAGTGTCTATACATATCATTAAGATGATGAGGAGTGTTTTCGAAACTTAAAATTTGTAAGTTGGAGTATGCTACCTACATTTTAGTCGAAGTTAATTATTATTTATGCTATCTTTTATATATTTATGTGTTTTTTTTTAAAATAATGATTTATGCATCATGTGATTTTATAAAAAATAAATAAATTATTTTATTAATTAAGTAAAATTTGGGTAAAATCAATTAGGTAAAGTGATATGCATTTTTATTGGGATAATTTTGTAAAATTAAAAAAAATTATTAAAATATATAAAATAAATAATAAATTGTAATTAAAATACGCAATAAAAAATTTTATACATGTAATAAATAATAGTTAAAATATAAATAAAAATTTTAAGTAATCTTTAAAATATTTTAAAAAAATAAAAATAAAAATACATGTATATATCGTAGTATATAACTCCTTATTCATAAGAATTTTGAAAGTACAAAAGCTCCTAATATTTCCTCTCTACATTATCAGAAAGGAGGGCTTTGAAGCGTGAATTGCATTGTTAATTTGCTTTTGGGTAATCTTGGCTGAGAGAAGTTTGGCAAAAGAAAAAATTAAGATTACAAGAAAAGAAAGGGGGACATAAAGAGGCATATTCCAGGTAAAAACATAAAAGAGAAGCGGGCACAGTTACACTGTGGATTGAAAAAGTCATAAATAAAGAAATTAAAAGAGTTCGTAATTAGGAAATATTTAACATATTTTAATAGAAGCTTGATTCTTGAATATGAAAGGAATAGGCATCAATCAAACAAACAACGTCAGAGCTTAAATCGATAAAGAGTTGAACACCGAAATACATCGTGAAATAGAAATGACTCTTACGTATCACGTTTTCTAGAAAGTGTTTTGGAAGGTAACTTGGTGGTTAATCAACTCGTGCTGCAGTTGAATATTTGGCTTGGAAAGCTCTAAATCGTAAAATTGGGTTAACTCAGTGCCAGCCTTTATAATTAATATATTGTTGTCTGAGTTTCTAATAGTTTGAGTCCATTCACGACAAATCCTCACAATAAGATCGGTGCTAGCGGAAACAAACACCTTCACGGTCGTAAATTGGATTACTAAAAGAAAATTAAGGCAATTAGAGGGAAACAATTAACCCACAAATTAAGCACAAATCCTACCCTGGTAATCACCACCTACATGTAAAAATTTGGAATGAAATTTTAAATATATAACAGAACTTTAATATGTATATTGAAGTCGTGTTTCATTAACCAATAGTAGTAATTAAAATTAAGTACATTTTTAAACCGTTTCTTCAATCCACTTGGCTGCAAGTGAGGTTGGTCTTTCAAATCAAGTAGTTCATAGGTCTTCATTGCAGATGAGAGAACAATAATATTATGATCAGCTCATTTCATATTATATAAAAACTTTCTGATAATATAATTAATTATTCATATCCTCCAGTTCTCCTTCTATAACCGTGTTCATTCATTCGGTGTTAATTTGAAAAGCTGCTAGCGAAACTCAAAAGAGTCTTGTACTTCTAGATACAACTAGTAGGAAGCAGCTAATCATCAGTTGACATTACGTAACACATTGTTTATGCACATTTTTAGAAGTGATAACCGACGTAATTGACTTTTTGGGGTCTTCTCGAACTAAACAATAATGCAAATTGCAGCTAACAATTGACGAAGGACATCAAATACAACTCTTTTCATTGAAGCTGCCAATTCTTGACCATGAAGATGCCTTTTGGTTGGTGGCAAACAGGGAAATGCTTGCTAGAAAAAGAAATTTGAACCTGAGCCCGTTGGTGTGGCTTCGGAGATAATAGGATTAATACACTTTCATTACTAAAATTGGCACGAAAAAGCCAGGGCTATTTTACAGTTTCCCGCAACACCGCCATCTCTCAGTCTCGTTTAAACACAAGCTTCATAGTCGATACAAAAGGTTAACTTCTGTTTATTTTATATTAGGGTTCTCTCATCGTGTCTTAAGGAAAACTTTGATATTCAAGGCTGAAAATATACGAACATAACCAACAGAAATCAGTGTATTTCAAGCTCGGTAATACAATCAAAATGCTATTTCATTCCTTAACATGTGAACTTAGAACACATGCAATTTCGAATTTTTTTTTGGCTAAAAGATTTTTCTGTATAAAAAATCTCCTTAAGATGTAAACACATGCGGTGTTTGATTTGAAGATTGGAATGAAAAGAGGAAAGAATAGAAAAAAAGGAAAAAAGAAGTGCGTAGAATGAAATAAGAGGAGAGTATCATCATCCTTTTTTTTGGTTGATGCATGGGAATGAAATTAATTAATTTTTATTTAGATATAAATATTCTTTTACTACAACATTTTGTATATTTGATATTTAAAAAATTTTAAATTCAATTAATTTAATGAATACATTACAGAATTATTAATAAATATTTAAATTTTTATCTTATAAATATATATTTTAATTATAAAATTATCTATCTATCAAATCAAATTTCAATTTTTAATAATGAAATCAAAATAATAAAATATTCATTTCTTATTTTTATCTAATAAGTTTTAATTGTATATTGATTTTTATTAATTAGTTATTTTTGAGCAAAATAGAGGTTTAATATTCATATGTTTAAGAGTCTTCAATTTCTCAGAATACTTCTAAAATTCTCAAACAACTACTGACAATATATATATTTTTTTATTTAGCTTTTATTTGATAGTCACTTTTGCATCCAAAATTTTATAAAAATAAAAGCACAATTACTTCAATACATGAATAGTTTCTATAGATTGCTAGAAGTACAAAGTTGTACAGTAAAATTATTAAATAATAAATTATAAATATAAAATAATGACAAAAATAATAATATTTAAATATGCATGATAAAATTGTGGTGAATTTATAAATTAAAATAATTTTATAATAACAATTAAAAATTAATTTGTAAAAAAAATTATAATAAAAGACGGCGACGGGTTTTTATTTTTTTTAGTTGTAATAGTCTACTATCCCATCTAAAAATTAAAAGAAGCATTCTAGGGTTTTACTTTTTTTGACATCAAAATCAAAGAAAATGAAACATTTTCAAAGAAGGTGTTCTTATAATTATTATTAACCACCTTTATCATGCCCTAGTTGTCACTGCAACACCAATATAAACTATGTCTCTATGTTGATGTATATTATGTAGTAGTAAGTACATGTAGATGGCATGGCCTATGTCACAATATTTATCTAGAATTAAAAAGATTACTCCCACTACTTATCAACAGTAGCCACCACATACAAATATAATTTATGTTACTTGAATTAGACAACAGTGGCTGTACCAAATACGGAATTGATGACATCATTTTCTTTATTAAGGAATTGTATACAACTAATAAATAATCATAAGCACCACGTTAATCACGTGCTCAACTAAATCGAACTATGAACCATGCATCTGTAACGTTGTGTGTGCCTTAGAAAAATTGAATACAAGAAAAGGAAAGGGACGAGGAATTGTAAAAAATAGAATGAGAAAATTGTATTAAAAAATATATATTTTTTTAATTATTTTTTATCAAAATTTTAGAAAAATAAAATTATAAATTATTTTACTAATAATAATTATTATCATAGGAGTAACATTAGTTATAGTTCATTAATAATAACAAACAAATATTTATTTAGGATAAAATAAAAACACATCTTATCTTGGTGGGTCGTTGGGTCCCTTTTTTAATTTTAATTTTAGTTTTTTTTTGGAATCTCTTCTTTAGTTGATGAATTATCTTAATGATCTGGGTGGGGTCACTTCATAGTGCAGATGGACTGGAATATGTTGAGAATGAACTCCTAGCCAATTTATGCAATTAGTCCCAAGTGTTAAATTAATAATTCAACAGACCCTCTTAATTTGTATTGAAGACAAAAGAAATGCAGCATTAATCATTTAATTAGATCTTAAATCAATTAACCAAATACAAATATCATGTATACACGCACCATCCATTCAATTATTTGAACAATCTTTTAATTAGATTATAATTTACCAAAAATAATAATAATAATGAGCATTCTTTTTATTTTTATTTTTTAAATTATTGTTTATATATATATATATATATTATAATTTAGTTAAAATACATCACGTATATATTATATTTTTAATATAAAATTTAAAATATAAAATAAAATATTTGTAATAATTAAAGTAAAATTTTAAACAAAAAATATAAAAATTTTGATACACATAAATATAAATAATTTGAATTATAACTACAAAACTTAAATCAATTAATATAAGAATTAAAAAAAATAAATGCTTCAATAATACAAATATACTGTAACCAAGCCCGAAAGAAAGGGACATGTGCCGTGTGCCGTATTCCCAACCGTATGCACAACATTGTGATTTTAGTACCAAAACGCCGACCGTACTCTTATTCTTATCTATATAATAGGATGAAAAGTCTTCCTCCTGCCCTATCGGACGAGCACTGAAATCTCCCTCTAACCTCAAGTTCTAAATCATTTGGGTGCAATTAAGAAGATCCTGGGTGGTATTTTCGGGTTAATTCTAAGTCTACTTCTGAAATGGAAATTTCATCAGCTAAATGGATATCTGAAATGGTAAGACGTTTTACAAGCTATCATAGTTTTCATCTCTGAGAAAGTTCATTTACCTAATAAAGAAACCATGTTTTCCTTTTTCAAAGAAAAAATAAATGGAGTTGAAGAAGTTAGTTCTTAATTTGTAATCATAATCTCTAACTTCACTGATTGTTGTTTCGATTTACGGGGAATGGAGGATTCGGCCTTCTTCCACCAGCATCAAATGAGCCCTCTTTATTGCTTACTAGATGGGTTTGATTTTCAATCCTTTGCTTCTAAGGGCTACTGTCCCGTAAGCTCAAATAATGATGGCTCGTGCATTGAAGCTTACGATGCCGCTATTGACAGACCTGCAAAACAGTTAAGGACCAATAGCAGGAACTCGTGCACCACTGATCACATCACTACAAAGGCTTATCCTTCATCCTCCCAAATCATTTCTTTTGAGATGTCGATCCCATCTCCTGCTATTTCTCAGCAATTCTGTGGCCTAGATTGTGCAATTAATCCTAAGATCAAGGCAGTGGTCATGGAAATATCAATTCGTCAACTTTGATTTCACAGGAATCCTACAATGACCAATTTTTTCCAACAAAGTCTATGCCAGAGCACAAAAGTGTCGATTCAGTGACTAAAAGTTCTGCACATGGTCAAGATCATGTAGTAGAGGAAAGACAACGCCGAGCAAAGCGCAACCAACGGTTCATAGCTCTTTCAGCTCTTGTTCCTGGACTAAAGAAGGTACAAGTTTAAATCCTCTTTGACCAGAACAATTCCTATTCTCTCTTTCCATAACTCGATGCATGAAGACTTCTCTCTTAAAACAAACAGGTCAATAACATGTCAAGTGAAGATGTTTCTTGGATTATTATTCGTGGTTAGCATCAATCCAAGACAGTATGCAGTTGTACCGTAGTTTGCTTTTGCACTCAACTTAATTACCGGATCTGTTTGGTCTAATGGTCTAATGTTTGTTTACAGATGAACAAGGCTTCTATACTCGGAGGCTCTATCAAATACTTGAAACAACTTCAAGAACGTGTGAGGACTCTTGAGGAACAAGCAGCAAAAAAGACAATGGAATCAATGGTTATTGTGAAGAAATCACAAACCTACAATGACGATGAAACCTCTTCCTATGATGAGAACTTTGAAAGTCAATCCAATCAATATCTGCCCGAAATCGAAGCCAGAGTTTCAGAAAGAGATGTACTCATTAGAATCCACTGCGAGAAGCACAAAGGACGCATAGCAAACATCCTGAGTGAAATTGAAAAGCTTCATTTGGCTGTCGTCAGCAGCAATGCCTTGCCATTTGGAAATTCTAGTCTTGATATAAGCGTTGTGGCTCGGGTAATTTCCCTTCCTGATAAAGTCTTTCACTCGTAATACCAATAATAGGAACCTTGTCTTTCTTTATTATTGTTATAGACTAGTAAGAGCTCGGCGTTGCATTGCAGATGGACGCTGAATTGGGAATAACAATAAAGGATCTTGTGAAAAACCTACGACTAGCTCTACGGAAATTCATGTGACAAAGAATACAAGTTCATTCAGTCGTGAAGAGATAGTGCCCGCAAGATCTCCTTAGAAGATCTTTTTTTTTCTTTCTTACTGCATTCTCATGGCTTTGTGTTGCTGCTGGGTTCAGTTTTACAGGAGGGTATTTGTTTTGTTTTTTTTCGCATGGGTATGTGTAGTATGCCTAATCATACTGCCAAAGAATGTTGGTACAGGAATCAATATGATGATCAATCTAAAGAATTTCCACAAAATCTGGCAACAATAAACTTTGATGATCAAAAGGATCCAAGATTTTATGCTGATTTAGGTGCTACAGCTCACATGATCAACGATTAAGGTAAGTTGGAAAAAATCATACCATATCATGGAAACAATTCAATTTTCTTTGGCAACAGTGAAAGCTTAAAAATCTCACATGTTGGACAAACAAAATTGAATACTGGCAATAGTCATATTCTTTCAAATAATATGTTATTTTTTCCTGACTGATACTCTTTCTTAGTCAACTTACTACTGATAATCGTTGGTATTGAATTTACATTAAATGATTTTTTTCACTAGAATCAGCAGGGACAAATTCTGGCCCGAGGACATAAGAAGGTTGGTTTGTATGCCTTAGAAAAGAAACAAAATCAACCTCTTACTGCAATAAAAGGCACCAACACTCTCTCACTATTTGGCATCAAAGGCTGGGACACCATCAACTCAAATATATTAAGTTTCTTCATAATAAGACTTTATGAACTCACTTCAGTTTGTCCTAGCTTTCAAATGGGAAAAATTTCCAAACTTCCCTTTAATTCTTCCAATAATATATCAAACTCTCTAAACAAAATTCATTGCAATTTCTAGGGATCTGCCCCAAATGCATCTGTGCAAAAATTTTATTATTATGCTGTTTCATAGATGATTTTTCACGTTATACTTGGTTGGATCCTTTAATACTTAAGTCAACTCCACCTCAAACTGTAGTGGGTCATCTCTTGCAAATTTATCAAATGTAATTTTGCATGTTTTCCTGCATCAAATGCCACTGAACAACACGTTATGCATAACGGTTCAGCTCGCCATCCTTTATTATCGCCGGTCATGTGCACAACAAGAGATGGTTATAACCATTGGATTTTGTAAACAATATACAAAAATAATTTCTTTCAAGTGTATAAAAATAGAATGTCATAATTGGTCTTTGTAATGAAGCGCCAACACTTCCATACGTAGGTTTGATCGTATTCAATATGCCCAGTATTTATAAGATTAATCGAAATTTGTTTGTGTGTGTGTGTGTGACTGGATGCATGCATGTATTTATGTATGTATGTATTTATGTAGGCATGATAATAAAATGTTTATTTTGTGAACCGTACCAATAATTGAGGATTAGGACTCGGCATAACGAAAATCTGTTCACTTCTAATAGCAGTAGAATGTTGTCCAAGAAACAAATAAATTGGAGAGAGTCAGAGACATGTTGATCCAAGGAAGAAAGGCCCTCAAATGAACGCAGTATAGTCAAATGAACGTAGTATAGTCAACCAAGGACAGCAACATGTTCACACGTGTCAGCACAATATTATTCTAGTATTAAACGCAGACGGTGCTCTTATATGAAACATTGAAAAGTCTTCCACCTGCCCAATTAACTGGAACACCAAGGCTTTATTCAGTTGCTCACACAAGTTTGAATACTGAAAAAAGATTTAGGTGAAACAGAATATCACGTCCAGAGTATCACGTCAACACAATGACGTAATAAAATTATTTAATTGAAAAAAGAGAGAAAATATTGAATTGGTTAAACATTAAAAAAAAAGAAAAGAAAAGTTCTTATTTGACTCTCTCTCTTCTCTGAAGATCAGAATCCTGGGCTGATTTGGGTACAATTCCGCTCTTCTGAATTATTTGGCTAACCCTTCGGGGTTTATTCTAAGGTTCAGCGGCCATCTCTTCAAACACAAACAATAGCTCCTCGCAATGGAAATTGCATCAGCTAAATGGATACCTGAAATGGTGAGATTATTATGTTTAAGCTTTCACAGTTCTTGTCTCTCCGAAAGTTTATTTACCCTCTACAAATTTTATGTTTCCACTTGAAGATCTGTTGTCTTTGTTATCGGAATTATTAACTTCAATGATGGCTGTTTTGATTTATAGGGAATGGAAGATTCCGCAATCTTCCACCAATATCAAGTGAACCCTCTTGATTGCTCGCTAGATGAGTTTGATTTTCAATATTTTTCTACCGAGGGCAACTGTCCCAAAAGCTCATACAAGAATATTGAATCCTATATTGAAGCTTCTGATGCGAGTTTTGAGAAACCAGCAAAACAGTTAAAGACTAATAGCTGGAACTCCTGCACCACTGAACACAACACTCGAAAGGCTTCTCCTTCTTGCTCTCAAATAATTTCTTTTGAGAGCTCGGCCTTGTCTCCTGCTATTTCGCAGCAAGTCTACGGTCTAGGTTCTGCAATGAATCCTAAGGTCGAGGCAGCTGGTTATCATGGAAATATCAACTTGTCATCTTTGATTTCTCAGTGTTCCCACGAGGACCAATTTTGTTCAACGAAGTCTATGCCGAAGTCGAAGAATGGTTCAGCAACTAGAAGTCCATCGCTTGCTCAGAATCATGAAATTGCAGAAAGAAAACGCCGAGAAAAGCTCAATCAGCGTTTCATAGAACTTTCAGCTCTTGTTCCTGGTATAAAGAAGGTAGAGTTAAATCATTTTGACCAAAAGGTTTCTTTTCTCTTTAATTTTTTTCTTGTTTTGCACTATATGTGATTGAACATAATCTGTTGGTGAATGTTGTTCAAAATTTCCATTAGAAATATTATGATTTGTGTTGTATAACTTCGATATAATTGCCTTCAAAATTTCTATTTCCAGCAGTATGAAGTTGTACCCTAGTTAATTTCCTTTTTTATTAAATTATTACAGCAATCAATTATAAACTTATCGAATCTTCTTGTCTGATAATCAATTGTTTGTTTACAGATGGACAAGGCTTCTATCCTTGGAGATTCTATCAAATACTTCAAACAACTTCAAAAACGTGTGAAGACGCTTGAGGAACAAGCAGCAAAGAAGACAATGGAATCAATAATTGTCGTGGTGAAATCCCAAATCTGTACTGGTGACGAAACCTCTTCGTCTGATAAGAACTTCGATATTATGTCTAACCAATATCTGCCAGAAATCGAAGCCAGAGTTTCAGATAGAGACGTACTGATTAGAATCCACTGCGAAAAGAAACAAGGATGCATAGCAAACATCCTGAGCGAAATTGAAAAGCTTCATTTAATTGTCGTCGGCAGCAATGTCTTGCCATTCGGAAACTCTACTCTTGATATAACTGTTGCAGCTCAGGTAATTCCCCTTTCTTTTAAAGACCTTCACATATCAAATGATAGTTGAAGTTGAATGAAGCAATGGAATCGAATACCAGTATTTTGGATTGTTATCCACGGTACAACAATTATAAGTATTATTGTTGTTGTTGTTGTTGATTAATAAGAGCTTTTCATTGTATTACAGATGGACGTTGAATTGGACATGACAATAAAGGATCTTGTGAAGAACTTACGGCAAGCTATACGAAAATTCATGTGACACAAAATACCAGTTTCATTCTGTCAAGAAGATTGACTACAACGATCTGCTTTTCTCTTTTTCTTTTTTCGTTGTTTTTGTTACAGTCGTTATTGGTACTGATCAAATCTGGCAGAAGGGTATTTGTTGTAATTTTCTTTTTTTTTGCGTGGTTTTTGTTTAATCCGTTCACCACGTTCAAATACTCACGTGCTGTATTCAGAGACCAGCAGCTTGCTGATGGGGCGTTTGAGAGGTTTGATTATTATTGAATTTTTACGACTTCGTCCTTTTTGTTCCATCGTAAGTTGGAATTACGCAAGAAGAAGAAGACGTCTTCTCAGGTTTGGTCACTGAAGGAGTCTGTGCGTAAACTTTTCTTTCTATCTGTCCCAGTGGTTTAATAACTATGGTTAGTGCTAAGCTCCACTTTCTTTTTAATTTCTAATATTTTATTGTTGTCCCTTTTAATCATACCAACTGCAAATTATTTTTTGAACAGTTTCATGCAATAGTGTTTAAACACGATTTGTTGGCATAACATATTTCACTATCCATCCAATCGGATTTCTGCCTCAACTCCTAAATAGCAGCAACTAGTTCAGTATTTTACTTTGGGACTACAGCTGATGTTGGAGGCACATCGGCCTGTCCACTCGATAAAATCTAACCAGCTGGAAATTAATAACAAACCTACTATTCCTGGCAAAATTGAGACTGTTATATGCACATGTTAATGAACCTCTTGTTTTACTTGTATAACACAGATGAGGTACGCCATGTAAATTGTCGAACTTCGTGACGCTCCTGTCCATTACCAAAATTATAGGAAATATTGCCCCAATAAAATTGTCAACCACAAACATAAAATGTTGTTAGATCCTAAGAGAAGAAGCACAATTTTGAAAACAGTAAAAGATTTCATCCGTTTCCTCATTACAAGTGTTAATTTATCAAGTTAATGTTTGACAAAAATCTCGTTGCCACCCTTAAGTTTTGGCAAAACTTAGCAACAATACAATCTTTAATGGTGGTAGGTGAAACAAACCAACCAAATGGACGGCGTTTGAAGGCTAGTTTTGGACAAAGTGTCACTGCGGATTTCATATAGCCAAAGTCAGGCGATACGTGTTAATTGAAAGGTCATTAAAGGCAAGCTAATTGATGATAACGATGGATTCTTACGGACTTCTAGCGAGTTTGACTTCCTAAATCAATGGTCGGTGATCCAATGGCTACTGATCACTGTGCAACCTTGAATATTTGATATTACTGTTCTTCCTTCATTTCCCACCTTCAGAAATGAGGAAAGGAACTTACCCAAAAATAAGCTCCGAGTTGTCCGCCGTTGATGCGTTCACTATGTGCCAAAACAAATTCCAACAAATCTGAACACGAAGATAATACTAAGATTTAGATGCTCATTCATACCTATGCAGCTGGCAACAAGGACTTGCGCTGATCGAAATTCGATTAAGTTCACATGATTTCAGTGACCACAGAGACAATATTTCTTTCTTTTGATCTTATTATAAGGGCGACAGACGTAGACATTTGAACGACAATGAATGAGTAAAGGTGAGGCTATTTTGTCCTGTTCGTGCTGAAAGGAGCAAGTTGGTGAAGTTTTAGTAGGTTTTGCCTTCCCAACGAGTGTCTACGTTGAATCGTGATATGATATAACAACCAATTAGCACCGTGGAAAATGTTGGATCATCGGTTTCTTATTATTCTCCTTTTTCTGATGTGATATTTTGAATACTTTTTTATTATTATTATTTTTCTCTATTTGTTTCAAAGACCCATTCAAAAGTTTTTCCAATCTCTTGGCCGTGTAGTTTCTCTTTCCCTTTCTCCTGCAGTCTCATTCCTACAGTACTAATCATTAAAATATGCAAATCTTTCTACGTGGCCAGTGCTTTGACTTTTTCGGGACTCCTTGATGCGTTTTCACCTTTCAATTTTCGCATAATGTTCATCCATCGTATGTACGTGTCAATATTGCACCATCCAATTTTGTAAGATCATTAGGCTTAACCCAAACTACCTTTGGCCTGGCGCCACACAATAAAAGTCATAATATTTTTTATTAACGTTACGAGGCTCTTCAATTATTTGAATAAAAGAAAATTTTATCACGTGGGAAGATTCAAGACAGAAACGCTATAAAAGAAAATAATTAATTCAATTAAATTATCCAATGAATGAATTTAAGCAGCTTGGATTTTTGACTTGCGGCGGTAACGTCATATTATGCACATTTCAAAGTCAGGGGCAACATGACAGAAAGGGATTACTTCGAAATGAAAACAGCGAGCTTTGGAATTTTTTTGAAAATCTAAAATTATAATTATAAAAATTTGAATAAATATATATTTTTTGAATTAAATTAAATAATATGTAAGAAAATTATGTCACATTCTTTTATATAATAGATCCAAAAACAAAGAATAATTGTGAAATACTAAGAGAATTTAAAAAAATAATAATAATAATTTTTAAAAAATTTAATATAAAATAAATATATAACAGGATAAAATGAATATGTGAGTTAATAAAGTGTTATTTAATAAAATTTATTAATAGTCTATTTTACTTAAATTTTTTTCTTAAAATTATTTGTCTATTTTTAAAATTACAATAATTAAGTTTTGACCGGATGGAATGCATGCCCCACTCCAGTCCCAAGCTAATCTCAATACGCTTGTTTCTTGCGTTCCTTCACTTCCCAATGGCTAAACCCTCTATGCCTTTAGAAAGAAGATGTCTATCCCTTCCAGTGTGATGTCTGGTGCTTCAGAGCCGTGAATTTCTTTTAATTGTTTCGTGCTATTGCTTTCAAATTATTGCCCATAGTTTCCATGGAGTGTAGTGAAAGTCACATCTGGTTTCACTTGGGAATTATTTAAATTAACTGGGAGATCGCATATCTGTATGTGCACGTCTGGAGAATCACAATGATGCTCCAGCCAAAATAAACTGGGTTTAATTTTCTTCAAGTTAGTCTTAGTTGAACAATCAATCTAATAGTAGAATCAAAATCTTAATCAAATCCAAATGTTTATTTATTTTGTTTATAATATTTAGAAGTAATCAACTCCAAACAACATTAGTGATTATTGCATGTCTTAAATAAAATGTCTTTAATTTGAAGGAGTAAAAAATTCTGAAAGGGAACCCGATCCATTTCTGATAGTATGACTGCATGTTAATTTGTAGATTAATTCCGTAGCATGTCACCTCCTAGCTTAAATTTTGAGATAACGTGACAGGTGAGAGGAAGATCCTAATCAACATCAACCAAGCTCTGGAGAAACATACGGTTTGAACCTTCTGATATGCGCAATGATAATTAGCTCTCTTCGTCCCCGTCTTTATATATGTGTGTGTGTGTGTGTGTATCATGATCCATTATTAATTATGCATATTTGTGAAGTACTAACTACTTTTTTCTAATTACAGATGATGATTCTTCTGAACTCAGCTAGCTTAGATCTTCATGACCCTACTGGAAATTTGGCTGGAGGCAGATAGTTTACATTTGAGCTTAGCATTGCGGGTTATTGCACAGAATGAGGAAACTTCAGTTCCACCCATCTTCCAATCACTCGGATGATTCCTTAGATGCTGAAAACTTGAATCCTGCTTCCCGGGTATTGCAACTCATGCATCTGTGTACAATGTCCCTTTTAGCATAAGTTTGCATTTGTTTCTCATTAATTCTCGTCCTTCTTTTATTTCAGATCTCCAGGAAGCTAGTTTCAGGAATGTACTTGAGGGAAATTGTGAGAAGATTAGGAGGTAATGTTGTCCTATTCGGTTATATATAAGCCGGATGATATATAATTTGTTGACAACTAACTCTTCATAAATTTTGAAATTCGTTAAAACTCTTGTAAAACTGAACATACATTTGTTAATAAAGTAAAAGACAAGATAAAACTAACGTTTTTGTCCTGTATTTAAGATTGCTAACAAATATTAAAAGAAAGAAGGATGTACTTAGTTTGTTTAAACTTTTGTTCTTCACATGATAGCACTTTTGGATCTATGACGTACTGAAGACTTCTCTTTTGTCCCGTGGTAATACATACATGTATATATGCTGCAGTGTAATTAAATTTGCCATCCAGAACTCTGTAATACCGAGGATCGGTGCCCACTTTGACAAAAACAATTCAAAGACAGACGAGCTGAAAATGACTCAAACTATCAGGTAAAAGAACAGATCACCGTCTTGTTCTTTGTCAGTTTCCTGCACATTAAAGCAAATGTCCAATCTGCCACAAACGAGCAGAAACACGAAGAATTGAGCACCAAAAACATTTAAAAATAAAGTAGTCGTGGATAAGCTTGAAATCATATGACTATTTATACATCAAAAGAATCGAATATTTCATTATGCATTAATAAATTTGGTGGTTCATTGTGCAAGCTCACGCTGTCGACCGAAGAACGAGCAAGGATAAGTTTGGTCCCAACATGTTCATGTGATGGACCACCATTGTTTTATTTGCTGTATTACTTTGCATTGACAGCCTTGTGATTTTCACCTGTGATACATAGAACAAGATCATTATTGATTCATTGCAATTTGTGTGCAATATGATCATCATTTTACATTTTAAAATTGATGCACTATTGATCATACGCATGCATCTCCCTAACATCCAAATAGCAATTGATTGAGAATTGTGGGATTGAGCCACCACATTAAATAGCTAAACTAAATGGATAGGTATTTAAACAAATTAAATAAACTTTAAGAGTGGTATTAAAATTATTAATAAACCCTAAGAAAGATAATGTCAGTGAAATCTAAACAATCATATCTATTAATATTATTTGTTGTATGTCTAACATCATTTTCATCTATCTGAATTACAGATTTCTTATTATGCTTAACTAATACTGGTAATGATATATTTATTCAGTAAATTTTTATTAATTTGATGTTAGACAATTCATTTATAAATTAATAATATATAAAATAAAAAGATAACCAAGCACATGATACAAAAAATTTTTCTTTTAAATATATTAAAGCATGATTTTTTTTATATTGCTACTTTAGTAATTTTTATTAAATGAAACTAAAAATTTAAATTAAACCAAAAAAATTCAATCATACGTAAAATAATGATAATAATAATAATTTATTTTATATTTTTATTTATAAATTAGTGTTTTTGAACTAGGTTCTATTTATTAAAAAATGAAAGCCAATTGAATCAAAATTAGTGCTCTATCCGTTAAGTAATCATAATTGAAATACTACCAAGTTTGAAATTAAAAATTTGAAGTTAACATCAATTATTAAACACAATTATGACACTGTCAATATAATACAAAGTAAAATCATACACCAAGTCGTGTAAATGATTAAGGTCAATAAAAATAAAGAGAAAAATAGTGTATAAATAACATTTCGTTTTCAGAAACTTTAATTTGTAATGAAGACAAAGACCATGTCATAAAAATTAAATATGAAGTTCGGGGAAATGCAAGTAGCCTTATTGCATATAAAATAGACATATTGAATACAATTATTTGAAAGCTCATTTAATTCATTTTAATTGCAAAAGTGGGAAAGCATATCATTAGTAGGTTTGTAATTTAATCAAGTCAACTTTGAACAATTTCATATGATTTTTTTTTAATTTTTTTATATCTTATATCAGACTATTAAATTGTTATTTTTTTTAAATTAAATAATGTTCAAAAAATACATTCAAAATTTTTATAACATTCACCTACACAACTTACAAGGTTGAAGAACTGTACGTAAAAATAATAATCATTAACAAAAAAGGAATATTGTGAAATTTAACATATTATAATAAATATAAAGAGTTTAAAAATCATAAATATATGATGTTAAAATTAACTTATAAATTTATTTTATTTAATTTACATGTCTTCTTGGGTAATTATTGAAAAATCACTTCATGTCACGTAAGGTTTTGTAGCCCGCCCTTGTCTTGACAGAACAAAAAGTTGGAATTAATTGAGATTTGTATCTGGTGATTAAGTCAAATGCACTGCAGTCACATAAAGTAGAAAGGCACTCAGTTCTTTTTTAAAGTATGTAAAAGAAAAAGAGAATGCGATTTTTTTCTCTTTTTAAAATTTTTTCAAACGTAATTATCATTTTGTCCCATTCTTTTTTTCTAGATTCAAAAGAAATGCCCCTGCCTAGCCCCACTTGCATTAATTTAATAAAACTATTTTGGGAGTTAGCTGAGTTAGCTAACATGGATAACCTGAATTCTCACCTACATTCAATAGTAAGGAATTCAAATTTTAAATAAATTGGGTATGGATTGAATTTTGACAATACCAATGGAAAGGATTTGGTACAAGATTGCATTGAAATAGGCATAATGCGTTCCATTGCATTACACATGCGCCAATGTCTTGTGCCGTGTATTGTACAATAAGATCATTGTCCTAAAAAATCTTCTAACAAGAAAAAGCCAGATTAAAGAGAACGTAGTAGTAAAGTCGTCCAAAGGGCGGGGAACAAAAGGAACGCCAACCAAGACAGAAAAAATAGTATTTCTGGGTTGGAATAGCTTTGGGCTTTTAGATTTCCAACTTTGGACCTCGGCCCCCGAAACTTTTTGTTTTAAGGGAAAGAGTTTTATCAAGCCGGCGAATCTTTCAACACTACAAACAAACATCACTAAAAACTGCGTCTTTGTGGGTCACTTAGCATTCAATTGTTTTTGGTTATTTATAATTTAAAATAATTTAAAATTTTTATATAAATTATTTTAAATTATAAGTAATAAATTTTTTTTATATCAAAGATAGCATAAATAAACATTTTAAAATTTTGTTATATAATATTATATATTTTTTTATTAATTATTTTGAATATTATGTTAATTGTTTTAAATTATTTATTATATATATATATTTAAATTTGTAAATAGTTAAAAATATATTTACCAAAAATTATAATTAATATAAGAAATGAGATGTCACGAATATGTATGATAGCCGAAATAAGTAGTAAACTGAAATTATTATAAGAAGAAAAGAAGGTTCGGATGCTGAATTGAGACTGCGCAAAATTTGAACACCGGTTCAGGTAAGTAAACCAAGGATGGAGTGCCAAAATCATTTGACGTTGAATCTTTAGATCACGCGCGGGCAGGAGGTGAGGAACAGGCCAAAAATAGAGATGCAGATAACATTGGTTCGATAAAAATGTCGATGATTTACCATTATGACCTTTGAATTGAACCTCTTTATCAGTAAAGTTTCCTTGAAAGCGACACTTGCTTTCAAGCCATTAATTTGCTTGCCCAACATGATTTATTATATAAATGTAAAATATGAACACCTTTTTCCCCATGTTACAGGCGTCGCTTTCTGTAGTCTGATGAGGGACCTGTTCGGTCAATTTTTCTTACGGAAAGCAAAGTGGGTCGTGTTTTTCTGATGATTTCAGGGGATCACCGTGCTCTGTCGTTCACTGTGGCTCCCGATGCCTGTTTCAATCCGAAACACAGAAAGAACAGCTCATTACACCGCATACAGTTAATTTTTTTTTATTTCTTTCATTTTCTATCACTTTTTCATCCAATCATCCAAAATCAAAAATAATTACAGCAAATTTTTTTTAAAAAAATAATTCCAACAAATTATATGTAAATCAATTTATATTTTCGTAAAACAATAAATTAATATTAGAATTCAATCTACATTGATATCCAAACAATTAATTCTTTTTTAAAAAAAAAGTCTGGTGTTGGTCCTCGCGGTGCCACGCAACAACTTCTTCTGGCTGGTGCACCTTGCAAGTCACAGTGAGAAAAGAGAGAAGACAGATAAAAGAGCAAGAGGATACCAGAGGGTGTGGCTTTTGGTGGCAAGCAGACAAAGAGAGAAAAGAAGAGGAAGAGATCAGATATCGTTTGATCGCGACTTGATCGGTAACGACGGAGAAGAACTGAAAAAGAAACCCCAAATAAATAATTAATTTTATTTTAATTAAAATAATATTTAGTATATTGTTAATAGGGGTGGACAACAGTTCTTAGCATAACCAAAGGATCTAAGAGCTTAAGCCAAACAAACAAAACTGATTTTGAATCGGACTTTATTTTTTTTAATAGCTCTAGTTTGAAAGATCATAAAATCAAAATTAATTTAATTTTTATGCTTTATTTATAAAAATATTTATTGAAAATAATATATAAAAATTTATATTTAATAAACTATTCAATGAATAAAACTATAATATTAAATTTTTTTATATTTTTATTAATTTTAAATAAATACTTTAAATTAAAACACAATATATCTTATTAAAATTCATTATTAAATTTGTGTACGTACAACTCACACATAAAATATGTTCATATTTAAAAATACTATCTATTTATAAAGTTATATAAAGATAATAAAACAATATGTTTATAATATTTTATTTATTATATTATTTATATATAATTTTATACACATACATACATATATTATAAAATTATTAAGTAAGTCAATTATTATAATAAATAAATATGTATATAGTATAATATTATTAGATATATAAATATATTTTCACTAAAAAAATAAATAATTTTTTTTGTAATATATAATATTAACTCGAGTAATAATATAATATTTTTAAATAATTTATTATATATTAATTTTTATTTACTTTATCTTATATATTTTATTATTTTCATAATTTAATACTATTGATTTTAATTTTTTAAGATTTTTTTTAAATAAAATTAAAGATAAAAATATTTAAAAAATTTTTAAATTAAAATTGAATGAAATTGAAAAAAAATATTTTATTAAAAAGGATATATTTTAATTTTACTCATCTTTAATTATTAATTTTATATAATATTAATAAATGACAATTAAATAGTCTTATTCATCCAACAAAGTTTCGTCCATTCCCGTAAAAAATTGTTCTATCTCTACTGGCGAGGAGTGCGCTGATGATTTACGGTAAATTAATATTGATTCTAAAGATTGTCAATAAATGAAGGGGGCAAACCAAACTTAATCCTAATTTTTTTTGAACACTAATGAAGGACAAAATCGTAATTTCAAAGGACGTTGAACTTTGTAATTATGTGATTTTGTAAAGTTTATCTTTACAACCCCAGCAAAATAATTGCTGTTTAATAATTATAAATCATTTTTTGTTTCCTTTGTTTAATCAATTGCCATAATCTCCATCCACAGAGCATACATAAAATGGGGATGAAAACTCACGAAGCCCAAATGCCCAAACGGTGAACAGAGAAAGAGAAGTTTCATGATCACACCGATTCAGTGACATGAATCAGCTTTGCCCCCACCTGTCTCGTCACTTTCGTTTGTCCCAACATCTACGTAAGTGAAAATTGCCAGCCGTCGATCATGTAAAATCAAAAATACGTTTCCTCGTTTTTCATTGATCAGACGTATTGTTTTAAAAAAAGAGAAAGAGACATGGGTAGAACATTTTACCACGTGATTATGTTAAATAAAAAAAAATCTTATTTATTTTAATTTTAATTATTTTTATTTATCGTAACAAATAAATAAAAGAATTTAACCAACAACAAGAGTCCGAAATGAAAAAAATAAACCAAACTTTTTGGGAATTATGAAGTATTAAGTACAAATTTATTTATTTAAATTAATCAACATAAAAATTGGATAAATAAAATCATACCTTCTCATCCTCTTCCGTGCTCTCATTCCCTCTCCTTTCCTCTTAAGACACACAACAAACAACGAAAGCTAGAGCAGAGGAAACAGAAGCGATAATGAGACTCCTCCTCCTCCTCCTGCTTCTGCTTCTTCACATTTCTCAATTTCAATCTCAATCTCGTACCATACCTGAATTCCAAGCTCTTCTTTCTATTAAATCCGCCGTCACCGTCGACCCTCAGTCCTCTTTATCTTCGTGGAACCAGACCACCAGTCACTGCACCTGGACTGGCGTCACGTGCGACTCCCGGCGTCACGTGACTTCCTTGGACCTGTCCAGTCTCAACCTCTCCGGAACTCTCTCTCCCGACGTGGCCCACCTCCGCTTTTTGGAAAGCCTCTCCGTCGCTGCAAACCAGTTCTCCGGACCCATTCCGCAAGAGATTTCTGCGCTATCCACTCTCCGGTTCTTAAACCTTTCAAACAATGTGTTCAATGGCAAATTCCCCTCTCAGTTGTCACTGTTGGGTAGCTTGCAAGTGCTCGACTTGTATAACAATAACATGACGGGTGACTTGCCGCTTGCTGTAACCCAGCTGCGAAACTTACGCCACTTGCATCTCGGTGGCAATTTTTTCATGGGTCAGATCCCGGCGGAGTATGGCAGCTGGGAGTTTCTTGAATATCTTGCGGTTTCCGGCAACGAACTTGGAGGCAAAATCCCTGCGGAAATTGGTAACTTAACAAAGTTGCAGCAGCTCTATGTTGGTTACTACAACAGTTATACCGGTGGCTTGCCCCATGAAATCGGAAACTTATCTTCCTTAGTCCGGTTCGACGCTGCTAACTGTGGGTTATCTGGCGAAATACCAGCTGAAATAGGAAAGCTGCAGAACTTGGATACTCTGTTTCTTCAAGTGAATGGTCTTTCAGGACCCTTAAAGACAGAGTTGGGTTATTTAAAGAGCTTGAAATCCATGGATTTGTCAAACAATATATTCACTGGGGACATACCGGAATCATTTGCTGAGTTAAAAAACTTGACGCTTTTGAATCTGTTTAGAAATAAATTTCACGGGGCAATTCCCAATTTCATTGGCGATTTGCCCGACCTGGAGGTGTTACAGTTGTGGGAAAATAACTTTACTGGAAGCATTCCTCAAAGATTGGGTTTGAATGGCAAGTTAAGGGTTCTTGATCTTTCCTCTAACAAGTTGACCGGAACTTTGCCGCCTGACATGTGTGCTGGTAACTGCTTACAAACTTTAATCACTTTGGGGAACTTCTTATTTGGGCCGATTCCGGAGTCTTTGGGAAAATGTGAGTCGTTAAGTCGGATTCGTATGGGAGAGAATTTTCTTAACGGATCTATTCCGCAAGGCCTGTTTGGGTTACCAAATCTTAGTCAAGTGGAGCTGCAGGGTAATTATTTAACGGGGGAGTTTCCTTTGTCGGATTCTATCTCGGCCAGTTTGGGTCAAATCAGTTTGTCAAACAACCAGCTTTCAGGTTCATTACCCGCGAGTATTGGGAATTTTTCGGGTGTCCAAAAGCTTTTGCTTGATGGGAACAAGTTCTCCGGTCAAATTCCGCCCGCGATTGGTAAGTTAAAGCAGCTTTCGAAGATGGATTTTAGTGACAACCTGTTTCGAGGCCGGATTGCTTCGGAGATTAGCCACTGCAAGCTTTTAACGTTTGTTGATTTGAGTAGAAATGAACTTTCTGGGGAGATTCCGAATGAGATTACAGTTATGAAGATCTTGAATTATCTTAATTTGTCAAGAAATCATCTAGTGGGTAGCATCCCTGCATCTGTAGCTAGTATGCAGAGTTTAACTAGTGTTGATTTTTCCTATAACAATCTTTCTGGTTTGGTTCCTGGAACTGGTCAGTTCAGTTACTTCAATTACACTTCGTTTTTGGGTAATCCTGAACTTTGTGGTCCTTATTTGGGGGCTTGTAAAGATGGTGTTGAAAATGGTAGCCACCAGCCACATGTTAAAGGCCCGTTATCTGCTTCTTTGAAGCTGTTACTTGTTATTGGGTTGCTTGTTTGCTCAATTGCGTTTACAGTTGTTGCAATTATCAAGGCAAGGTCATTGAAGAAGGCTGGTGAGTCTCGAGCATGGAAATTGACTGCATTCCAGCGCCTAGACTTCACTTGTGACGATGTTCTTGATTGCTTGAAGGAGGATAGTATAATAGGGAAAGGAGGTGCAGGGGTTGTTTACAAGGGGGTTATGCCAAATGGTGATCAAGTTGCTGTTAAAAGACTTCCTGCAATGAGTCGGGGTTCTTCTCATGATCATGGATTCAATGCTGAGGTACAAACCTTGGGGAGGATTAGACATAGACACATTGTTAGGTTATTGGGGTTCTGTTCAAATCATGAGACTAATCTTTTGGTCTACGAGTACATGCCAAATGGGAGCTTGGGGGAGGTTCTTCATGGCAAGAAAGGAGGTCATTTGCATTGGGATACGAGGTATAAGATTGCTGTGGAGGCTTCTAAAGGGCTTTGCTATCTGCATCATGATTGTTCACCATTGATTGTTCATCGTGATGTGAAATCAAACAACATCCTTCTTGATTCTAGTTTTGAAGCTCATGTTGCTGATTTTGGCCTCGCCAAGTTCTTGCGAGATTCCGGAGCATCAGAGTGCATGTCCGCCATCGCTGGTTCTTATGGATATATTGCGCCGGGTATGAGTTCATCTTTCAAAGTAATTATTCTGTTTCTCTGTAGAGATTTTGTTTCTTATATATTAATATCTACCATAATTTCTGGGTATTACTTTAGTTTCTTTCTAACATGATTTACGCTTTGAAAATGTTAGTTCTTCGGTTCAATCAGTCCCAGACATTTCTGTTGAAAATATTGGGCAGTTCTTAAAAGTACATAATTCTTATATTTGTTTGAAAAAATCACAAGAATCCAAAAAAAATGATAGATTGTAACTTCTTGTCTTAAGAGAGTACTAATATGTTGTAACTGAATTTGAGCAAAATATAAGTGATGGATACCAAAATATTGTTTAACTTAAAATTTCACTACCCATTTGCGGCTCTGATCGAAAAACCCTTGCTGTCTTTGCAGAATATGCCTACACTTTGAAGGTTGATGAGAAGAGTGATGTGTATAGCTTTGGTGTAGTCCTCTTGGAATTAATTACTGGCAGAAAACCAGTTGGCGAATTTGGTGATGGTGTGGACATAGTTCAATGGGTTCGAAAAATGACAGACTCTAACAAGGAAGGAGTTCTTAAAATACTAGATCCGCGGCTCCCCTCAGTTCCTCTCCATGAGGTGATGCACATGTTCTACGCTGCAATGCTCTGTGTTGAAGAGCAGGCCGTGGAGCGACCTACCATGCGGGAAGTGGTTCAAATTCTAACAGAGCTCGCAAAGCCACCAAGCTCAAAACAGGGAGAAAAGTCCACACCACCATTAGGCACTACTACCCTAGACTCTCCCAATACCTCAACTAAGGAACCAAGTGATCATCAACGTTCAGAACCGCCAGATCTTCTGAGCATTTAAAGCGCTATGTAGGCAGGGAGTGTTTAGTATTTGTTCTCTAAATTTTCATGAATTGTGTTAGTTTTTATCAGTATTTTTTTTAAGGGCAGTTGGAGTGGGTGGGTTTTTCTCTATCCGTTAAGTTGTTAAGGTTTGATGAAGTTTTCCGTGTACAGTGAGATTTCTGGGGTTTTTTTCTTCCCATTAAAAAAAAATTGCCTTCATCATCATAGCTAGTAGTAGTAGGAGTACTTGCATCTGCTTTCTGCTGCCATTGCTATTGCTTCACTCTTCTGCAATGTGTTTATGGCACAGCCAGCTGTTTGACTGCCATAACTAAGAAAAAGTCACGCTCTCTAGGGCAAAATCAAGAAAAGTGTTTTGGACAGGTGTTTAAAGTTATGACTTGTGAGACAGTGACACATACCAATTTGGTTTGGTTTGCTCCACTGAAAAATGCATATTAGTCTATATAAAAAAAATGCATTTGCCTTGCCCTCCTTTCAATTACCGAGCCGTGTTGGGCTGCGGTTTCTTAATTTCCTCTGCCATGAACAGAAATAAATTCAAGTACTGTCGCATGAAGGAAATGAAATCAGTGCTGATGCTCACTTCCCTTTTAAAGAAGCAAAGAATCTTCCCATGTTTAAAATTTCCAAGTTCTTTGTCTACTGCATTTGCCCGCCCTTGCCATAACTCTTGCCCTTGAGTACCAATTTTCGGTTTCTTGTTTCCCGGGGCAAATAGAAATGGCTGTTCTATTCTATTCTGTTCTGTTCTCCTTTACCTTTTCAATGGGACTACAACATAATGTTTGCCGTATGACATGTACGTGATTCACATGCAGCTCAATAATTTGTGTTATGTGCAGTGCACGAGTGCTAATAGTGGAAAGATTGCACTTTCGGCTTTTGGTTGGGCAGTTCAACGTAGAATCCTGGAATAGAGATTCTGCTGTCCGATTAAAATTACCCCTATACCCTCATAAGAGTTGTTGAATATTAAGTTAGCAGAAAAGGACGTACCTTGAATTTTATAATTTGGATACAAGTTGATTTCACTATATCTGTTCGGTAGCAGTTTGTTGTATCTTCTTCTTCTGTTTGTTTCTCTGTATGGCTAAATGCTACCAGCTCTCGTCGGTGATAGGACCATCATTTGAAAACAATTCTTAGCATTGGCCAATCAAATGCATGCGTTATGCTCCAAAATTCCTTTTACATTATTTCACTTGACCAAAATTCCAAAGAGCTTAAAAAGGATTAGAAGTAATATTTTAT
The DNA here is from genome assembly GCA_019650275.1 of Xylocarpus granatum. Classification (NCBI taxonomy): domain Eukaryota; kingdom Viridiplantae; phylum Streptophyta; class Magnoliopsida; order Sapindales; family Meliaceae; genus Xylocarpus; species Xylocarpus granatum. The sequence continues at coordinate 53,857 of BNST01000138.1, read as the reverse complement.
CGTTTGAATCATATGTAACATCAGGTCAGGTCAGTTCGGTTGGGTTCCGTTCTGTAAATGTAATGTAAGAGCATCCAAAGCAAGTGGTCGTTAGGATTTGGTTTGGTTTGGTTTTCTTTACCGAGGATTGACACAATGTTTACTACTTGTTTTAGCTTGCAGCTGTATTACTTGCATCCAGGACCGCCATGATCTGCCAAATTCGAATAACCATTATCTATGCTTGGAATAACACAAAATGAAATATTTATTTATTTAATAAAATATTAAAAATATAATCAAAAATTGAATTAATGATAGCAATTAGTAAAATAATTGGTAGGTTCAACAGTGAACATTAATCATTAGAACCTAATCCACCTACTCATTGGTAGGTTAAGAAGGCTTTTGGTTTGCAATTTCATTTTTTTAAATAATAATAATAATAATTCAAAGATTTAGACATGTTTCTAAGGGATAGTATTTTAAAATTTAGAGTTTAAATGTTGAAATCATAAAGTTAGAGAATGAATAATTGAAAAATTTTACGATAATAGGCATTAAAAATATGAAAATTATAAGGTTAAAAAAGATTTGAAGCCTGAAATTTCTATTTTATAAGTTGAGTTTTGAATACAGTTGTATTAAATAAATACTATTATTTGGGTTCTTAATTGCATACTTGCAAACTCTGAAAATGGTATACAAATGACATAATACATAAGTACGTATGTACATATATACATGTATTGCAGCCAAATTCTTATTTCCAACATGTTATTTTATATTTATAACATTATAATAATTAATATATTTTTAGGTACACTAAAAATTTAAGATTTTAATAATACAGGAAAGTATGTTGTAAAATTATTATTTTTCTTTGGTTGTCATTAACTCCTAATTTTTTTTAATTATTTTAAAATATTATATAAATATAAATTAATTTTTTCTTAATTTTATTGTGAGATAATTTAAATTTTATTTTTTTTTGTAATTATACCACTACAATTAATTGAAAAATTAATACCTCATTATTATTTTATAGAAAATGTAGTTGCTAGAAAAAAGTTATGTATATACAATAAAATTTCTCTACAATGATATTTTACACAAAAATAATTTCTATCTAATTGTAAAAAAATTTCAATCCTAATTTAGGTCAATTATAAATAAAGATAAATTTTTATATTACAATAAGTTACAAATTTTATAAATCTCATTTTAAGAAATTCGTCATCACATCATAATAATTATGTATATATATTATGTTAAAGAAAAAAATATTTTTTTGAAAGTTATTTATGACAGTGATTTATTATTTAAAGTTATTACCGCATCTTTAATTTTGAGGATGTGTAATAATTTATCAACATGAATACTTTCTTGTTGATTTTTTTTTAAATTTTTCAAACGCATTAAAAGTTTATTGGTATAAAAGTTTTTATATTTTTCATATTATAATCTTAAGGATTATCTTCTTCTTCTTTTTATTTGTGTAGTTGCAATAATAATTTCTTTTTTAATTAAAACACATGTGACTTATTGATTATTTAAATAATGGAAAAAGATAATAATGTCTATTCAATTAATACAGTAAAAATTTCAAATTTAATCATTCAGTACTAATTCTTTTTATTTTTATCTTCTATTTCACTTATTTTTTGTAATTTATCAATTTCAAGAGTCATAATTTTATAAAAGTTTGGGGTGTCAATTAAATGAAAATAATAGAAAGAATAGGGGGAAGAGAAGTCAACAGTTTCAAATGGTATCCTCCCCACCTCTACTCGCCTACCCCTCCAAGAGATCTTCAAATTTATGTTTGCAGTCTCATTTCATGCTCTGTTTTTCAAACTTCATCCTTCATTAAATACCACTTGAAAAACAGAGGAAGACAATTAACATAAATAAAAGCTTGAGCAATCCAAAATATTCAGATTCAATTAATACCCATAATTCGTTTTATTATATTGTATTGTATGACATTACATGTACGATAGGAATATTTGAAAAATACGAATTCAAACTGTATTCAAATAGTTGTTGATGGGACAAGGCATTCAAGAAATGACAAAAGAGTTGGTTATCCAATTGACAACATGTTATTCTGAAGTTCGACAAAACAGGCAAAGAAAGAACCCAACAACGACTCAGGGAGAATGGATTTTTCATGATGTTAATTATTATTAGAATTATTTTGAAAGTAAAAGAAAAAAAATATAAAAGATGTTGATTAAGAGAATTTGAGTGTGTTTAGTTCATAATTGTAAAGTTTAATATAAACTAAGTAAAAATATAAGTAGCAAAGAAAATACATGAAGAGAAAAAATAAATAATTTTTTATTCAATTTCAAATATTTATATGTCTAGTGTTTATATATATATATATAATTTTTTAATGGTAGAGTACAAATTTATTTTAATTTTTTAATAGTTAGGTACAATATATAATAGCACATTTTTTAATTTCAAAAAATTAGTTGTTATTTTGTCTTTTAATAATTGTAAAAAATTAGTTGTTATTTTGCTATTTAGTGATTTAACATGAAATGAGTTTTGGGCTTGATATGGGTACCCATAAACCAACTAAAGAGTTATTTGAGTTTTTTTTAATCTTTATCTCTTCATCTTCAACACTCCCTTTTAAGTTGGACTTGTACGAATTGAACGAGTTCAACTTGGAACTCACCTTAAGAAGTTGTTGATGAGTACATGGTTTGGTGAATATATCGACAAATTGATCTTCACTCATCAAATAAAACATGTTGATCATTTTGCTGAAGTACTTCTCTTTTGTAAAGTGATAATTAATTTCAATGTGTTTGGTCCTCTTATGGAACACCAAATTAGATGTAATGTGTGTTGCTACCTTGTTATCACAGTACATGTCCATAGGTGTTTCAACTGAGAACCCCAAGTCTTCCACTAATGATTTTATCCAAACCACTTTACTGGTAGTGGATGTCATAGCTTTATACTTAGCTTTCGCACTCGATCTTGTAACTACACTTTGCTTCTTGCTTTTCCAAGTTACTAAATTCCCTCTCACAAATGTGCAATAATCAGTGGTTGATCGTTTATTCTTAAAGTTATTGGCCCAATCCACATCTGTGCAAGCACATATTTTATGGTGGCCATTTCTTATCATCAAGGTTCCTTACTTTAGTGCTTGTTTTATGTACCTTAAAATTCTATTCACCATTTCCATGCGTATATTCTTTGAGCACGACATGTGTTGGCTTACTTGTTACATAGAAAAAACAATGTCAGATCATGTAATAGTTAAATATATAAGTTTACCTACAAGCCTTTGATAAAGCTTGATATTTTTGTATGGCTCTTCCTTGTCATTTTTTTTTCATACTTGTTATCTTCTTTCTTCCTTTTTAGTGCCTCCATAAGTGTCACAACCGACTTTGCTTCAAATTTTCATATCTCACTTAACAAATCAAGAACATACTTTCTCTGGGGTAAAATGGCCCTTTATTGGAATAAGTTATTTTTATACTTAGAAAATATCATAAGTTTTCTAAATCTTTAACATTAAATGTACACTTCAAATATGTTTTAATACTCTTAATGCCATTAATGTCACAACAGGTGATGATAATATCATCTACATAAATAAGAACAATGGTAGATCCTTTATTTGAGTGCTTAATAAATAAGGAGTGATTAGCATTACTTACTTTAAAATTTTGAGAACACAATGCATTATGTAACTTATTATACCATGCTCTTGGTGATTGCTTTAATCTATATGTAGCTTTCTTCAATTTGCAAACGTGTGTATTAGGAACCATAACATTATATCCTTAAGGTAAACTCATGTAAACCTCTTCCTTTAACTCTTCTTCCAAGAAAGTTTTCTTCACATCCATTTGATATAAATCCCAATTATAATTAGCCGCTAAGGAGAGAAGTCCCTAATGGTGTTCATTTTTGTAACTAGTGTAAGTTTCTATATAATCTAAGCTAAGGTTTAGGTGAAGTCTTTGACCACTAACCTAGCCTTATGTTTGTCCAAGGTTCCATCACTATTTAACTTAGTGTTATACACCTATTTCCATTCTACAAGCTTCTTTCCCATAAGTAAAAGTACTAATTCCCATGTATTATTGTAAACCAAAGCATCCAATTCCTTTTGCATGGCTTGTCTCCAAACTGGTAATTTTTTAGCTTTCTTAAAGTTATTAGGATCTTTAATAGTATCTACTCTAGTTAAAAAGGCTCTAAAACTCTCCTTTACATTTTCTAAGATGTAATAGTGGTCAAGAGGGTGTGCGGTTACTTTATTACTACAGAAAAACACTCTATTCTTCATCCATTCTTATGAATATTGTCGAAGTATTTGAGATCTTCTAAGTGGGGGATTTTGAACATTTGAATGTTCGTCCCTAGGTGTTTCATCTTGCTTTTCCTCCTCTCTAATTCTACTAGATGACAAAGTAAATCTTCTCTTACTTCACTAGGTGAATGTGCATATAGACTTCTATTGCTGGTTTCAGTCTCATTAGACTCTTGATCTTATGATTCTATGTTATCACTACTTAAGTCTTGGACATGGTTACCAACTATGTCACTAGATGGTTGTACATACTTGTGTATTATGGCTAAAGAAAGTGGATCATCCACTTCACTTTTTTCATTACCAGTGCTATCAAAATATGAGTCATTTTCTATAAAAGTAACATTCTTAGAGATATACTTATCCTCAGTTAAGCAATTATAAAATCTATAACCCTTAACGTCTACACAATAGCCTAAAAAGATGCATTTAATGCTTCTTTTACTTAATTTATCTCTTGAATGACTTGGAATGTGTACATAGCTTACATATCTAAAAATTTTAAGATAAGACCAATTCGGTTGGGTACTATAAGCAATCTCAATTGATGCCTTTCCTTTTAAGACCATGGATGGAGTTTGGTTAATAATATGTGTGGTTGTGAGAATGACTTCCCTCCAAAAATCTCTAGGCACATTGTGATAGAATATCATATAGCTCTTGCCACCTTTAAAATATGTCTATTCTTACGTTCAGTCACTCCATATTGTTCTAGAGTGTAAAGACAAGTACTTTAGTGAACAATTCTTTTACCAGATAAAAACTCCTTAAATATGTTGTTCACATACTCTCCTCCATTATCAGTTCTCAACACTTTAACCTTTTTATCAAATTGATTTTCAATCAATATTATAAATTTTCTAAAACACTCAAAAACCTTAGATTTTTTTTAATAAGATAAATTTATATATACCTAGATTTATAATCTGTAAAAATTACAAAATATTTGAATCCTTAATAAGATAGAGTGGAAGAAGTTCACGAATCAAAATAAAGTAACCAAGGTAAATAAATCATTATATTCATGATGAGATTGTACAAAAGGTATCTTAGTTTGTTTTTCAAAGATATAAGAACTACAATATTTGATCATATCAAATTTCAAATCAGGAACTAATTTTGGCAAAATATGACTAGGAGGATGCATTAATTGAGCATGCCAAAGTTCTTGGACTTTGCTGCTATTTACTTTAAAAGCCTTGCGTGAATCTTCCAAAATATATAGTTCATTTTTCTTTGTTCCCTCTTTAATCAATTGTCCAGTCTTGATGTGCTGAAAGGTTACTTTATTAGGTTCAAATATGGCATAACAATTTAAATCTTTAGTAATTCTACTTACGGACAGCAAAGTTGAAGATAAGCATGACATATAAAAACCTTTAGTATGCTTCAATAAAATATTCAAGTGTATTAAACCACTAATTGGTACTTCTTTTTTAGTAGTTATATTCACCCTTTTATCCTTTCTTATATACTCAATGTTAGAAGTTAAATTTTTACTTCTAAATATGTGATTTTTAGCACCCGAGTCTATAACCCAAGGATTAATATTTAAAGATAAATTAGAGATCAAACCTTGAGAGATGTTCAACCTTTGAGATTGAAGAAACTTTGCAAATTGCTTAATGAGATTTGTGGACAAGTCTGCCTCTGATGTGTGTTGTAATTCTTGTAAAATTTTAGCTTCATTCTCTTTCTTTAAGTGAGGATGAAGCTCAAAACACTTATCCTTGTTATACTTAAACTTTCCACAATGATTACAAAACCTACAATTTTTTTGATGTGTCATAGCCTTCCACATCTTTCATATTTCATGGTTTTACTCTCTTTCAACTCTTAAGTTACCATTACTGCTTCTTTTGCCTCCGCAAATGCGCCTTTCTCAGTTTTAGGCTTATCTCTATTAAATGCTTCTTTAGCCATCAATTCCCTTATCCACAATATTCACCATATCATCATATGGTAGCATCTCTTTATTTGTTAGAATTTGATTCCTAAGGTCCTCAAAACTAGGCCCCAATCTTGCTAAGAGGGAACAAACAAGATCTTTATTGGCCCTTTTTTCCAATTCTTACTCATTGATAGTAATCGGCCTCAAACACTCTAATTTATCCTATGTTTCCTTAATTTTGTTGGACTAGGAAAGGAAATCGACCCTATTCATCTTGGCATTTGTGATGATTTCTCTTAACTCGTAGATTTAAAGAGATTTCCTTGATTTTTGAACCTTCTAGCAAGTGCATTTCAAAAGTCTTTGGTAGTTTTGGCTTTGATGAAAGCACAACCAAGAATTGATTAATGGATTTGATAATCCAAGTGATGACAAGATTATCAACATATCTTTATTTAGAATATTCTTTATCTCCCAACTTAGGTTGATTAATTTCACCATAAACAAATCCCAAAACCCTCATGCCCAATAAGGCCGTTGTAACTTTTGTCACCCATGTAGAGTAATTTCTTCCATTAAGAGGGAGTGTAGTAAGCTTGGTGGTGATTTTGTAGTCGGAATCAACATTTAAAAAACTCTTTCCCTTGGTAGAATTATTTCCCACTTGTGCTGCCATTCTAATTTGTACAATGGAGATTGATCACATAACCAAGAGAGAGGAAAAATAAAAGAAAGATGATGAAAATGAACTCCTTAAATGTGGCCAGCTTTGATACCATATTGATTACGAGATTTTGAGTGTGTTTAACTTAGAATTGTAAAGATTCAACATAAACCAAGTAAAAATGCAAGTAGACAGAGAAATATATGAAGAGAGAAAATGAATAGCTTTTTATTTAATCTCTAAATATTTACACATATTATGTTTATATATATAATATCATAACGGTTGGGTACAAACTTACTTTACTTTTCTAAAGTCTAGGTATAACATATAATAGCACATCTTTTAATTTTAAAAAACTAGTTGTTATTTTGTCTTTTAATGATTATAAAAAACTAGCTGTTATTTTGTTCTTTAGTGATTTAGCATGAAATGGGTTTTTGGCTTGATATAGGTAACCATAGATTAGCCAAATAGTTATTTGAGCTTTTTATCTTTACCCTCAATCTCTTTGTCTTCAATTATTTTGAGTCCAAAATGTGGGAAGACTTTTGATATATTATTTTTATCATGTAATGAGCTAGAAACATTATTAGTAAGCCCAAATTAGGTATGTTTTAATTTAGTTAGCTTATTAAATTAGGTTTAAGTAAGCAAAGGCCTAATATGTTTTAGTTAAGTTATTTTGTTAGAGTTTGCTTTATTTGTCTTAAGGTATTATATAAATATGTCTATAAATATTAAAAGAGGGAGGAGGGGGGTGGATGATTAATTACAGAAATTCACTTTGGTGAGTTTATTTGCTCCTTGAGAGCAAACTGAACTTATCAAGAACAATCTTTCTTATGGCGTTCAATTTCTTATATGTTAGGTCCCCTTTTTAAAAGATTTTTGTGGGTCTAAGATTTATTTTTTCTTTGAATATTATACTAAGGTTCGTGGCTGCAAGACGTCATTTGGGTTGCGGTGTATTCAAAGTTCAAATATAGTTTAAACGTTCCTAACTTCGTTTTTGCGTTTTTGTGCTTTTCTTGAGATTTACTTTGTGAGGATCGCATTAGATTTGGTACTAGAGAGGATCAACATACCCCTAGTCACTACAACAAGCCTAAAGTAAAAATTGAGTTCCCAACCTTTGAAAAAGGGGATCCAGTCAAATGGATCTTCAAAGCAAAATTTCAATTTGAAAAAAAAGGCATTGAGAGGGGTGAAAGGATAGAGTTTGCATCCTACCACCTATGTGGGAGAGCTAACCTAGTGTTATGTTCTTGTCATACCAATCTTCTCGGTGAGATCCTGGCTATAGTTGTCAAATGCTAGACCTTCCTTGATCTCTGCTCACACATTCCACTTTGCACCACTAATGGCAGTTAGGCATGCGTCATAAAGCTCACATACTACCTATAATATTTGTCCTCCATTAGTTTTGGACAAAGCATTTGCAACATTGTTTTCCTTGCCTAGTTTGTAGATTATTTTATACTTATATCCTAGTAACTCATATCTCATAATATTTGTTCTCGCACATGACTTGCTTCAATATTTTGAAAGAGCCTTCACTTTTTTCTCTTTATAGAAAACTGTCATTCTTCAGCAAATCGGTCAAAGTTTTTGCTATGATGTCGTATTTACAGATAAATCGACGACAGTAACTTGCTAAGCCTAAAAATTCCTTAAGCTTGTGACATTTTTAAGAGTAGGCCTTGATTTCATTGGTTCTATCTTGCATTGGTCCACCTTTACTCCTTTGCATATGATGTGACCAAGATATTCAAGCTTTTTTTGCATGAACGTGCATTTGATGGCTTAATGAAAAATCAATTTCTTCTTAACACCTTCAACATCTTTGTTGAGTGTTCCATGTGATTATCATGGTTCCTAGAATAGACCAAGATATCATCAAAGAAAACTACTACAAGCTTATGTAGTAAGGTTTGAATATGTTGTTTATGGCTGCTTGAAAGGTGGAGGGTGCGTTGCATAACCCGAAGGGCATGACAAGATACTCATAGTGTCCACTATAAGTTCAGAAATGTTGTCTTCTGCACATCCTTTTTCTTAATCTAAATTTGGTGATATTCAAACTTAAGGTCCAGCTTGGTGAATAGTTTTGCTCCATGCAACTCATCTAGAATATCATCAATGGTCAAAATAAAAAATCGATCCTTGACAATCACTTGGTTGAGTGCCTGGTAATCGGTTCAAAACCTCTAGGTACCATCTTTCTTCCTAACAATCAGAATAGGAGATGAGAAAGAGGAAGTGTTAGGTCAGATAATACCTTGTTGTAGCATCTCTACCACTTGTCTCTCTCATTGTTTTGGAAGTGCGCATACCAATGAGGTGCTATATTAATGCCTTATTCTATCTATTAATGGGATTGCATGGTCATAGTTTCTTGAAGGTGGTAGCCTTGTGGATGCCCTAAGACATCCTTAAACTGCTCGAATATATACCTTATTGCCAAAGGTATGTCTTCATGCATATTCTGTCCTTCTTGATGTTTAGTTATGTTTGCTTTCCTTGTGGTTGAAAGGAAGACAAAACATTGTATCCCTTTTTTGTATAATCGTTTAAAGGTATTAACTTCACAATGATGTTTTGCATTGGTGGTTAATGCCTTCCAAGTGCAGTCTCTTCCCTTTGATTAGAAATGCATAGCCATGGTCTCGTAGTTAAACATGATCTTCCTTACTGTTTTAAGCCAAGTATTACCTAAGACTATATCAAGGCCTGCCAAGGCTAAAACATGCAGTTCAACTTTGATCTTAACTCCTTAAATCTGTATTGCTACTGCTTTGATGACTAGAGAACACTTGATTTTGTATCCGCTTAAAAATCTCATTTTGAAGGGTACGATATTCTTTGGACATAATTGAAGTGTCTCAACCAGTTTAGTGTTGACGAAGTTGTGGGTAGCTCCATTATCTACTCACACCAATAAATTCTACCTATTAATGGTTACGAACAAGCTTATGGTAGTAGACTTAGTGGTTGCTTTTACTGCATGCAAATTTTTCTCACCTTCTGCTGTATTTTCTAAGGAGTGTACTGCCTTAATTTTTTCCTCACTATCTAAGTGGCTTTCTTGTTCTTCCTCACTGCTTTTATCATTCTCTTCATCAGTAACCACCTCAATGATGTTGAATAAGCCATTCTTGCACTTATGGCCCACTTACCACTTGTTGTTGCACTTAAAGCACAAATATCTTTCTACTCTTTTGTTGATCTCCTTTGTTGATAACCTGAGGGGGTCTCTTGGTTTCGAGGGCGCTATTTTGTTGGATGATGATAACTTTCTTAACCTATTCGAAGGTTTGGCAATCTTGGTTGTGTTACGGGTCATACTCCTCCCATCATTGACGAGCCTTGCCAACCTAATGCATTGAGTGAAAGAGTTTAGATCCCTTATGTTAACTTCCCTTTTCAGCCAAGGCATAAGGTCATCCAGAAAAGTGCCAATCAATGCACTATCTGATCAATTTCTTCCCAACTCGGCCAATCTTTCAAACTCCTTAAGATAACTCTCCTGCTTAATCTTGGCAAGCTGTCCTTCATAGTTGGTTAATGAAAGTTTGAATAGTGTCTAACCAATCCTTTTTCCTTCAAGGCCATAAGTGGCCTTAAGCGTAAACCACCATTGGTTGGCCCTTCCACGCAGGTGATAAGATGGAAAATTCACCCTTTCATCCCTTTCAACACCTTGTTTATCAAAAACAAATTTGCCTTAGATCCATTCAGTTGGATCCATTTTTTCAAAAGTTGGGAGCTCAATTTCACCTTAGGCTTGATGTAGTGGCTAGGGCTGTCATAGTGCTGCCAATCCTCCCACCTAGTGGTGTGCAATGGTTCTACGTCATGATGATTCTGCATCTTTCTTGGCTGCCATGATGCTGGTCTTTGATCCAATACCTCATCTTTGTTATTATCATCATAGGGGTCATAGAGTTGATGCACGTTTGGTGACATCTCCTTTCTATCCCCTAAGCTTATGCACCTTTTCCCCTTTCGTGAGAGGGAAGCTGCTCCTAGTCAGATTCATCCTCCTGTATTTAATGGCATGTGATTTCTTACTGGAGCCTTTTAGACGTCTGTGGCAGGTTGCTGCTCCTTGTTGGCTTGGATTAAATTTGTTTCCCTACCCTTCGAGGTGTGTCCCTCTTCAATTATTCTAGGGAATGAATGATGGATGACAGTTGCTGTTTTATATTGCCTACCTGGTCATGGATTGTGTGTTGATCTTTCTCCAAGGCTAGGATCCTTTCACGATTGGTGACTAAAAGATCTTCACCGGTTGGTTCATGAGGTGTGGGTGATTGCTGCATGGATTACATAGTGACTGTGTTGCCTCTCAACTGGATGGTGACCATGTTGTCTTATGAACGAGAGCACAAATATAGCAGAGACTCGATTTCTTGTCCCATCTTTTCTACAATTTAAGGGGTAGAACAAACTTAAGAGTGCTGTTTTAACTTGTTGCTCCATTTGATTCTTTAATTCCACTAAATAGATGTCCTATAAACTGTCCCTTGAGATTAATTAAATACAAAAGTATATGTTAGATATGCAAGACAATTCTTAAACCTGTCACAACTTGCCTTGGTTTAAGAAAATAACTTTTAACTTTAACCTTAGCTCTTAAGCAAGAAAGACAACTTTTAACTTTGACCTAAGCCCAGGTTATCTCAAGACAACTCTTCAAAGATAATCGACAAAGATAGAAAAGCAATGGCCAAGAATGCCAAATGCAAAGTTCTGGGATTAATGAATAATGTCTAAAGATTATAAAGCTTGTGATTACAAATAATGAGGTTGTATTTATAGTAATGACAACCTTGCCTAGTTTAATTAGTACTTAAATACCTTATTCACTTAGGAGAAGGATTCCTGAGTCAACAAGGTCTCTTAAGACGAGTTCTATCAAGTTTGACCTTATCCAAAGCTTTTTAAATTCTACTGAGATTTTTGATCTTCTTGATTGTAGAATTCTACTTAGCTTAAAACTCCTTGCTTTATCTTATCTTTCGCAACTACTAGACTACTTCTTTGGTGTGTCCTTCCAAGGTTGGAATTCATTATGGCGTATCCTATTGCTCCTTGAATTCACCATGGCATGAATATCCTGCTGTTATTGAAATATTGTAAATGTCCTGCTGCTGTTATAGCTTTTCTTGACATGAACATCCTCTTTTAGCTAGAATTCTACTATGCATGTCTTACAGTTGCTAGAATCCTTCTTAGCATAAATGTCCTTGGTTAATTAAGACAAGGTCAGAACTTACCCAAGCTTCAATGATGGACTAGATTCCTATTGTGTCCAATCTTGATGCATATATGTTCTGGCTTATGCTTGGTTCTATTGCCACCTTTGCTACTTGATGCCTCTATTACATCCTTCTATACTGCTCTCTTTCCTTCTACTTCCTATGGTCCTCAACAATCTCTTTTTCTTAAAGACTCACCTTGTCCTCAAGGTGAAAGTTAAGGAACCATGTTGTTTCATCTTTAGGCACTTGATTCCATCAAATGAGTACTCTCCATACTAGCCTCCGATTATGCCCATAGATGACTAAGTGAAATCCTAAGGCTTCCTTCAGTTGCTGCCCAAGGTGATCTTCCTTTAAAATATCGGGTAATCTTTCATTTACATGCCTCATATTTTCTAATTTTTTCCTCAACCATGAAATGTGAAATACTTGATGAAGTTTGTATGCTAGCAGCAATTTTAGGCGATATGCTATTGTTCCAATTCACTCAAGTACGTCATAAGACCCGAAAGACTTTCTTGCTAGCTTTGCTATAGTTGGTTTTCGCCCTTTGTCTTTCTTTTAGGTTGGATCTTAAGATAGACATAGTTTCATACCTTAAACTCTTCTTCCTTTTTTCCCTTGTCAGCTTGTTTCATCATTCAATCTCTTGCTTGCTTAAGCTCATGCTTGAGTCTCTTTAAAACCTCATCTCTTGATTGAAGTGTGACATCCACTTTATGTAAGGTTTTGTTTCCCATGATATAACTCGACGATCTTAGTGGTAACCTTTCATAAACGGCTTGGTATGGTGACATCTTGATGATCGCATGATAGGTAGTTTTATACCATAAATTTGCCTATGGTACGTACTCCTCCTACTCATTTTGATGATCATGGTAGAAATATCTTAGATATTATTCTAGAGTTCGGTTAGTTACCTTACTTTGGCCATTTGTTTGTGGATCAGAGGTTGATGAAACGACCAAGTTGCTACTTAGCTTTGTGAAACAGTCTTTTCAGATCTTGCTCACGAGCACCATATTTATATCGGACAACATTGTGCGAGGTATGCCATAAAGTCTTACCACGTGCTTGATGAACTCCTGCACCATTCTCTTACCATGTATGGTTCCTTGAGTGACACAAAATGTGTACTCTTGTTAAGTCTGTCCACCACGGTTAAGATGACCGTGTACCCTTTGCTATTGGGCATTCCAATGATGAAATCCATGATTAAGTGCTCTCAAACTTGTTTAGGTACCAGCAAAGGCTATGATAAACCTTTGGTCTTTTGACCTTCTAGTCTAGTCCGTTGACAAGTATCACATTCACGGACTATCTTCTTTATTTTTGCCTTAAGACCTTCCCACCAAAAGAATATTTTGATCTGCATGTATGTACGAAACCATTCTGAATGTTCTCTTTCCCGTGAGTTATGGAAGTGGTTCAAGATCTTTCCCTTAGTCTTGGTATGTTTGGTACCTACACCTGCTGGTTGTGCCAAATATATTTGTGTTTAAGGAAAAATTTACTAAGCTTAGGGTCAAAATTCTTGATCTTTTCGATAAGCTCTTGGCTATGATGATCAATTTCTATGGCCTCCTTGATTTTTGCCCACACATTCCACTCTACACTGCTAATAGTAGTGAGGCATGTGTCATGAGGTTCACATACTGTTAATAACACTTATCCTCCATTGCTTCTCGATAAAGCATCTGCCATCTTATTTTCCTTGCACAGTTTGTAGATTATTTTATACTCATATCCTAATAACTTGACAAGGAACTTTTGTTGTTCGGGTGTGGTGATCTTCTGTTCCGTTGGGCTCCTTAAACGTTGTTGATCTACAATGATTTGAAACTTCCTTCCAAGAAGGTAGAGTTGCCATGCCTTGACTGCATGGATGATTGTCAACATTTCCTTGGCATATACTGACCATTCCTTTTTTATGAGCCTTAAAACTTTGCTCATGTATGCAATCGACCTTCTGGCTTGACTAAGGAAAGCATCAATTTTATCTTGGCATGTATTAGTGTGTAGCTCGAATATTTGGTTGAAGTCAGATAGTGCAAACATAAGTGTTTCAGACATGGCTTACTTTAATGTTTTGAAAGTGTCTTCACTCTTTTCTGTTTATAGGAAGCTATCTTTCATCACCAAATCCATCAATCGTTTTGCTATGGCGCTGTATTTGTAGACAAATTAGTGGTAGTAGCCCGTGAAGCTCAAAAATCCTTTAAGTTTTGTGACACTCCTAGGAGTTGGCCATGACGCATGCCTAATTGCCATTAGTGGTGCATAGTGGAATGTGTGGGTAGTGATCAAAGAAGCTATAACACTTGACAACGATAGCCAGGAGCTTATTGAGATGATCAGTATGACAAGAACATAACTCCAGGTTGGCTCTCCTACATAGATAATAAGATGCAAACTCTACCATTTCACCCCTTTCAATGGCTTATTTTTCAAAGTAAAATTCTGCTTTATAGATCCATTTGGTTGGATCCTCGTTTTGAAAGGTAGGGAACTTAAATTTTACCTAAGGCTTGTGTAACGACTAGGGGTATGTTGATCCTTTCTAATACAAAATTTGATGTGATTTTCGAGAAGCAAATTTCAAGAAAAGCACGAGAATGCAGACATAAAGTTAAGAATATTTAAACTAGATTTGAACTTTGAATACAACACAATCTAAATGACGTCTTGTAGGCACGTGTTAGGGTTCTGATTTTTTTCCCCAACTTTTCTATACCTTAGGGGTCAACACACCTACTAAAAATCTTCCTAACTTGCTATCCCGTTTGATTCTTTAGTTTTTTTTTAGATTTATGTCTCCTAAGTTGTACTTCGGGATTAACTAATATATAAGGGATATGTTGGATAGGCAAGGCAACTCTTAAACCTATCACAACTTGCCTTAGTTGAATAAGACAACTCTTAACTTCAACCTAAGCTCTTAAGCAAGGAAGACAACTCTTCACCTTGTCTAAAGTCCAACTTATCTCAAGACAACTCTTAAAAGATAACCAAAATATAAATAAGAATGGAAGCAAGAATGCTAACCTTGATTTTTGATTAATGAATGAAAAGAATACAAAATTTGAAGCATATCCTCTCCTTACAAATAATGGGCTGTATTTATAGTATTAGATAGCTTTATCCTAATTTAACTAGAACTTAGGTTTCTTATCCACTTATGATATGTTTTCCTAAGTCAACAAGGTATTCTAAGTCAACTAAAACATTATCAACATAGACCTTATCCCACTGTTTTCTAATCCTACTAGGATTCTTGGTTTTTCTTGAATTCCTACTGAGACTAAAATTTCTACTTTGACTAAGTCTTTCTGTCCTTATCTTATCTCCTCTCCTACAGCTACTGAACTTCATCTTGGCATTTCCTTCTTGGATTAGGACTTCCATTATGGTGTGTCCTTCCATTTCAAGACTTCTCTTTGGCATGTTCATCTTGGTGAAGTTAAACATGCCATGGCGTCCTGCTGCTGCAGGAGTTCTTCATGTCATCCATGTCCTTCTCCTGCTCGGATTGTTTCATGCGTGTCCTGCCAATGCTGGTGTTCTTCTTGGCTTGGATTTTTGCAGTTGGTTAGGACAGAGTCAGAACCTAGAGTCAGAACCTGGCCATGCTTCACTGCTTGCTGCGTGCAGGCTTGTTGTGCGCACACGCTAGCTTGTTTCTGCCTCTCTTGCTGATTGGCGCCTTAGGCGCATTTGCTCATGCTCCCTTTGCCTCCTAAGGTCATCAACAATGCCCTTTTCTTAGAGACTCACTTTGTCCTCAAGGTGGAAATTAGGGAAACATTACTGGATATTGTCATAGTTTTCCCATGTTGCTTCATCCTTGGGTGAAATACTCCACCATATGAGTACTCTCCATACTGGCCTTTTATTGCGCCCATAGCTTACTATGCAAGATCCTAGTGCTTTCTTTGGGTGCTGCCCCAAGTGATCTTCCCTAAAAATGTTTGGAAGCTCCTTAGTCACTTGTCTCACATCTCCTATCTTTTTTCTCAACAATGAAATGTGAAACACTAGATGTAATTTAAAGTTTAACGATAGTCTTAGGCGATAAGCTACTGCTCCAATTCGCTCTACTACCTTTAATAGTCCAAAGTACTTCCTAGCCAATTTTGTTGTAGTTTTTTTTCTAGCCTTTATTTTGCTTCTAGGGTGGATCTTAAGATAGACATAGTCACCTATCTTAAATTCCACTTCCTTCCTTCCTTTATTCAATTATCTTTTCATTTAGTCCTTTGTTTTCTCAAACTCATGCTTGAGTTTCTTTAAGACCTCATTTCTTGATTAAAGTGTGACATCCACTTCATGTATACTGTTGCTCCTCATGGTATGGGTATCCTTCCATATACTACTTGATATGGTGACATCTTGATTGCCGCGTGATTGGTAGCATTATACCATAGTTCTGCCCATGGTATGTACTCCTCCCATTCGTTTTGATGATCATGGCAAAAGCATATTAAATACTACTTTAAAGTTCGATTGGTTACCTCACTTTGTCCATCTGTTTGTGGATGAAAGGCAGATGAGACGACCAAGTTATTGTCGAGTTGTGTGAAGAGCTCGTTCCATAATTTGCTTATAAAGACAGTGTCTCTATCGGACAACATTGTTTGTGGTATGCCATGAAGCTTTACCACATTTTTGATGAATTCTTGGGCTACTTCTTTTGCTATATAGGGTTGCTTGAGTGGCACAAAGTGCGCACTCTTATTGAGTATGTTCACTACTGTTAATATCATTGTGTAACCTTTACTGTTAGGCATTCCTATGATGAAGTCCATTGTTAAGTCTTCACAAACCTGTCCTAGTATTAGCAAAGGCTGTAATAACCCCTTGGTATTGCCACCTTCTAGTTTGGTATGTTGACAAACATTATATTCTCGGACTAGTTTTTTGATCTCAACTTTAAGTCCTTCCTACCAAAAGAATAACTTGATCCACATGTAAGTATGGAACCATCTTGAATGTCCTCCTTCCCGTGAGTTGTGAAAGTGATTCAAGATCGTATATATACCAGGAATCTATAAAAGAGATAGAAAAAAGAAATATTTTAGAAAAGCTACTAATTATAGAAAAGGAATACCTAGAAAGAATCATGTAAGTAAATTTAAAAATAAAAAATCACCTATTAAAAAATGTAAATGTTTTATATGTGGAAAAATAGGTCATTATGCTAGAGAATGTAGAAACAAAAGGGGAGATTTAGAAAGAATGACTGTATACAAAGAATTAGAATTAGAAGATGAATTTGATATAATAAGCATAAATGGTAGTGAAAATAGTAATGATAGTGATGTTCTAAGTATATGTGATAATAATGAAGACATAGAAAATCAAGATAGTTTTGAAGAACAATTAAAATTATTAACATTATGAGTTGGATGATAGAAAAACAATTGCCATTAAATTGTAAAGAATGTAACCATAGTTGGAGTAATACATATAGGGAAAAATGTTTTTATTGTAATATGATAATTGTAAAAAATTGTAAGAAATGTATGAATTGTGGATTGATATGTTGTCCAATGGACATAGAAAGGTTTGGAGAAATAGTAGAATATGGAGATGAAGCTAAACAAGAAAATAGAATAGAAAACAAAGAAAAGGAAAATATGGAATTTCTCAAGATAGAAAATAACTATTTAAAAGAAAAAACAAATAAATTGGAAAAAGAATTGGCAGAATTAAAAATAGAAAAAGATTTAGAAATAAGCAGATTAGAGCAAAAAATAAATGATATAGAAAAGAAACATAAATTAAAACAAATAGAAGAAGAAGAAGATGAATTAGAAATAATAGCTAGTAATACAATAAGACCTGCTAATATGGTAAATAATTTATTAAATTGTAGAGTAGCTATAGAAGTAAATAATAAGCAATATAATTTAAATGCAATTATAGATACAGGAGCAAGTAAGTGTGCAATAGACGATAAAGCATTACCACTAGAATGTTTTGAGAAATTACCAACAGCAGTAAGAATAGCAGGAGTAAATAGTGTAACACAGAGCTTCCTAAAAGTAAAAACAGGAAGTTATTTAATATTTAAAACCCAAAAATATTTATTGCCATTCTGTTATGTTTTACCATTTTTAACAACTACTGTATACAATTTCTTTTATAGAATATTAAACTTACCACAGTTGTTTAGAGAAACCAACAACCGGAGTTTCAACGACGTTGGGGATACAGGAATAAGACCAATAAGGGAGTGTCTCTCTACCTTATCGGAATATGTTGAGAAAATGAAGAAGAATTACCTTCTATTTCTGAAAGACTGATTTTAGAGAGAAGTTTGGGGAATTGTTTAGAGAGAATGTTGTTGTGGAAGATTTCAACTTGTTCTCATTAAATGAAAAACTGATGTATTTATACAACCTAGAAGTAACCTATGGTTAATATAACCATGATTACTTTTTTAAAGATAAACTCTAGTTACATAAAAGTGAACTTAACTCATGGTTAGATAGAACCATGGTTGGCTAAAGGTTACAAAAAGTAAATAATTGAACAAAAGTTTGTCGGGTGGCTTGTTGTGCTGGCAAATTGTTGATTGACTGATGTGTTGGCAGTTTGATTCCTCTTGTCTTTTAATCATCCAAGTCTATTAAATCATCATCAGAGGACACCTCATCAATATCTGTCATGATTTGGTATTTCTAAAAAATTAATTTTCCAATCATAATTTGGATATTTACTATATAATATTTCCAATTTTTGTTTATCCTCCATCCTATAATCTAGATGCTACAAGACTATGTTTTAACCAATTTTCAATTACTCTTAATAGAGTTAATCTTACTTTAATTCTATTTCTAAATATATTGTTGTGTGCTGTTTGTTCTAATTGTCTTTCAAACCTTTCTATTTCTATTACTAAAATATTCCTAAATGATGCTATATTTATTCTATTATCAAATGTTATTCTTGTTAAACTATTTACTATTTGTCTATGTAAGTTAAAATCTGTATTTATTGACATTTTATATTCTTCCTATGGTAGGTAGATTTTGTTCTATAGATTCTTCATCACTATCTAACTTTGATGTTCCTACATTTCTTTGTTCTATAAAATTATCAAATCTTATATTTTGCTTACCATTTAAATCTACATATATTGAACTATTTTCTGGTACTAATATTGTTTTTCTAGTATTTATTTCTACAAATCTTTCTAAATTCCATCCTAATCCTGCTAATTTGGTTGGATCTATTGTTTCTGGTTTTATCATTCTAATTCCTTTAGTAGATAATCCATTTATTATATTATCTGTATTTACTCTATATCTATTTCCAGATTTATTACTTGCTCTTCCTAAATATCCTATAGTTATATTTAAATTATCTCCCTCATAATCTTCATAACCTTTTGTTTGGATTCCTATTTTAAGTTTTTCTAAATCATTAATTGATTTTAATATATTAGGAGAATAATAGAATAAACTAGTATTACTATTCATATCTACTTCTATAGTTCTTAATACTGCTTTTGTCATATTTTTAATCCAACTAGTATCTAATAATACTATTAATACCTTTGTTCCTACTCCTATCCTTGTTAAACCTTTAACTCCTATTACTATTAATCCAGAATGAACTAATTTCTTACCTTCTAATTTTAATTTTCTTATTGTTTGTCTATTTACTATATCTATTGTTTTAGTTTGACCATCTACCACACTTATTTGTTGTTCTGTGGATACTTTTATTAATGAAGCTCTAAATTCCATTACTCCTACATTATACAATGTTCTAGGATTTAATAATCTTATCTAGATTTTGATTGTATAAATCTACATTATACAATGTTACCACTATAGAAAGAGGTTAAACTTCCCTGGGTGATGGGAGAGAACCCTCAATTTACTTTGTGGCTTTCTGTTACTAGGATTTTAAGATTATAGTCTAATATAGAAGCTTCTGAACAGGAGAAGAAGAGAAGAAGAATACTCTATTTCATTTCACTCTTCTGAATCTAACAACCTACTACTATTTTTGATGAATAGGGCTTTTAGTATGGTTAGTATGTATACCTGTTGGTTGTGCTAAATATATCCGTTCTTTACTAACCTTCGGGTTGAAATTCTAGATCTTTTTTGTGAGCTCTTAGCTTTGAGGGTCAATCTCTATTACCTCATTGATTTCTGTTCATACATTCCACTCTGCTTTATTAATGGCAATAAGGCATGGTTCATTAGGCTCACATGCTGTCCTCCATTGTTTCTGGACAATGCATCTACCACCTTGTTTTCCTTGCCAGGTTTGTAGATTATTTCATACTCGTATCCCAACAACTTGACAAGGAACTTTTGTTGCTCCGGTGTGGTAATTTTTGTTGAAGATGAAGAGATTGAATGTACACTCTTGTCAAGATAAAAAGCCCAAATAACTCTTTGATTGGTCTATGGACACTCTTGTCAAGCCTAAAGCCCATTTCAAGCTAACCACTAGAGGACGAAATAACGGCTAGTTCTTGAAATTGAAAGATATGCTGTTATGTGTTATACCTAGCTGTTAGAAAAGTGAAATCAGCTTGTACCTAGCCGTTAGGATGTTGTATATATATACCCAAGATGTGTAAAGTGAAAAACAAGCTTATTTATTCTTTTATCAATACTTTCTTTCACACTTCTTTATTTCTTCATCAATATTTTTTCACAATTTTCTACTCCATGAGGCTTCTCAAAGGTTATTGATCCGTGATGATTA
This sequence comes from Xylocarpus granatum, assembly GCA_019650275.1. NCBI lineage: Eukaryota > Viridiplantae > Streptophyta > Magnoliopsida > Sapindales > Meliaceae > Xylocarpus > Xylocarpus granatum. The sequence goes on along the minus strand of BNST01000138.1, from coordinate 32,972 downwards.
GGAATTTTCTCCCAAGAAGGTAAGGTCACCATACCTTGACTGCATGGATGATGGCCAACATCTTCTTGGCGTATACTGACCATTCCTTCTTCATTGGCCCTAAGATTCTGCTCATGTATGCAATAGGTCTTCTGGCTTGACTAAGGATAGCTTCTATGCCATCTTAACATGTGTCAGTGTGAAGCTCAAAGGTTTGTTGAAGTCGAGCAGTGCTAACACTGGAGTCTCACACATAGCTTGTTTCAACAACTTGAATGTGTCTTCACTCTTCTCTGTCCATAGGAATTTGTCCTTCTTTAGCAAATTTGTTAGTGGTTTTGCTATGGCACCATATTTGCGAACAAATTGGTGGTAGTAGCCTGTTAAACCTATAAATCCTCTAAGTTCTGTGGCATTCTTAGGAGTTGGCCATGTTTGCATGGCTCCTATTTTTCGTTGGTCTACCTTCACTCCATCTTTGGATATGATGTGACCGAGGTATTCAAGCTCCTCTTACATGAATGTATAGTTGGATGGTTTGATGATGAAACAATTTCTTCTTAACACTTTTAGCACTTTTGCTGAGTGTTTTAGGTAATCATCATGGTTCCTGGAATAGACCAAAATGTCATCAAATAAAATTAAGACAAACCTGTGCAAATAAGGTTTGAAGATGTCGTTCATGGCTACTTAAAAGGTGGAGGGTGTGTTGTATAATTCGAAGGACATGACTAGGTATTTGTAGTGTCCACTATGAGTTCGAAATGTTGTCTTTTGCACATCCTTTTCTTTCATGTGTATTTGATGATATTCGGCCTTGAGATCCAGCTTGGTGAATAGCTTTGCTCCATGTAACTCATCCAGTATATCATCAATTGTTGGGATCAAGAAATGATCCTTGACAGTTGCTTGGTTGAGGGCTTGGTAATCAGTGCAAAACCTCCAAGTTCCGTCTTTCTTTCTAACAAGTAGAACGGGAGAAGAAAAAGGGAAGGTGCTAGGTCGGATAATACTTTACTGTAGCATTTCTTCCACTTTTCTTTCGATCTTATTCTTTTGGAAGTATGGATACCGATAAGGTGCTACATTAATCGCCTTGGTTTCATCGATTAATGGGATGGCATGGTTGTAATGTCTTGAGGGTGGTAGTCCTTGTGGCTCTCTTAAGACATCTCCGAATTGCTCCAGTAGGTTTCCTTACTGCCGATGGTATGTCTTCATGTGTATGACTCTCGACTGTGTTTTCCTTTTTTTGTGGCCAAGAGAACTACAAAACATTGTGCCCTTTTTTTATATAGTCGTTTGAGAGTAATTACCTCATAATGATGCGCTACATTGGTGGTGGATGCCTCCCATGTGCAGTCCTTTCCCTTCCATTGGAAGTGCATGGCCATGGATTTGTAGTCGAACATTATCTTGCCTATGATTTTAAGCCAAGCATTGCTTAAAACCACATCAAGACCTGCCGATGCTAACACATGTAGTTCCACCTCTATTTTGACTCCTTGAATCCTCATTGCTACTGCCAAGATCATTTTTGCACACTTAAGCTTCTGTCCGCTTACCACTCTTACCTCAAAGGGTGTAATCCTTTTTGGACGTAGCTGAAGTGTTTTGACCAATTTTGTGTTGATGAAGTTATGGGTAGCTCTATTATTTATCAACACCAAAATGTTTTTCCCATTAATGGTTGCAAACAACCTCATGGTAGTGGGCTTGGTGGTTGCCCCTACTGCATGTAAGTTGATTTCACCTTCTTCCGCATGATTAGGGAAGTGTTTTGCCTCTGCTTCATCTCGTTGTCCATGTGGCTTTGTTCTTCCTCGCTACTTTCCTCGTGTTTTTCATCACTTACTACTTCATTGATGTTGAACAACCCTTTCTTGCACTTGTGGCCAACTTGTCACTTATCATTGCACCTAAAACATAAGCCTCTTTCTATTCTCATGTTGATTTCTTTAGTGGATAGTTTGAGATGGTCTTTTGTTTTTGCGGATGTTATCTTACTTGATGAGGATGCCTTACCTAATTTGTCTGAGGGTTTGATGACCTTGGTTGTGCTGCGGGTGATGCTTCTCCCATCGTTGATGAGTCTTGCTAACTGAATGCACTAAGTGAGAGAGTTTGGATACCTCATATTCATTTCTCGAATTAGCTAAGGTAAAAGGCCATACAGGAAAGTATCAATTAGTGCACTACTAGCCAATGTCCTACCAAATCGGCCAACCTTTCGAATTCTTCAAGGTAACTATCTAAAGATCCTTCTTGCCTAATTTTGGCAAGCTGTCCCTCATAGTTTGTCATGCTAGATGGGCCAAATTTGTTCACTAATTCTTGTGTGAATCTTGTCCAGCCTATCCTTTTTCCTTCTCGACCATAGGTGGCCTTAAGCTAACACTATCACTGGTTGGTTCTCCCATATCGGTGATAGGATGCAAAATCAACCCTTTCACCTCTTTCAATGCCTTATTTTTTCAAAGTAAAATTCAGCCTTGGAGATTCATTCGGTTAGATCTCTTTTCTCAAAGGTAAGGACGTTAATTTTTACCTTAGGCTGTGTATAATGGCTTGGGCTATTATAGTGCCAATCCTCTCTTCTTGTGGTGCGCCATGGTTCTGCCTTAGGGTGATTCTGCACCCTTCTTGGTTGCCAAGATGCGGGCGTTCTATCCATCACTTCCTCATTGTCACTATGCTCATTATAGCGATCAAGGGGTGGGTGTTTGTTTGGTGAAGTCTCCCTCCTACTTTTCAAACTCATGTGCCTTTTCCCTCTTTGTTGAGAGGGAAGTTGTTCTGGTCAGATTCGTCCTCATGCGCTTCGTGCCATATGACTATTGATTGCAGCCTTCTAGACATTTGTGGTAAGTGGCTGCTTTTGCCCTGCTCAGTTTGGACTTGTTTTCTGGGCACTCGGGGTGTATCTCTTTTTAATTGTTCAAGAGAATGAATGATAGATGATAGTTGGTGTTTGATATCACCTACTTGGTCATTGATCATATTTTGGTTCCTCTGCAAGGTAAGGTGATATGCCTCAAGGATCTTAATGGTGAATCAAGATCTAATGGGTATATATTTTTGGGTTTTTTATGAATGGAAAGAGGTGCTGGTATATAGTATAGTTGTTGGGTAGATGAAAATTCGTAATTGGAGTAAGTTAATGGGTCTGTAGGGGTGTTTTAAGAAAGCGGAAGGGTTATGTACGAATTTTGAAGTGGGAATGTGATAGGGATAGCCTATGAAAAGTTTAAGAAGAAGAAAAAGAAATTTCAATAATCAAAATAAAGAATTAAAAACTAGTTAATCAAGTTTGATAAGATCAAATCGCCACAAACAAGATTACTAGGTTGATTCGCCACACTCTAAGATAGAAAGAAAGAAGAGTGATAAGAATCGATAGATAATTCGCCACTAAACAAGGAATTTGTTTAGATAAGAATTTGGATGCAACGAAGCAAAATTCCGCTTATTCCTCAAAACTGTTTAATTACAAGCACTAATGCCGTATTTATAGTAATGACAGCCTTTCCATGTCTAACTTATACTAAAACGCCTAATTCATCTATGATAAGGATTCCTAAGTAAATAAGGACTACTAAGTCATATTTCTATGAAGATAAGCCTAATATATCGGGTTCCTAATCCTACTTAAAATCTTACATGTAAAACCCTACTTGATCTCAAACTCCTTGCCTAGTGATATTTTCTGCTGCTGCTGAAATTCTTCTTGGCATGGATATTCTTTGTTAATGAGGATTAATTTTTCTTGGATGGCAGTAACTTCATTTCCATGATTGAGCACATCATCCTCCCCTTGTTGAATTGGATTTGCCCTCAAATCCTTCTCCTCGGTGTCTTTGAAATCATGTTCTAAGTAAGGAGAAAGGTCCCTGACATTGAATGTAGTAGAAATATTATAATCTCCTGGCAATTCAATCTTATAAGCATTATCATTCACCTTGTCAACAACTCTAAAAGGACCATCAGACCTTGGCATTAGTTTTAATTTTCTTTGTGTTGGAAACCTTTCCTCGCGTAGGTGAATCCAAACTAAATCTCTTGGTGCAAACTAAATTTTTGTTCTCTTTTTATTTGCTAACCGTGCATATTCTTCATTTTTCTTTTCAATTTGTTTCTTCACACTCTCATGTTGAGATTTAAGAAAGTCAGCCTTTTTGTTTCCATCAAAGCAAATTCTTTCTTCAATAGGCAGTGGCAACAAATCAAGAGGAGTTATAGGATTGAATCCATAAACTATCTCAAACAGAGAACGCTTCGTTCCACTGTGCACGCTTCTATTGTAAGCAAACTCAACATATGATAAACATTCATCCCAATTCTTCAAATTCTTGTTGACAATAGTACAAAGTAAAGAAGAAAAGGTTTGATTTACCACTTCGGTTTGTTCATCGGTTTGAGGATGACATGCCATGCTAAAGAGTAGTTTTGTTCCAAGTCTTTTCCATAAAGTCTTCCAAAAGTAACTTAAGAATTTGACATCACGGTTTGAAACAATTCTTTTGGGAATCCCATGTAATCGAACAATCTCTTTGAAAAATAAATCAACAATATGTTGAGCATCATTTGTCTTGTGGCACGGAATAAAATGAGACATCTTGGAAAACCGATCAACAACGACCATAACTGAATCCTTTCCCCTCTGCATTCTAGGCAAACCAAGAAAAAAATTCATGCTTAAATCTTCCCACGGTTGGTCTGGTACAGGCAATGACATGTATAACCCTTGTGACATCTCCTTACTCTTAGCTTTCTTACATATCACACATCTTTCTATGGCTCTTTTAATATCTTTGATCATGGTTGGCCAATAAAAGTGTTCCTTGAGTGCTTCTAATGTCTTCTTTTCTCCAAAATGACCAGCTAAACCTCCACCATGAGTTTCCCTCACTAAGTGCTCACGAATTGAACAATTTGGGATGCATAATCTACCTTGCTTGAACAGATAGTCATCATGTCGATAAAATCCTTGCATGGCTCCTTTCTTGCACTACTCATATATTGATGCAAACTTTGGGTCATTTTTATATTGATCTACAAGCATCTTAAAACACATTAGTTTAACATTTAACATGGAAATTAACGAGTACCTTCGAGATAGTGCATCAGCCACAATGTTCACATTTCCTTTCTTGTACTTGATCACGTAAGGAAAAGACTCTAAGAATTCCACCCATTTTGCATGCCTTCTATTTAGCTTGCTTTGCCCTTTTAAATGCTTTAAGGACTCATGATCAGTGTGAATAACAAACTCCTTAGGTAGTAAATAATGTTGCCAAGTCTCTAAAGCTCTAATTAAACCAAAAAACTCTTTGTCATAGGTTGAGTAGTTTAATTGTGAACCACTCAACTTTTCACTAAAGTATGCTAATGGACGCCCCTCTTGCATAAGAACGGCCCCAATTCCCACACACATTCGCATGGTTCCATCCTTCTTTCGGCACCAACAAAGTCAGTACGGAACAAGGACTCATAGATTCCCTAACATATCCTTTATCAATCAGCTTAGAAACTTGTTTTTGCAACTCTTTAGTCTCTTCTGGATTGCTTCTATAGGCTGGTCGATTTGGTAGAGTTGCCCCTGGTATGAGATCTATTTGGTGCTCAATTCCTCTATTTGGTGGTAACCCTTTCGGTATGTCTTTTGGCAATACATCAGCAAATTCCTTTAAAATTGCTTTCACTTGAGTCGGCAGAGTAACATCTCTATTTTGAGTTGCTTCTTTGACTACCAGAATAAAGATTGACTCTTTATCAAACAAAGCTTGCTTTACTACTCCTTTGTTGACAAACAAACTTTCTTTCTTTTTCTTCTCAAATTCAATTTTATCCTTCTGAATCTGTTGTGGATTAAGAGGCGCTAACACAATCTTTCTGCCATCCTTAACAAAGGAATATGTATTCTTATAACCATCATGAAAAGCTCTCCTATCATACTGCCAAGGTCTTCCCAGTAAAAGATGACTTGCATCCATAGGGATGACATCACACAACACTTCATCTTTGTATCTACCAATTGAAAAAGGCACCAAAACTTGCTGAGTAACCTTCACATCACCATTATTATTTAGCCACTGTAATCTATAAGGTTGTGGATGTTTTAGAGTAGTTAAATTTAGTTTTTCTATTAAGGTAGTGGAAGCCACATTTGTACAACTACCTCCATCAATTATAACTCCACACACCTTATTCTGAATTGCACACCTTGTATGGAAGATATTCTCATGCTGCTCATCTTCCGTTTTTGCTTGTGTAGTCATGGTGTGGCGAACTACAAGCATTTCTCCAATTTCAGCATGTTCTTCTTCTTCCTCGCCGTCTTCCACTCCCTTTTCTTCTGTAACCTCGTCTTCACTCTCTAATTCTCCTTGGGAGTCCGTAAGCACCATTACTCTCCTATTTGGACATTCAGAAGTGATATGCCCATGTCCAAGGCATTTAAAGCATTTAATGTCTCGGCTCCGTTTTAGAGGAATGGTTTCTGCCACCTTCTCTTTTCCTTTATCAATAGCTACTACTGACTTGCTAGGACTACTTTTTTCTACTGACTTTGCTATCTTCTTGGAAAGGGAAGTCGAATAAGTAGATGATGAATTAATATTTTTGGTAGAACCTGATCTATACACTCCCCTCATTAGTTGTCTCTCCACCTTGATAGCAAGTTTAATCACATCTTGCAAAGAAACATATGGTTGCAATTCTGCCCTACTTGCAATTTCATACTTTAACCCGCCAAGGAACCTTGCAATCGTTAGTTCTTCTGGTTCTTGCAAGTTACATCTCATCATAAGCATCTCATACTCTTTGACATAATCTTCCACACACATGCCCCCTTGCCTTAAACTTTGAAGCTTAAAGTACAGTTCTTGTTTGTAATATTCAGGCAAAAATCTTCTCTCCATTAATCTTTTCATGACTCTCCAACTTGTCACCTCACCTAAACCTTCTCTTCTTCGCCTAGTTTTCTCGTTTTCCCACCATAAATTGGCATAATCATTGAATTCAAGAGCTGCCAACTTGCACTTCCTTGGTTCAGAATAATCATAGTACTCAAATACTTTCTCTACTTTTTGCACCCATTCTAAGTACTCCTTGGGTGAACTTGTTCCTCGAAATGTCGGAATCTTTAGTTTAACATCAATTCCATTATCCCTTATATTTCTTCTCTGCCATCAGTCTCTCCCCAGCTTCATCATCTATTTCTAGCTCATCAAGCTCATCCTCTTCATAATACTCAGGCCCTCTAGTTGCTCGCTGCCCTTGTCGTTCATGTCTTCTGGGTTGTGGTTGAATGGTATTCCTTTCTACGGCTTGAATTAAACGGTCAATTTGCTCCCTCATCTCTGCTTGCTGGTGTTCAAGTGCTAGGATCTTAGCTTGATCCAAACTCAATCCTCTTGGAACATGAGGAGTTTCTTCTTCTCCAGACATAATTCGTCCTGAAATTTTCAAGTGAATGAATTTCTTGATCCAAAGAGGCTCTGATACCAAACTGATATGCCTCAAGGATCTTAATGGTGAATCAAGATCTAATGGGTATATATTTTTTGGTTTTTTGTGGATGGAAAGAGGTGCTGGTATATAGTATAGTTGTTGGGTAGATGAAAATTCGTAATTGGAGTAAGTTAATGGGTCTGTAGGGGTGTTTTAAGAAAGCGGAAGGGTTATGTACGAATTTTGAAGTGGGAATGTGATAGGGATAGCCTATGAAAAGTTTAAGAAGAAGAAAAAGAAATTTCAATAATCAAAATAAAGAATTAAAACTAGTTAATCAAGTTTGATAAGATCAAATCGCCACAAACAAGATTACTAGGTTGATTCGCCACACTCTAAGATAGAAAGAAAGAAGAGTGATAAGAATCGATAGATAATTCGCCACTAAACAAGGAATTTGTTTAGATAAGAATTTGGATGCAACGAAGCAAAATTCCGCTTATTCCTCAAAATTGTTTAATTACAAGCACTAATGCCGTATTTATAGTAATGACAACCTTTCCATGTCTAACTTATACTAAAACGCCTAATTCAGCTATGATAAGGATTCCTAAGTAAATAAGGACTACTAAGTCATCTAGATTTCTATGAAGATAAGCCTAATATATTGGGTTCCTAATCCTACTTAAAATCTTACATGTAAAACCCTACTTGATCTCAAACTCCTTGCCTAGTGATATTTTCTGCTGCTGCTAAAATTCTTCTTGGCATGGATATCCTTTGTTAATGAGGATTAATCTTTTCTTGGATGGCAGTAACTTCATTTCCATGATTGAGCACATCATAAGGATTCTTTCGTGGTTGGTGACTGAGAAGTCTTCCTCGGTTTGTTCTTGTGGTGTGGGTGAATGCTGCCTAGATGACATGGTATCCGTGATGCCTTGCAATTGACTAGTGTCTGTGCTGATGTCTCAACTATAACACCAACTTATTGGGGTGATCATGCTACTTCTCAACTGATGTGATTGTGCTGACCTCTCAATGAAAACACCAATTTGTTAGGGCTTCAATTTTTTCCCCAACTTTTCTACACCTTAGGGGTCAACATGCCTACTAAAAATCTTTCCTAACTTGTTGTCCCGTTTGATTCTTGAGTTCTTTTCTTAGATTTATGTCTCCCTAAGCTATTCTTTAGGATTAACTAATATATAAAGGATATGTTGGATAGGCAAGACAACTCTTAAACCTATCACAACTTACATTGGTTGAAGAAGACAACTTTTAACTTCAACCTAAGCTCTTAAGCAAGGTAGACAACTCTTCACCTTGTCTTAAGCCCAAGTTATCTCAAGACAACTCTTAAAAGATAACCAAAATATAAACAAGAATGGAAGCAAGAATGCTAACCTTGATTCTTGATTAATGAAAGAAAGAATACAAAATTTGAAGCATATCTTCTCCTCACAAATAATGGGCTGTATTTATAGTATTAGACAGCCTTATCCTAATTCAACTAGTACTTAGGTTCCTTATCCACTTAGGATATGTTTTCCTAAGTCAACAAGGTATTCTAAGTCAACTAAAACATTATCAACATAGACCTTATCCCATTGTTTCCTAATCCTACTAGAATTCTTGGTCTTTCTTGAATTCTACTTATACTAGAATTCTTACTTTGACTAAGTATTTCTGTCCTTATCTTATCTCTTCTCCTACAGTTGCTAAACTTTATTTTGCGTTTGTTTTTAGGATTAGGACTTCCATTATGGCATGTCCTTCCATTCTAAGACTTCTCTTTGGCGTGGTCATCTTGCTGACGTCAAACTTGCCATGATGTCCTATTGCTGCTGGAGTTCTTCATGTCGTCCATGTCCTTCTCTTTCTCGGATTGCTTCATGTGTGTCCTACCAATGCTGGTGCTCTTTTTGGATTGGATTTTCGCAATTAGTTAAGACAGAGTTAGAACCTGGCCATGCTACACTGATTGCTACGTGCGCACATTCTGGTATGATTGCTCCCTTTGCCTCCCAAAGTCCTTAACAACACGAACCTTGGTATAATATTCAACAAAAAGGTAATTTTTAGAACCAAAAATGTTTTTAGAAAGGAACCTAAGATATAAGAGATTGAATACCACAAAAAGGATTGTTCTTTATAAGTTCAGTTTGCTCTCAAGGAACAAGTATGCTCACAAAAGTGAATTCTCTGTAATTAATGATCCACCCCTTTTTTTCAGTATTTATAGGCATATTTATATGATGCTTTAACACAAATAAACTAAACTCTAACAAAATAACTTAACTAAAACAAATTAGGCCTTTACTTGCTTGAGTCTAACTTAATAAGCTAATTAAATTAAAACAAACCTAATTTTTGCTTAATAATAATGTTTCCAGCTTATTACATGATAAAAATAGCATAATAAAAGTCTTCCCACATTTTGGACTTTAAACAAGAAGTCCATCACATGTTACAACTCAAATAAACCTAAACTGGCTAATTATAGGTTTTGTGCGTAGTTAGCTCTTGGTCGCTTTTAAAATTTTGTCCAATGCTTTTAAACATCTTCTTGATGTGCTTGGATCATGTTTATATGACTTTGATCATGTTCCAATCCTAATGCCTTAGTGAAGTCTCCAAGCAAGCTTTGTTTTCTCAAAGTATCTTCAATAAACGCATTCAAAACTGCCTTCATTTTCTTTGCTTTTGCTCTTGTAATTGGACCTCCATGAATGTATAAAACATATGAGATGTGTTAGAATGCATGCTACCATCTTCAATGCTTGCGTTTCCATCATTCCTTTACTCTTTAAGAGAATTCAATCTTGAATCAGCTTCACCTACATCAAAATCAAAAAGAGAAAGATCATAAAAATTAAAAGTAATGCTAACACCATATTCATTCAACAAATCCAGCTTGTAGGCATTGATATTAATCTTTGCAATGACTTGAAATGGACCGTCTCCCCTTGAATGCAATTTAGAATGCCTCTTAAAAGGAAATCTCTCCTTGCACATATGTATCCACACCCAGTCACCAGGTTCAAACACAACTTTCTTGCGCCCTTTGTTAGCTTGTATTCAATATTGCTTTATCATTCTTTCTATACACTGTCTCACACGTTCCTGTATGCTCTTCACCAATTATACCTTCCTTTATCCATCTAAGTTTGCATATTCATCAACATGTAAAGGAATTAAATCCATAGGAGTAAGTGGATTAAAACCATAAATGATTTCAAATGGTGAGTAATTCGTGGCATAATGAACAATATGATTATATACAAACTTAACACGTGGCAAGCAATCTTCGTAATTCTTTAAAATAATATCACGTAACAATTGAGTTAAAGTTTTATTAACTATTTTAGTTTGTGGATGACAATGGTTGAAAACAACAACTTAGTCCCAAACTTTGCCCACAATGTCTTCCAAAAACAGCTAGAAAATTTAACATCACGATTTGAAACAATAGTTTTTGGAATACCATGTAAATGCATTATCTCTTGAAAGAACAAATCAGCAATGTTAATTGCATTATCAGTTTTATGGCAAGGTATGAAATGTGTCATCTTAGAAAATCGATCAATAACTACAAAAATAGAATCACGACCCTTCCTAGACCTAGGCAGGCCCAATACAAAGTTCATAGATATGTCTACCCATGAATCATTAGGTATAAGTAAAGGTGTATACATGCCATGGGGTAAAACTTTAAATTTAGCTTGTTTGCATGTTATGCACTTTGCACATATTCTCTCAACATTCCTTTTCATATGTGGCCAAAAAAAGTGCTCATGTAAGACATCTAAAGGGTCCTTGACACCAAATTGTCCTATTAGACTACCTCCATGTGATTTACGCACAAGTAGTTATCGCAATGAGCAATTAGCCACACACATTTGTTTATCTCTAAACAAATAACCCTTATGCCTATAGAATTTACCAAATGCTGCCTTTTTACATGCCTCATAAACATTAGTAAAATTAGTGTCATTAACATACAATTCTTAATATGCTTAAAACCTAGTAATTTTGCACTTAAAGTAGAGATTATTGAAATAAAGCCGATTGAACTGATTGATTAATCTTTAGATTAATGTTAGCATTGTGATCGTGTTGCATTGGAGATGAAAAGATTAAGGGTGAAGATGAAAAATCCAAATAATTCTTTGGTTGGTCTATGGGTACCCATATCAAACCCAAAGACTATTTCATGCTAAATCACAAAAGGATAAAATAACAGCTAGCTTTTGAAATTGAAAGATGTGCTATTATATGTTGTACCTAGTTGTTGGAAGATGTGCTATTATCATTAGGATAGTGTGTATGTAAACATAAGATGTGTAAATATTTAAACATTGAATAAGAAGTAGAAAATAATTCTCTTATCTTCTTCATCTTTCACTCTTTGGTGAAAGTTCTCTCATTCTCTCATCAGAGTTAACATGGTATTAGAGTAGTAAGCACCTATCATTCTTCTTATTCTTTATTCTTTCATAGTGGTGCTTAAAAACTATCTCCCATTCTTTGTCCAAATCTAAATGGCAAGTGAGGGACTCTCTTTAGGCACCAATAAATCCACTAAAGCACCTTCTCAAACCATCATCAACACCTCTACTAGAACCACTTCCATGATAATGGAAGTAGATGTTAACACCTTCTTTAAACTCACCAAAATGCCATTAAAAAACCACAACTACCGCATATAGGTCAAGTTTGCAACAAATGCTTTGTGTGGTAAAAGTATATATGGGTTTGTCATAAGAAAGGTTAATAGACCTTTGGATGATGATGGATTTGAAGAATGGTTCCAAGTAGAGAAAATGGTTCTAACTTGGATCCTTAACTCAATAGAACCAAGCTTGATTGGTATCTTCTCCAATGCCGAGACTTCGAAAGAGTTGTGGGATTCTATCAAGAGAATCTATGGTCAACAAAAGAATATCATGAGAGTGTATGAGCTTAAATCTTTTCTGAATAAGCTTAACCAAGGTGAGACGAGCTCAGTTAAGCATTGGGATAATTCGTAGAGGCATGGGATGAGCTTCACTCCTATAGGCCAGAAACTAATGACATTGCCATTATTCTTGCACATGTTAATGAGGATAAGGTATTTACTTACCTTGCTAGCTTAAATACCGAGTTTAATGACATTTGGAACTAAATAGAAGCATGAAATCCCTTTGAAGAGGTTTGTTACATGATTAACAAAGAAGAAACAACCCATCATGTCCTAGACATAAATGGCCATGATCACAAGGTGGAGACAAAGGTTTTTTTGGCTCAAGAGAAGCTTAAAACTAAAGCCTGAGTGACCAAGTCAAAATGAAACAGCAACAACCAAAACCAAGCTAAGTGTGACCATTGTCACAAGAATGGTCATTCTAAAGATCAACGTTGGCTTATTCATCTAGAACTCATGATTTCATGGTTCAAGAAAGGGTAAAGTTTCAAATCAAAGTATCCATGGTGTTCCAAGTGCCCATTCAGCTCCCATCACCGAGACTTCAAGTGTTCACTCCTTTAGTCTCGATGATATTGCCAAGGTGATAAGGAACTAACTCCAAATCAATATGGAAGCACTTGGAACCCAACACCATGCTCATAAAGGCAAATGGAGGATGGTACTCTTCTTGACTCTTACTTTAACTCTTTTAATGATCATGAACCATGGATTATAGACTCAGGTGCTAGTGATCATATGTTTAGAAAACATAAATAAAACATCTAGACTATATCCTTTAAGGAAAATAAAAAGTGTCAAAGTTGCTAATGGAAAGCATGTTCCCATTAAGATTCAGCAGATTTAGATTTATTGCCAAAACATATTAAAGGGTTCTATATTCTTAATTTTGATTCTAATCCATTATTAGTTAGTAAACTCACAAAAGACTTAAATTGTATTGCTATATTTGGACCTAATAAAGTGATTTTTTAGGGTATTATAACCGGAAAGCAAATTGGTGAAAGTTTTGCTGAAAATGGCCTTTACATGTTAAATGACCCAAAATAAGCTTTTAGGGTCATTAAACAAATTGATTCACATGAGCTATGGCATGCACGATTGGGACATCTTTCTAATCACATTTTGAATTGTCTAGTTCCTAATTTAAATGATTGTTACATTTCCAAGTGTGAAACATATATTTTAGGAAAACAAACTAGACTTTTTTCTGTACTATTAGAACATGAATGTGATGATGTTTTTGATTTAATTCATTCTGATTTATGGACTACTCCTGTGACATCTCATGATAACTATAGATACTTTGTTACATTTATTGATCACAAATTTAGATATATGTGGGTATACTTCTTAAAATGTAAATCAAACACATTATCATGCTTTAGACACTTTATGCTTTTTGTCATTAACCAATTTGGCAAAAAAATTAAAATGATTAAAATTGATAATTGTGGAGAATATATCAATAATTTCTTTTAGGAATACTTGGTAAATGAAGGGATTATACATCAAACTATATACCTATACACTCCAAAACAGAATAGAGTGGCAGAGAGGAAGAATAGGCATATCCTTGAAGTTGAAAGATTAATGATGTTCTATCATAATGTTCCCAAGCATTTCTTAAGCAATGCCATCCTCACAGCTGTTCATTTGATAAATAGAACACCAACAAAGGCTTTAAAAGGCAAGACTCCGAATGAGGTAATGTTTAATTATAAACCAAGTCTTTCATATCTTAAAATTTTTGGATTTATATGTTATATTCATATTCCTTGTAGCAATAGGGGCAAACTTAGCTATGAAAGTCAAAAATGCATATTCCTAGGTTATGCCACAACCCAAAAGGGTTATAAGATGCTTTGACACCAGAAAAATAGGTTGTTTGTATTTAGAAACATCACATTTTTAGAACATAAACCTTACTTCGAAAAATATGAACTCGAATCCAATGGTAAGGGGGAGGATATGGGTAATTCCACCCTAGGTCCTATTATTGACACTATTCACACAAAGGACCCATTCTTGAACTTAGAAAGAATATCCATAACCAATTAGAAGTTTAACAGGAATCATTTCAAAATGAGAATAATCCTTACCTTCTTAGACAAACAAATGATGAGAAATGAACCTCTTTTACCCAAGATGAGTCATCTCATGATGAGATTGATTCAGATCACCTTGGAGATGACCAAATTAGTAACCATGACACACCAAATCAATTTATGGGTAGTGATGATCATGCTACATAGGAACTACCCACACTCAGAAGATCCACTCGGATCAAAAGACCTGCCTCTGAATGGATGAAAACTAGAGTGTTTTATCATGGTAACCATGTGACCAATCATCCTATTCAAAGCTACTATACTCATGATCACATTAAAGATAGTATAAAGCTTTTTCTAAATGCCATTGATGATATTCAAAAGCCTTCCAGTTACCAAGAGGCCCAAATCAGCTCAATTTGGAGAAATGCGATGAATGAAGAGCTTAAGACTCTAATTCTGTAATCAAACTTGAGGATATTGTTCCACTTCCTAAATGGGAAGAAGGTTGTTTGCTGCAAATGGGTCTATAAAAGCAAGCTTAAGAGTGATGGAACTATGAAAAATATAAGGGGGGGGGGACTAGGTTAGTGGCCAAAGGCTTCACTTAAGCTTATGGTATTGATTACACCGAGACTTTTGCCCCCATAGCTAAAATGAATTCCATTAGAGTTCTTATGTCTTTAGCTGTTAATTATGATTGGCCATTGTACCAAATGGATGTAAGAAATGCCTTCTTACAAGGCGAATTAGAAGAGAAAGTATACATGAGAATACCTAAAGGGTATGGGACTGACATTCCCAAATCACATGTATGTAAGCTTAGAAAGGCTATCTATGCCTTAAACAATCCCCGTAGGGACTAGTACTCTAAATTGGACAATGCTCTTCGTTGCCAAGCCTTCACTAAAAGCAAAGCTCATTCCTTCCTATTCACCAAACATTCCAAAGATGGAATAACGGTGATTCTCATTTATGTTGATGATATTATCATTATTAGTAATGACCAAATAGGCATTAGTTACATTAAATCATATCTTAAATCTGTTTTTGACATTAAAGACTTGGGATATTTATGATGTTTGTTAGGAATAGAAATTACCCACTCCAAAAAGGGACTATTTTATGTTGAAGAAAATATACACTTGATTTATTTGGTGAAACAGGTAAACTGGGTGCAAGGATAGCTTTAACTATTGATTAATAGAATCTAATTGTCTTTATCTCACAATTTCAAAGATTCAACATAAACAAGTAAAAATGCAAGTAGAGAGAAAATATATGAAGAGAGAAAAATGAATAGCTTTTTTATTCTATCTCTAAATATTTACACATCTTGGGTTTATATATACAACATCCTAATGGCTAGGTACAAGCTTACTTTACTTTTCTAACAGCTAGGTACAACACATAACAACATATCTTTCAATTTAAAAAACTAGCCGTTATTTTGTCCTTTAGTAGTTAGCTTGAATTGGGCTTTGGGCTTGATATGGGTGTCCATAGATCAATCAAAGAGTTATTTGGGCTTTTCATCTTCACCCTCAATCTCTTTATCTTCAACACTCCCCTCTCAAGTTGGACTTGTACAAATTGAATAAGTTCAACTTGGAACTCACCTTAAGAAGTTATTGATGAGTACATGGTTTGGTGAATATATCCGCAAGTTGATCTTCACTCTTCACATAAGGCAAGTTGATCACTTTGCTCAAGTACTTTTCTCTTGTGAAGTGACAATCAACTTCGATGTGCTTGGTCCTCTCATGGAACACTAGATTAGATGCAATGTGTGTTGCTGCCTTGTTATCATAGTACATGTCCATAGGTGTTTCAACTGAAAATCCTAAGTCTTCCACTAATGATTTTATCCAAACCAATTCACTCGTAGTAGATGCCATAGCTCTATATTCAGCTTCTGCACTCGATCTTGCAACTACACTTTGCTTCTTGCTTTTCCAAGTCACCAAATTCCCTCCCACGAATGTGCAATAACCAGTGGTTGATCTTTTGTCCTTGAAGTTACTGGCCCAATCCGCATCTGTGTAGGCACATATCTTGTGGTGACCATTTCTTCTCATCAAGATTCCTTGCCCCTGGTGCTTGTTTTATGTACCTTAAAATCTATTCACCATTTCCATGTGTATATTCTTTGGGCATGACATGTGTTGACTTACCTGTTGCACAGAAAAAACAATGTCAGGTCATGTAATAGTTAAATATATAAGCTTACCTACAAGTCTTTGATAAAGCTTGATGTCCTTGTATGGCTCCTCCTTGTCATGTTCATTTTCATACTTCTTTTCTCTTTCTTCCTTCTTAGTGCCTCCATAGGTGTCACAGCTGGCTTTGCTCCAAGTTTTCCTGTCTCACTTAACAAATCAAGAACATACTTTCTTTGGGATAGAAATAGCCCTTTATTGGAATAAGTGACTTTTATACCTAGAAAATATCGTAAGTTTTCCAAATCTTTAACATCAAATGCAGACTTCAAATATGTTTTAATGCTCTTAATGCCATTAATGTCACAACCGGTGATGATAATATCATCCACATAAATAAGAACAATGGTTAAACAAGGAATGATCAGCATCACTCACTTTAAAATTTTGAGAACACAATGCATTATGCAACTTATTATACCATGCTCTTGGTGATTGCTTTAATCCATATATGGCTTTCTTCAATTTGCAAACGTGTGTATTAGGAACCATAACATCATATCCTTGAGGTAAACTCATGTAAACCTCTTCCTCTAACTCTCCTTGCAAGAAAGCATTCTTTACATTCATTTGATGTAAATCCCAATTATAATTAGCCGCTAAGGAGAGAAGCACCCTAATGGTGTTCATTTTTGCAACTGGTGCAAAAGTTTCCTTATAGTCTAAGCCATAGGTTTGGGTGAAGCCTTTGGCCACTAACCTAGCCTTATGTTTGTCCAAGGTTCCATCACTATTTAATTTAGTCTTATACACCCATTTGCATCCTACAACCTTCTTTTCCAAAGGTAAAGGTACTGATTCCCATGTATTATTTTTAACTAAAGCATCCAATTCCTCTTGCATGGCTTGTCTCCAAACTGATAATTCCCTAGCTTCCTCAAAGTTATTAGGATCTTTAATGGTGTCTACTTTAGTTAAAAAGGCTCTAAAACTCTCTTTTACATTTCCTAAGGTGTAGTAGTGGTCAAGAGGGTGTGCGATTACTTTGTTACGTGGAAAAACACTCTATTCTTCATCCAATCTGATGAAGATTGTCGAAGTCTTTGAGATCTTCTAAGTGGGGGATTTTGGCCTTGCATAGGTGCAACATGCTCCCCCTCACTTCGTGTACTAATAGATGGCCCGTCTTGGTGACTAGATGGTGAATTTATTTGAACATTCGAATGTTCATCCCTATGTGTTTCATTTTGCTCTCTCTCGTCTCTAAGTCTACTAGATGACAATAGTAAATCTTCACTTACTTTCACTAGGTGAATGTGCATCTAAACTTTCATTACTAGTTTCACCCTCATTAGACTCTTGATCTTGTGATTCTATGTTATCACTACTCAAGTCTTGGTCATGGTTGCCCATTATGTCACTAGATGGTGGTATATACTTGTGTATTATGGCTAAAGGGAAGTGGATCATCCACTTCACCTTTTTCATTACCAACGCTATGAAAATATGAGTCATTTTCTATGAAAGTAACATTTCTAGAGATATACTTGTCCTTAGTTAAGGGATTATAGCACCTATAACCCTTAGTATCTACACAATAACCTAAAAAGATGCACTTTAATGCTTCTTTCTCTTAATTTTTCTCTTGAATGACTTGGCATATGTACATAGCATACACATCTGAAAATTCTAAGATAGGACAAGTTCGGTTGGGAATTATAAGCAATCTCAATTGGTGTCTTTCCTTTCAGTACCATGGATGGTGTTCGATTAATAAGATGTGTGGCTGTGAGAATGAGCTTCCCCCCAAAACTCTCTAGGTACATTGTGATAGAACATCATAGTTCTTGCCACCTCTAAAATATGCCTATTCTTACATTCAACCACTCCATTTTGTTCTGGAGTGTAAGGACAAGTAGTTTGGTGAACAATTCCTTTACTAACTAAAAACTCTTTAAACAAGTTGTTCACATACTCTCCTCCATTATTAGTTCTCAACACTTTAACCTTTTTATAAAATTGGTTTTCAATCAATATTACAAACTCTCTGAAACAACAAAAAACCTTAAATTTTTTTTTAATAAGATAAATCCATGTATACTATAGATTTATGATCTATAAAAGTTACAAAATATTTGAAGCCTTTATGAGATAGAGTGGGAGAAGTCCACAAATCAGAATGTACCAAAGCAAATAAATCATTATATTCATGATGAGATTGTACAAAAGGTATCTTAGTTTGTTTTCCTAAAATACAAGAACTACAATCTTTGATCTTATCACATTTCAAATTAGGAACTAATTTTTGCAAAATATGACTAGGAGGATGCCCTAATCTAGCATGCCAAAGTTCTTCAATTTTGTCGCTATCTACTTTAAAGGCTTTGCTTGAATCTTCCAAAACATACAGCCCATTTTTCTCTCTTCCCTCACCAATCAATTGTCTGGTCTTGATGTCCTGAAATGTTACTTTATTAGGTTCAAATATAACATAACAATCTAAATCTTTAGTAATTCTACTTACGGACAACAAATTTGAAGAAAAACATGACATATAAAGACCTTTAGTATGTTTAGACAAAATATTCAAATGTCTTAAACCACTAATCGAGTATATCTTTTCCATTAGCTATACTCACCCTTTTATCTTTCCTATAGACTCAATTTTAGAAGCTAAATTTTTACTTCTAAACATGTGATTTGTAGCACTCGAGTCTATAACCCAAGGATCAATATTTAAAAGATAAATTAAAGATCAAACCTTGAGAGGTGCTTGGCCTTTGACATTGAAGGAACTTTGCAAATTGCTCAATGAGGTTTGTGGACAAGTCTGCCTCTGATGTGTGGTTTAATTCTTGTGAAATTTTGGCTTTATTCTCCTTCTTCAAGTGAGGATAGAGCTTAAAGCACTTATCCTTGTTATGCCCGAACTTTCCACAATGATCACAAAACCTACAATTTCTTTTGATGTGTCCTAGCCTTCCACATCTTTCACATTATCCTTGTTATGCCCGAACTTTCCACAATGATCACAAAACCTACAATTTCTTTTGATGTGTCCTAGCCTTCCACATCTTTCACATTTGATGGTTTTGCTCTCTTTCAACCCTTGTGTTACCATTACTGCTTCTTTTGCCTCCATAAATGCACCTTTCTCAATTTTAGGTTCATCTTTATCAAATGCTTCTTTAGCCATCAATTCCCTATCCACAATATTCACCACATCATCATATGGTGGCATCTCCTTATTCCTTAGAATTTGATTCCTAAGGTCCCCAAAACTAGGCCCCAATTTTGCTAAGAGGAAACAAACAAGATCTTCATTGGCCCTTTTCTCCAATTCTTCCTCATTGGTAGTAATCGGCCTCAAACACTCCAATTCATCCCATGCTTCCTTGATTTTGTTGGAGTAGGAAAGGAAATCACTCCCATTCATCTTGGCATTTGTAATTATTTCCCTTAACTCATAGACTTTTAAAGAGATTTCCTTGATTTTTGAACCTTTTAGCAAGTGTATTCCAAAGGTCTTTGGCTGTTTTGGCTTTGTTGAAGGCACCAACCAAGGATTGATCAATGGAGTTGATAGCAAGTAATGACAAGATTATCAACATATCTCCATTCAACATATTCTTTATCTCCCACCTTAGGCTGCAATGGATTTAGAGTCCAAGGATTTGTTGATGGAGAAATTAATCTGCCTAAGGTGGGAGATAAAGAATATGCTGAATGGAGATATGTTGATAATCTTGTCATTACTTGGATTATCAACTCCATTGATCAATCCTTGGTTGGTGCCTTCAACAAAGCCAAAACTGCTAAAGACCTTTGGAATGCACTTGCTAGAAGGTTTAGAAATCAAGGAAATCTCTTAAAAGTCTATGAGTTGAGGGAAATCATCACAAATGCCAAGATGAATGGGAGTGATTTCCTTTCCTACTCCAACAAAATCAAGGAAGCATGGGATGAATTGGAGTGTTTGAGGCCGATTACTACCAATGAGGAAGAATTGGAGAAAAGGGCCAATGAAGATCTTGTTTGTTTCCTCTTGGCAAGATTGGGGCCTAGTTTTGGGGACCTTAGGAATCAAATTCTAAGGAATAAGGAGATGCCACCATATGATGATGTGGTGAATATTGTGGATAGGGAATTGATGGCTAGAGAAACGTTTGATAGAGATGAGCCTAAAATTGAGAAAGGTGCATTTGTGGAGGCAAAAGAAGCAGCAATGGTAACACAAGGGTTGAAAGAGAGCAAAACCATCAAATGTGAAAGATGTGGAAGAGTTAGGACACATCAAAAGAAATTGTAGGTTTTGTGATCATTGTGGAAAGTTCGGGCATACAAGGATAAGTGTTTTGAGCTTCATCCTCACTTGAAGAAGGAGAATAAAGCCAAAATTTCACAAGAATTAAACCACACATAGAGGCAGACTTGTCCAAAAATCTCATTGAGCAATTTGCAAAGTTCCTTCAATGTCAAAGGCCAAGCACCTCTCAAGGTTTGATCTCTAATTTATCTTTAAATATTGATCCTTGGGTTATAGACTCGAGTGCTACAAATCACATGTTTGGAATTAAAAATTTAGTTTCTCAAATTGAGTCTACAGGAAAGGGATAAAAGGTGAGTATAACTAATAAAAAAGATATACCAATTAGTGGTTTAGGACACTTGAATATTTATCTAAGCATACTAAAGGTCTTTATATGCCATGTTTTTCTTCAAATTTGTTGTCCGTAAGTAGAATTACTAAAGATTTAGATTGTTATGTTATATTTGAACTAAGAAAGTAACCTTTTAGGACATCAAGATCAAACAATTGATTGGTGAGGGAAGAGAGAAAAATGGGCTGTATGTTTTGGAAGATTCAAGCAAAGCCTTTAAAGTAGATAACAGCAAAATCCAAGAACTTTGGCATGCTAGATTAGGGCATCCTCCTAGTCATATTTTGTAAAAATTAGTTCTTAATTTGAAATTTGATAAGATCAAAGATTGTAGTTCTTGTATCTTAGAAAAACAAACTAAGATATCTTTTGTACAATCTCATCATGAATATAATGATTTATTTGCTTTGATACATTCTAATTTATGGACTTCTCCCACTCTATCTCATAAAGGCTTCAAATATCTTGTAACTTTTATAGATCATAAATCTAAGTATACATGGATTTATCATATTAAAAAGAAATCTGAGACTTTTTGTTGTTTCAGAGAGTTTGTAATATTAATTGAAAACCAATTTGATAAGAAGGTTAAAGTGTTGAGAACTGATAATGGAGGAGAGTATGTGAACAACTTGTTTAAAGAGTTTTTAGTTAGTAAAGGAATTGTTCACCAAACTACTTGTCCTTACACTTCATAAACAAAATGGAGTGGCTGAACATAAGAATAGGCATATTTTAGAGGTGGCAAGAACTATGATGTTCTATCACAATGTACCTAAAGAGTTTTGGGGGGAAGCCATTTTGATATGCCTCAAGGATCTTCAAATGGTGAATAAAGATCTAATGATTATATTTTCTTTTAGGGTGTTGTGGATGAAAAAAGGTGCTCGGATATGGTATAGTTGTTGAGTGGATGAAAATTCATAATTGGAGTAAGTTATTGGATTTGTAGAGGTGTTTTAAGGAAGCTGAAGGGTTATGTATGAATTTGAAGTAGGGAATGTGATAGGGATAGCTTATGAAAAGTTTAGGAAGAGGAAATAAAGCTACAATCAATATCAAGAATCAAAATAAAGAAATTAAAAATTAGTTAATTAAGTTTAATAAGATCAGATCGCCACAAACAAGATTACTAGGTTGATTTCCCATACTCTAAGATAAAAAGAAGGAAGAGTGATAAGAATCGACATATAATTCACCACTAAATAAAGAATTTGCTTAGATAAGAATTTGGATGCAACTTAGCAAAATTATGCTCACTCAAAAAACTCCCAAATTACAAGCAATAATGCTGTATTTATAGTGATGACAGTTTTTTCATGTTTAACTTATACTAAAACGCCTAATTCATCTATGACAAAGATTCTTAAGTAAATAAGGACTACTAAGTCATCTAGAATTCTATGAGGATAAGCCTAATATATTGGTTTCCTACTCCTACTTAAGATCTTGCTTGTAGAACCCTACTTGATCTCAAACTCCTTAACTTGTGACATTTCCTACTGCTGCTGGAATTCTCCTTAGCATGGTTGTCCTTTGTCAATAAGGATTAATCCCTTTTAGATGGCAGCAACTTCATTTCCATGATGGAGCACATCATTTTCCCCTTGTTAAATTGGATTTGTCCCTCAAATCCTTCTCCTCGGTGTCTTTGAAATCATCTTCTAAGTTTTGATTTTCTTTGTGTTGGAAACCTTTCCCTACGTAGGTGAATCCAAACTAAATCACCTGGTGCAAATTGAATTTTTTTTCTCCTTTTGTTTGTATTATTCATTTTTCTTTTCAATTTGTTTCTTCACACTCTCATGGAGAGATTTGACAAACTCAGCCTTTTTGTTTCCATTAAAGTATATTCTCTCTTCAATAGGCAGTGGCAACAAATCAAGAGGAGTTGTAGGATTAAATCCATAAACTATCTCAAATGGAGAATGCTTCGTTCCACTATGCACACTTCTATTATAAGCAAACTCAACATATGATAAACAGTCATCTCAGTTCTTTAAGTTCTTGTTGACAGCAATAAGAAGTAAAGAAGAAAGGGTTCGATTTACCACTTTGATTTGTCCATCTGTTTGAGGATGAGCATGTTGTGCTAAAGAGTAGTTTTGTTCCAAGTCTTTTCCATAAAGTCTTCCAAAAGTAACTCAATAATTTGACATCACGGTCTGAAACAATACTTTTGGGAATCCCATGCAATCGAACAATCTTCTTGAAAAATAAATCAGTAACATGTTGAGCATCATTCGTCTTGTGACACGGAATAAAATGAGATATCTTGAAAAACCTGTCAACAACTACCATAACTGAATCCTTTCCCCTCTGCATTTTAGGCAAACCAAGCACAAAATCCATGCTTAGATCTTTCCCATGGTCGGTTTGGTACAGGCAATGGCGTGTATAACCCTTGTGACATCTCCTTGCTCTTGGCTTTCTTGCATATCACACATCTTTCTATGACTCTTTTAACATCTTTGATCATGGTTGGCCAATAAAAGTGTTCCTTGAGTGCCTCTAATGTCTTCTTTTCTCCAAAATGACCAACTAAACCTCCACCATGAGTTTCCTAATGAGAGCTTTGAAAACTCATGAAGAATTATTGGATTGAGCTTGCATAGTTTAAGGTTTAAACCATTCTGAGATTTTTAGAGAGAGAGACAAATCTTGATTAAAACACATAGATAAGTAAAGGGATTTCTATGTGAAGAGTTAATTTTAGAAGAATTTGAAAAGAGATGAAAAGGATTTGCTGAGTTTTGAGAGGGTAGGAGATGAGTAGAAAAGAAGGAAGGGAAGGATGGTTGGCCAAGTGAAAAGAAAAAAGGGATTTTAAAGGGTCTTTATACATTTTGAGTCCATTTGATGAAAATACCTTTATTCTTATTTTAAATTTTCAAATTGTCATTTCCTATTAATATCCAAATAAATAAATAACTAAAATTTTAAACCCATAAAAGTAAAATTTACTGACTAGTATATAAATACAGTCTACATGCAAAAATATAAAATTACCCTAGAATTCAAAGGATACATTTTACAAAAGAAACAAACTTGCAATAAAGCATATGAATAAAAAAAAATCCTATCTCTTATATTCCTAGAAATTTGTCTATTGTGGTAGTGACCTTAGTCAATAAGTAAGCCTATTACTTATCATATTAATTTGTTAAGTAAACTTTACTACCTGATGAGTAAGACTATCTTTAACAAACTCAGACCTGGGAATAATAAAAATCTTCTTTTTCTTGCAAAACTAAAAATAATTTGACCTTGTAAACCTAGTATGCCACATTCATAATAGGTAAACACAAACTTAGAAAGAGAACTAGCCTTATGAGGTTTAACATTTTTTTTATTAGCTAAGAGGTGACTTATAAAATTTTAAATATTCTTTCCTTTAATAAGCTCAATCTTCTTCAATTTAGGAGCAACTACCTTAGTAGTAACCTTTGATTTGCTATGTTCTATAAGTTCTAAAGTACCTTCGCCTGCACTTATGGAGTAATAAACATAGTTTTGAAGGTGGAAGCATTATTACTTTTCCCTTAGTTTTATTAAAAGATCTTCCTTCTCAAGTTCAACAATATTAAGTTTTTTCAAAACAGCCTTATTCTTGAATTTTATCTTTAAGCTTTCTACATGAATTTTTATCTTTAATAGATACATATATATATATATATATATATATATATGTTGTTATCAATCATTATATGTATTAGTTTCTATGTATCTTTGTCATCTTATTGACAAAAATATTATACTAGAGATATTTAATAATAGTACCCAATTAATTGAACTTACTATTCTATGGACACTATTGTATTTATTAAACACATCGGTATGTAATAATGAAATAATTAAATGATATATGCATATATATATATATATATAAATAAAATTTCATGACACAAATATGACTAATATTTAAAATATTATTGAATTTAGGTTATATATCAAAAATAATAATAAATTAAAACATATTAAAGTTCATTGTGTCTAGATCAAAGATAAACAAATAAAAAGAATGTCAAAGGAAAGATAACAAGCCTTGAGATTTTTACTCTTTAAGATAAAACTAGGGTCATCGATGAAGTTATTGGATTGAGCTTACCAACTATCATCTATCATTCATTCTGTTGAACAATTGAAGAGAGATACACCCTGAGTGGCCGAAAACAAGTCCAAACCGAGCAGGGCAGAAACAGCCACCTACCACAAACGTCTAGGAGGCTGCAATCAGAAGTCACATGGCACTAAGCGCATAAGGACGAATCTGACCAGGAGTAACTTCCCTCTCAAGAAAGGGGGAAAAGGTGCATGAGTTTGGGAAGCAGGAGGGAGACTTCACCAAATGAACACCCACCCCATGATCGCTATAATGAGCATAGCGACGATGAGGATGTGATGGACAGAAGGCCCGCATCATGGCAACCAAGAAGGGTGCGGAATCACCCTGATGGCAGAACCATGGTGCACCACAAGGAGGGAGGATTGGCACTACGATGGCCCAAGCCATTACACACGGCCTAAGGTAAAAATTGAGTTCCCGTACCTTTGAGAAGGTAGATCCAACTGAATGGATCTCCAAGGCTGAATTTTACTTTGAGAAACAAGGTATTGAAAGAGGTGAAAGAGTTGATTTTGCATCCTATCACCTACGTGGGAGAGCCAACCAATGGTGGCACTGGCTTAAGGCCACCTATGGCCGAGAAGGTAGAAGGATAGGCTGGACAAGGTTCACACAAGAGTTAGTGAACAGATTTGGCCCATCTAGCATGACAAACTACGAGGGATAACTTGCCAAGATTAGGCAAGAAGGATCTCTAGAAAGTTACCTTGAAGAATTTGAGAGGTTGGCCAAATTGGTAGGACATTGGCCAGATAGTGCACTAATTGGCACTTTTCTAGATGCCTTGTACCTTGGCTAAGCCGAGAAGTGAAGATGAGGGATCCAAACTCTCTCACTCAGTGCATTTGGTTGGCAAGACTCATCAATGGTGGGAGAAGCATCACCCTGCAGCACAACCAAGGTCACCAAACCCTCGGACAAATTAGGTAAAGCATCCTCATCAAGTAAGACAGTACCCGCAAAAACAAAAGACCCTCTCAAACTATCCACTGAAGAAATCAACAGGAGAATAGAAAGAGGCTTATGTTTTAGGTGCAATGATAAGTGGCAAGTTGGCCACAAGTGCAAGAAAGGGCTGTTCAACATCATTGAAGTGGTAAGTGATGAAGAACACGAGGAAAGCAGTGAGAAAGAACAAGAACACCGCATGGACAGCGAGGAGGAAGCAGAGGCAGAACACTTCCCTGATCATGCGGAAGAAGGCGAAATCAACTTGCATGCAGTAGGGGCAACCACCAAGCCTACTGCCATGAGATTGTTCGCAACCATTAACGGGAAAAATGTTTTGGTGTTGATAGATAGTGGAGCTACTCATAACTTCATCAACACAAAATTGGTCAAAACACTTCAGCTACGTCCAAAAAGGATTGCACCCTTTGAGGTAAGAATGGCAAGCGGACAGAAGCTCAAGTGCGCACAAGTGATCCAGGCAGTAGCAATGCAGATTCAAGGAGTCAAAATAGAGGCAGAACTGCATGTGTTAGCCCTGGCAGGTCTTGATGTGGTTTTAGGCAATGCTTGGCTTAAAACCATAGGCAAGATAATGTTCAACTAGAATCCATGGCCATACACTTCCAATGGAAGGGAAGGGACTGCACATGGGAGGCATCCACCACCAATGCAGCACATCATTGTGAGGTAAGTACCCTTGAAGACTATACAGAAAAAGGGCACAATGTTTGGCAGTTCTCTTGGCCACAAAGGAGGAAAACACAGCCAAACATCATACACAGAAGACATACCAATCAGAGTAAGGAACCTACTGGAACAATTCGGAGATGTCTTAGGAGAGCCACAAGAACTGCCACCCTCAAGACATTACGACCATGCCATCCCATTAATCGACGAAACCAAGACAATTAATGTAGCAACTTCCGGGTGATGTTCTGGTTGCTCCTGGAAGTACATCCCATGGCAGAGATGTCGTGCGCATTCGCAGTGCTAGGGAAGAACTTCCGGGAGCAACCAGAACATCCTCATGGCGCGGCAGCAGCGTTGGGCGCATTCGGCAGTGTGCAGGATGAACTTCTGGGAGCAACCGGTACATCACAGCGGGCACGGTAGCATCTTCAGGCACATTTGGCAGTGCACAGGACAAACTTCTGGGAGTGAACGAATATCCCACATGGGTGTGCTAGAGGTGTAGGCACGTTTTGGCAGTGCACAGGGCAAACTTCCAGGAGGGACCGGAACATCTCTTTGGGTGTGGCATTGGCCTTGCACATGTCAGAAGTGTGTGGGATGAACTTCCCAGGAGTGACCAGAACATCCCCACGGGCATGGCAGAGGCATCGGTGCCAAGGGTAATCCCCACAGGCTCTGCAGAGATGTCGGACATGTTCGTCAGTGCTCGGACGAACTTCTGGTAGCAACCGCAACATCCCCACGGGCATGGGAGATGGTCAGGCGCATTCATCAGTGCGCGGGATGAACTACCTGTAGAGGCTGGAACATCCCTGCAGGCACAATAGAGGTGACGGGCATGTTAGGCTGTGCGCGGATGAATTTCCAGCAGCGACCGGAATATCCTCGTGGGTGCGACAGAGGCATCAGGTGCGTTCGGTTGTGCACAGAAGGAACTTCCAGGAGCGACCGGAACATCACCACGGGCACAGCAAAGGTGTTGGAGCCTTCGTCAGTGCTCGGGACGAACTTCCAGGAGCGACCAGAACATCCCTGTGGGTGCGGCAGAGGTGTCAGTGCACGTTCGGCAGTGCGGGGGGTGAACTTCAGGCGGTGACCGGAACATCGCCACAGGCGCGGCAGCAGCATCAGGCACATTCAGCAGTGCATGGGATGAACTTCTTGGAGCGACTGGAACATCCCCGCGGGTGCAGCAGTGGCATGAGGCGCGTTTCAGCAGTGCATGGGACGAACTTCTGGGAGTGACCAGAAACATCCCTCGGGTGCAGTAGAGGCTTTGGGCACATTGGGCAGTGCTGGGATGAACTTCTGGGGGCGACTGGAACATCCCGCAGGCATGGCAGAGGTGTTGGTGGCATTTGGCAGTAAGCGGGATGAACTTCTGAGCGTGACCAGAAAATCCCCGTGGGATCGGCAGAGGCTTCAGGCGCGTTCAGCGGTGCACGGGATGAACTTCGCGGGACGAACTTCCAGGTGCCACTTGAAAATCCCTGCAGTGCAGCAGTGGTGCGGGCGCATTCGGCAGTGCGTGGGACGAACTTCAGGGAGTGACCGGAACATCCCTGCAGGCGCACCAGAGGCATGGGGCATGTTCGGCAGTGCGTGTGACAAACTTTTCGGAGTGACTGGAAAATCACCACGGGGCTCGGCAGAGGCATCGGACGTGTTCTGCAGTGCTTGGGATGAACTTCCAGGAGCAACTGGATCATCCCTGTAGGCACGGCAGAGGCTTTGGGTCCATTAGGTAGCGCATGTGAAAAACTTCTGGCACCAACTGGAACATCCATAGCGGATGCAGCAATGGCATCGGAACCCATTTGACAGTGCACAGGTCAAACTTTTGGGAGCGACAGAGACATTTCTGCAGAGGCAGGAGTGGGCGTCGGGCACACTCGGCAGTGCAGGGGACAATCTTCCAGGAGTGACCAGAACATCCCTGCGGCCGGGGCAGAGGCCTCGGGCATGTTGGGAAGTGTGCAGGACAAACTTCCAGAGATCGACCGGAACATCCCCACGAGCAGGGCAGAGTCTTTGGGCACTTTGGCAGTGCACGGACGAACTTCAGGGAGCAACCAGAACAAAGTTCGTCCCCTGCGCACTGCCAAATGAGCCTGACGCCTCTGATCCGCCCATGGGGACGTTCAGTCGCTCCTGGAAATTTGTCCCCCGCAATGCCAACACGCAAGCCTTTGCATGCCCACTGGGAAGTTCTGGTCTCTCCCAGAAGTTCATCCCGTGCACTGCCAATGCACCCGAAAGCCTCTGCCGTGCCAGTGGGGATGTTCCTGTCACTCTAAGAAGTTCATCCTGTACACTGCTGAATGTGCCCAACACAGCTGTCATGCCTGCAGGGGATGTTCCGGTTGCTCCCTAAAGTTCATACCGCTTATTGGCAAACACACCTGACGGCACTGCCTGCCCGCAGGGATGTTCTGGTCGCTCCTCAAAGTTTGTCCCGTGCAATGCCCAACACACCTGAAGCCTCCGCCGCGCCTGAGGGATGTTCTGGTCGTTCCCGAAGTTCATCCCTCGTGCTGCTGAATGCGCCTGATGCCTCTTCCATGCCCACGGGGATGCTCCGGTTGCTCCCGGAAGTTCTTCCCGTGCACGGCCAAACGTGCCCAATGCCACCGCCACACCTACGGGAATGTTCCGGTTGCTCCCGAAAGTTAGTCTTGCGCACTGCTGAATGTGTCCGACGCCGCTACCGCACCTGCAGGGATGTTCGGGTTGCTCCCGGAAGTTCATCACGTGCACTGCCAGATGCACTCGACACCGCTGCCATGCCCACAGGGATGTTCAGGTTGCTCCCAGAAGTTCATCCCACGCACTGCCAAACATGTCAGGCAATGCAACCGCACCCGTGGGGATTCTCTGGTCACTCTCAGAAGCTTGTACACGCACTGCTGAATGGGGCCGATGACTCTGCCATGCTCGCGTGATGTTTTGGTTGCTCTCGAAAAGTTTCGTCCCGCACACTGTCGAGCATGTTCAATGCCACTGCCACGCCCTTGGGGATGTTCGGTCACTCCCGGAAGTTCATCCCGTGCACTGCCCAATGCACCCAAAGCCACTGCCGCGCCCATAGGGCATTCGGTTGATTCTGGAAGTTTGTCCCGCACACTGCCGAACGCGCCCAAAGTATATGCCGTGCCCACGGGATGTTCCGGTCACTCCCAGAATTTTGTCCCCTGCATTGCCGAACATGTGCAGCGCTGATACTGCCCGTGGGGATCTTCTGGTCACTCCCAGAAGTTCATCCCAGAACCGCCGAATGCACTTGACGCCTCTGCTGCGCCCAATGGGATATTCCACCTGCCCCCTGAAGTTCGTCCTCACACTGCCGAACGCCTCAATGCCACAGCCGTGCCCGCGGGGAAGTTCTGGTCTCTCCCAGAAGTTCATCCCATGCACTGCCAAATGTGTCCAACGCTGCCACTGCACCCACGGAGATGTTCCGGTTGCTCCCGGAAGTTTTTCCAGAGCACTGCCGAATGCGCCAGACACCTCTACCGTGCCCACTGGGATGTTCGTTCTCCCTAGAAGTTTGTCCTGCACAATTCTGAATGTGCCCAACGCCTCTGCCATGCCCGCAGGGATGTTCTGGTCACTCTGGAAGTTTGTCCCTGCACTGCCAACACGCCAGAAGCATCTGCCGCGCCCAGGGGGGATGCTCCTGTCAAACCTAAAACTTCATCCCGCACACTGCTAAATGCACCCGACACCGCTGCCACACCCACTGGGATGCTCTAGTCACTTCTGGAAGTTTGTCTCATGCATAGTCGAATGCACCTGACACCTCTGTTGTGCCCACGGAGATGTTTCGGTCACTCCTAGAAGTTTGTCCTATGGACTGTCAAACGCGATTGATGCCTCCGCCGAGCCTGTGGTGTTTTCTAGTCAATCCAGAAGTTCGTCCCGCAGACTAGCAAACTGTTGAGGACCTTAGGAGGCAAAGAGAGCGTGAGTGAATGCACGAGAGGCAACAACAAGCAAGAAAGTGTGCGCAAGAAGCATGCACGCGGCATGCAGTGAAGCACGGCCAGGTTCTGACTATGTCCTAATTGACCACGGACATCCAAGCCAAGAAAGACACCAGCATTGGTCGGATACGCATGGTGCAATCCAAGCAGGAGAAGGACATGAACAGCATGTAGAACTTCAGCAACAGCAGGATGTCATGGCAAGTTTGGCTTCAACAAGATGATCATGTCAAAGAGAAGTCTTGGAATGGAAGGACACGCCATATGGAAGTCCTAATCCTAGAAGGAAATGGCAAGAAGAAGTTCAGCAGCTGTAGGAGAGGAGATAAGATAAGGACAGAAAGACTTAGTCAAAATAGGAATTTTTGTCTAAGTAGGAATTCAAGAAAGACCAAGAATCCTAGTAGGATTAGGAAACAGTGGGATAAGGTCTATCTTGATAATATTTTAGTTGACTTAAAACACGGCAGAGGCATCGGACAGGGACAAACTTCTGGAAGCAACAAGAACATTTTCCCAGGCATGCCAGGGGCTTTCGGCATGTTGGGCAGTGCACAGGACAAACTTCCGGGATTGACCAGAGCATCCCCAGGAGCACAGCAGAGGCTTTGGGTCTGTTTGGCAGTGAGCGGGATGAATTTTGGGGAATGACCAGAACATCCCCACGGGCATGGCAGGGGTGTCGGGCTCATTTGGCAGTGCACGGGATGAACTTCTGGGAGCGACCAGAACATCCTATCGGGCGCAGCAGCGGGTCAGGCTTGTTTGGCAATGCACGGGACGAACTTCCGGGAGTGACCAGAACATCCCTCCAAGCACCGCAGAGGTGTTGGGTGCACTCGCCAGTGTGTGGGAACAAACTTCCTGAGGCAACCAAAACATCCCCTTGAGCGAACTCCCAGGAGTGACTGCAAAATCCACATGGGCTCGATAGAGGTATCTGACGCATTTGGCAGTGCTTGGGATGAACATTCTGGGCGCGACCGGATCATCCCTGCAGGCGCGGCAGAGGCATCAGACACGTTTGGCAGCGTGCAGGATGAACTATCAGGAGCAACCAGACATTCCCACAGGTGCAGTAGAGGCATCGGCTGGATTTGGCATTGCACGGGATGAACTTTTGGGAGCGACCGGAACATCCCTGCACGTGCGGCAGAGGCATTAGGCACGTTCGGCAGTGCACAGTACGAACTTGCCAGAGTGATCGGAACATCCCCCGGGTGTGGCAGCGGCATTAGACACGTTGGACAGTTGCAGGATGAACTTCTTGGAGCGACCAAAAAATCCCAGTGGGTCCGGCAGAGCTTCGGCCGCATTCAGCAATGCACGGGATGAACTTCCGGGAGCGAACAGAACATCCCCGTGGGCGCGGCAGAGGGGTCAGACACATTTGTTAGTGCACAGGACAAACTTCTGGGAGTGACTGCTACATCATCGCGGGTGTGGCAGCAGTGTGGGACACATTTGACAAAGCGCAGGATTAACTTTCAGGAGCGACTGGAACATCTCAGCGGGTGCAGCAGAGGGTTCAGGCATGTTGGGCAGTGCATGGTTTGAACTTTCGGGAGCGACTGGAACATCCCCGTGGGCCTGGCAAAGGCATCGGGCACGTTCGGCAATGCACAGGGTGAACTTCCGGGAGTGACCAGAATATTCCCGTAGGTGCAGAAGCAATATCGGGCATGTTCTACAGTGCTCAGCACAAACTTCCAGGATTGATCAGATCATCCCTGTGGGCACGGCAAAGGCTTCGGGTGTGTTCAGGAGTGTGCAGGATGAACTTCCAGGAGTGACTGGATCATCCCCGCTGGTGTGGCAGAGGCTTCGAGCACGTTGGTCAGTGCACGGCACAAACATCCGGGAGCGATTGGAGCATTGCTACGGGCTCAGCAGAGGTGTTGGATGCATTCGGCAGTGCTCGGGACAAACTGCTGGTAGCTACCAAAAAATC